>VWZI01012486.1:484134-599197 GCA_013396835.1 Psilopogon haemacephalus
GTAAGGTCCTGCACCTGGGTCGGTGCAATCCCAAGCACAAATCCAGGCTGGGTGGTGAGTGGCTGAGAGCAGCTCTGAAGAAAAGGACCTGGGGGTCTGGGTGGATGAGAAGCTCAACATGAGCCAGCAGTGTGTGTGTGTGGTCCAGACAGCAACTGTGTGCTGGGCTGCATCAAGAGCAGTGTGGCCAGCAGGGCAAGGGAGGGGATTCTCTCCCTTTACTCTGCTCTTGTCAGCCCTGCCTGGATTACTGTGTGCAGTTCTGGAGCCCCCAACACAAGAAGGACATGGAACTGTTGGAGAGAGTCCAGAGGAGGGCCACAAAGATGATCAGAGGGCTGCAGCACCTCTGCTATGAGGACAGGCTGAAAGAGTTGGGGCTTTTCAGCCTGGAGAAGAGAAGGCTTTGGGGAGACTTTATAGTAGCCTTCCAGTATCTGAAGGGGGCCTACAGGAGGGCTGGGGAGGGACTATTCACAAGGTCTTGTAATGACAGGACGAGGGGGAATGGGTATAAGCTGGTGGAGGGGAGATTTAAGCAGCTGCTCCTTCCCTGGAGGTGTTCAAGGCCAGTTTGGATGAGGCCTTGAGCGACCTAGTGGGAGGTGTCCCTGCCTATGGCGGGGAGTTGGAACTGGGTGATCTTTGAGGTCACTTCCAACCTAAACCATTCTATGATTCTACTCTCCCAGGGCATCTGAATGGAAGAACATGGGTGTGCAAGTTACCGGACCCCTACAGGAATGCAAGCAAGAGCAACACAGTCACTGCAGTCTGTTAACAAGCCTCCACTAAGCAGCCTCCGTCACCTGGACCACTCTTCTTATTCTGCAGGCACATCTGGCCAAGGGCTTGGATGCAACTCTGCATGTGCAAAAGAGCCAGAGACCGGAGCGAGGCCCTTTGGGGAGCCACTGCCCTAGTCATTGAGTTCGTCTGCATAGTCCTACACCCTCAGACCATGCCTCTGAGGAAAGCCCCCTTCAGCGCCAGAGCGTGAGAAAGGACAACAAGGCGGCATTTCTACTTTAGTTCCAGCCGCAGCAGAGCAAGGTCACCAAAGCTGCTCAGAGGAAGCTGTAAAGAGAGACACCGGGCAGAAGGATAGAGAGATGGGTGTGTGGGTGGCTAAGGCCGCTGTAGCCGGCCAAGCCACAGCCCTGACGGGCCTGCAGGCACTACAAGCCCCGGCGAGCAGCGCGGCGGGGAGGAGCTACGCCTGCAGTGGCGGCCAGAGAAGGCGGTGTGGGCTGCCGCGCGTGCGCGCCGCCTCACCTCTGCCCGGCCTCAGCTGTGACCTCCAGCGGCGGTCGAGGAAGATGGCGGCCGCGGGGCTCTCCCTGAAGGTGAGGCTGGGGTGCGGGGGCAGCGGTGGCCCTCGCCGGGTCCGCGGGAGGCGGGGGGGGGCACACACACACAGGGCGTGACTCGCGGCCGCCCTCACCCACCCCTCCCTCGCGCGCTCGGGGTCTCGAACCTTCTTTGCTCCCCGGTGCCGGCACGCGCCCGCGGCCCCGGGCCCGTTCCGACGCCGATCCCTTCTGCGCCCGCAGGTGCGGCAGCTCAGCACGTCGGCGGCGAGGCCTCTCTCCAAGCTGGTCAAGGTGAGCGGGACTGCGGGTGGCACCGGCGGGGTCGGCGGCCCGGCGGGCAGCTTCCGGTTCTCCGGCTGCGGGCCGGTCTCAGCGCCCCCCTGTTCTCTCGCTCGCAGCCCCCCATCCAGGTGTACGGGCTGGAAGGGCGCTATGCCACTGCGCTCTACTCTGCCGCCACCAAGCAGAAGAAGCTGGACCAGGTAGAGAAGGAGCTGAGCCGAGTGTGGGTAAGGTATCCTGCCTTTGCCTAAGTTCACACGGGGCGCTGGGAGCGGTGGGGCTTTGCCTGCTGCTTCTTTTTAAGGGGAGGTGGACTCTGCTATTGCAAACGGTGAGAGGCCCACTTGACACCGGCCTGGTACGGATTGCTACCCGTACTGTGCCCCCAGGGTTAAGCGGCTCGGAAGTGCTGCGGGAGGAGCATCAGCTCTACAAGAAATATACTATAAATGAGTTACGCCTGGCACTGCCCTTTCGTATCACATCAGCTTCAGGCCTCTTCACTCAAGGAGTGACTGTGTGTTGCCAGCTTTGTTGCAGTTCCTGAGAAACTCATGGCTTTTTATCACGTTGTTTGTGTATCCCCTCAGACAATCTTGAAGGACCCTAAGCTGTCCAGTGTTGTTATGAACCCTCACACTAAGAGCACAGTTAAACAAAAAGCTGTGAATGATGCCTTGGCAAAGGAGAAGATGTCTCCTCTTATTGTCAACCTGATGAGTGAGTAACCATTTTGGCTTGAGAAAAAAAATAGTGTGGTTGTTATTAGTGTTAGCTCACCAAATCTGCAGCCAGTGGGTGCTTTAAACCATTTCAATGCATCTGCCCCTACCAGATTTGCTTGCTGAAAACGGTCGCTTGCGCTACACACCAGACATTGTTTCTGCGTTTGGGAAGATCATGAGTGCGTACCGAGGAGAAGTGGTGTGCACAGTCACCACTGCACAGGTGGGTTAGGAACCTCGAGACTGGACTTAACACCAATATATAAGGCTGAACTTCCTTAGCTTAATTTTGCTCTCTGTAGTTTAAGTACCTGCTGCATGACCAATGAGGAAATAACTTCCCTCTCCCAAGGTAAAGGTCTTTCTGCAAATAGTTTTTTGGTATCCAGCCGTTACTGGTCAAAAGTTAAACCTTTGCCTTCCATTTCACTTCAAAAAGTTACATCTTTCTTTCCTGTGTTTGAAACCAGTGGCTGGTGAAAGTCTGGTCTGTAGACACAGCTGCCTCTGTTTGTATTTCTGTGATTGTGGTCATACAGATCAGGTCACAAATAATGAGTTAGGAGCTAGAGCAAGGCAGATACCTGACAGGATTGAGAATGCCTGGGGTCCACCACTGGCAGTAATTAGGGCAACCATCTAACTCCAAATCTGTAGGAAGATTTTCACAGGTAGCAGACAGAAACATCTGGCTGGTACTCAGAAAGGTAAGCGGGAAGATGGTGTCTCCTTGAGCTGCATGTAAATGTCAGGCTGGAGGCATGGTGTTTCTGGCAGTTCATTCTTTGTTAAGGGATCTGTGCTGAGGTCTAATTAGAGTGGGAAGCTGGTTAGCTAGATATGTAATGTAAATCTCTAACTCTTGGGTGAGCTGTCTGGACTAAGTAGACTGATCGGTTTGGGGTTAACTGGCTCCCTGTAAGCTGTGAGCACAGATTGTCAGGATAGCTAGATGGAGCCCCCCAACACAAGAAGAACATTGAACTGTTGGAGTGAGTCCAGAGGAGGACCATGAAGATGGTCAGAGGGCTGGAGCAGCTCTTCTGTGAGGACAGGCTACAAGAGTTGGGGCTTTTCAGCCTGGAGAAGAGAAGGCTTCGAGGAGACCTTAGAGTACCCTTCCATTATCTGAAGGGGCCTCCCAGAAGGGCTGGGAAGGCACTATTTACAAGGTCTTGTAATGACAGGACGAGGAGTAATGGGTTTAAACTGGAAGAGGGGAGATTTAAATGGGATATTAGAAGGTCTGTACAGTGAGGATGGTGAAACTCTGGCACAGGTTGCCGAGGGAGGCTGTGGCTGCTTTCTCCCTGGAGGTGTTCTAGGCCAGGTTGGATGAGGCCTGAGCAGTCTGTTCTAGTGGGAGGTGTCCCTGCCTATGGCGGGGCATTGGAACTGGATGATCTTTGAGGTCTCTTCCAACCTAAACCATACTGAGATTAGTAGCCTTCAGGGATGTGTGGATTCACAAGCCTGTGCAAACTTTTCCACAGGTTTTCCTATATATTTTGTACATTGTTTCTTTACTCCTGCTTTTGTTGTTAAGTTTGATGGTTGGTTTTTGGGTTTTTTGCTCTCAAAGTGTGACTATTAAATAGAAATTATTTAAGTTGTCACTAATACAAAGCCACTATTTCTTGGTGAAGTCCCTCTTGTGTTTATCTTGGTGGTAGCCGAGTGACAGGACAAATTCACAGTGTCTCTCCCACAAGGATGCAGAGTTATTCTGTGCTTGTGGAGGGAGGTGTACTTAGCCAGAGGCATTCTGCAAGCCAGTAGCAGAACTGAGAGCTTGCTGCTGATGTCTTCAGTCACTGCCCAGTGCTTTTACATGAAACTGGTTCTTCTCAAACTGATAATTATTAGAAGCAGCAGGTTAATCATTTGTTTTACAGCTGATGTAAGTCAGATCTCAAGACTTTTCATCAAGTGCTTGCTCTGGCAAGTATGGATTCTTGATGCTTGCTGAATATGTCAGCATAGAACTTCTGCTGGGAATACATGCACAAATAACACCATGTTTCACAAAATCAGGCCACAAAGTGGTTGCTCTTTCTGTGCTGTCCCTTGGTAATTCTTACACAAGAAGGCTGCTTAATCTGCCTTTGTGGTGGAAGTGCCTATCTTTAGAAGAATCTGAACAGGTTCTTGTTAAATAATTTGAACATTTTTCAGATCCTTTCTTTTGCTTGTCTTCTGTTCATATTTTTCAGCCCTTGGATGATGCCAGCCTTACTGAGCTAAAAAGTGTCCTGGGTGGATTCCTGTCTAAAGGGGAAGTCCTGAAGCTAGAGACCAAGGTATGTATTTTTGATTTATAATTACATTTCATCAAGATGATGTTAAGCTGGATTTCTGTCTCTCCCAATCTTTAAAAAAATAAAACCCAACACAAAACAAACAAAATCCAAACCCTAAAGAAATAAAAAATAAACCAAAACCAACACTAACAAATTTATAGAATCCAGTTGCTGTATTACATAATTCCGTGTCTCATTACTAAAATCTTAACTTTGCAGTCACTGAATTCAGAAATTACCTTTAAAATTATTCTTTGAGAAGTGATTTTTTTTTTTTACTAGTGTAAAAAAATATGTACTAGCTAATAGGTTTTTGCTCATACAATTTCTGTTCGCTGTTTGTTCTTCAGACTGATCCATCTATCCTTGGTGGCATGATTGTCAATATTGGGGAGAAGTACGTGGACATGTCAACAAGGTCAAAGATCCAGAAACTCACCAAAATCATGAAAGAGACTGTCTAGAAATCTGTTCCTAGTTGTTTATGGTGAAACCCGTCAGGTGGAAACAATAAAATTATTTCTTCTTGAGCAGACGGTGTGAAGTGTTTTGATTTGAAAAACAGCACTGATGGATCTTCAGTGAATTTCACCTTGTTCTCACTGAATCTTTCATGCCACAGCTTGAAAATCTGTCTCACCCTGAACATGAGTTTATGTTGCTGTGAAGGAAAGGGAGAACAGTGCTGTAGGAGCTGATAGATAGGGTGACTGCTGCTGACGTTGTTGGTCTCCAGAGACTTCTTGCTCAGGATGTTGTCAGGTCAAGAGAGCAGCAGTCTTGCTGCCGCACACGCCATTGTTGTGTGCAGAATGTGTGAATGCTGGAACTGTGGCTGGTAGATGCTTTCAAAAATACAAGAGTGGCTGTTGAAACAAACCTGCCACCAGTTAACTCTCAATAGGAAACACACTGGCAGGCCAGTTTACTTCCTTATCTGTAGAGGTGGTGAGAGTTTTGTATGTGCCTTAAGATAAAATTACCCTCTAAAGACCTAGAAGTGAGAGGCTGAAGTGAGTGTAGCTTAAAGGTGCCACAGTGTTTGCAACAAGATGGGTTCAGGAACTGAGCACATGGCTGGCTGGTGTGCTTACCAGTTGACATTTGAACATGGATTTACTAATGCCCAGTTTATCTTGAAGTGTTGTCTCTGTTTAGTCTTTGGCAGGCTTGTGAAGGAGCATAAAGGGCCTGTTTCTCCCAGTCAGCCCTTGTTTGAGAACTGATGTTTGACTTCATTTTGGATGGATGCTTTTCTTGCAGATATTCTGCTGGTAGCACTGGTTCACTTCAGCTGCATTACCGAGATGTCTTCACCAGCCCTGTCTTTCTAAGGTGGCTTTTAATCAAAAGACCTAGTGTCTGCAGAGCCTCTTGAGTTCTGTGCTTTCTCTGCTACTTCACCCTGGAACTATGTTCTCCAGTAGGAGAACAGAGCTGCTGGTTGGACATTGTGACTCGAGGGGGGGTGCAAGAGAGATAAATGCTGTGCTGGGTATAGGGAGTGGTAGAGTGGACTTGTGCTGGAGAAGGGGAAGAAGTGCTGAAGTTTTGACGTTGGCAGGGCAGTCTCAGAGGCAAGGAAGAGGGGACTGTTGGGGGAGCCTGCAGGCTGAGGAAGAGGGGCAGGCTGTGAGACAACGGGTGGCCCAAGGGCTGTCCACTTCCAGTGCTTCTCCACGTCAGCAGTGAAGTGCACCAGGCTCTACCTGAGGTAACATTTTCCAAAGCTGTGCAGGGGAGGTGCTGGTCCGGACAACACAGTTCAGAAGAGCTGGTGAGCTTCCTGATGTGTCCCACCTACCATTAGGGCAGCTGTCATTCACAAACTGTTCTGGCTACATCGCTATGCCCTTGTGCCAGCCTGGCCTCAAAACTGCCGTAGGAAAACAGCTGCTCAAGGTGCAGGCATTACTGTTTGCTGAGCTAGACAAAGGACCTCACTGCTTAATATGATAGGAAGGGTACTGGCCTCGAGGCAACTGGCCAATTCAGCAGCTGCCAACACAATCTAAGGAGGGACTCAGCATAGGCCTTCTGTACTCCCAACATAGGTGGGTCACTGACAAGCTGCACAAACCTTGCTATTGGCATACCTGGCTGCAGAGCAGGGCCTCTGTAAAGACATCATCTGCACAAAGCGATGGCACCTGGCCTATTAAGGAAGTGCCTTTCATTAGAGGTCTTTTGCGGGGGTGTGTGTGTGATTTTCCCAATTGCTAAACTGGTAATGTATTTTAGCTATCATAGTAGAGATTTGGTCAAATCTCACTCTTCAAATCTCAAAACAATGCAAACAGTGAGATGAAAACCAGCATGTCAGACACTAAATCTCATGAGTTCCCTGCTGCTGGGTCTATCACTTTGCTCCTACCTTTTATCATAAATACTCATCTGAAGATTTACTTAATGAGTCTGACACCATATTGGTCTTCTTCAGTGCTTCTCAAGAATGCAACAGTACACAGTTAAACTTTTAAAAAAAGAGATGGATTTATTCTTGCAAAATTTCATTTGCACAACAACCACAGTTCTCATCTGTGTCAAACAAATTGCACAGCCTAAAACTGTATTGGGAGTTTCCACCTTGGAAAGCAGCACAATCCCTCAAACAGGTGAACACATCTTAAGGACTTTCGCTGAACTGGACCTTAGCTGTAAATAGAATTATTTAACCAAATGTGACTGAGGAAACAACACATTGACAGCAACTGAAATTGTCTTGTGAGAAGCAGTGGTGTCTGATTTGTAATTTTTCATTATACCTGTTAAGGATGCTTTAAAAAAAAAAAAATAAAGAAGCCAACCACACAGTACAAATGTTTTGCTGTTGAATGATTAGATTTGGTGTAAATGAACATTAATTCCATGTTCTCTGAAAACAAACAAATGAACAAAACCCGAACCAAAGCAAAAACCTTCTTTTTCCTGTTTGGCCAGATCTTCTTTTACAGTGTCTTTGTAAATTTTTTAGGATCATAAGAGTACCACAGACAATACAATACTTTCTTTTTTGAAGAAAAAAAAAAAAAAAGGGAACTAATTGATACTATTTGTTTGGCAGCAAAAAAGTGCACTAAAAAGTAACATTCCCACTATCAGGGAGAGAGAATTCTGTAATGCTAAGTATTAACATTGAAAAAAAAAATACTACAGCTATCTTTTATTTTCAACAGTTTACCAACAGGAAGTCGAAAGTACCCATTACACAGTCAATAAAGGCTGCTGGAATCTAAATACCTTTTCAGCAACTCACGGTCAGGAACAGGTCAATTCTGCACAAGCTGTTAACAAAGGCCAAGCCGTAGAGGAAAACCTGCCCCATGGAGGCAGCTTTGTCATTTCCTCGTGGGGTAAGGATTGTCTTACCACGGCAGGAACACTGACACGCAGCATGGGTAGCTTGCTATGAGATTTGTCTAGGTGGGGTGGGTGCATGCAGTGCAGGCCCCTCCACATTGGCATGACCTTGCAGGTGGTGCTGCCCAGGACATCCTGGGGAGAGCATATTTTTGCAAACCTAGGAGAGCCTGAAAGATGATTTGAGATGAGGCAAAAAGGGAGCAAGTGCAGGGACAGTAAGTGGACCGAGCACCTGTAGCAGTGCTTCAGTCACAGACACGACTTCCCCTCTTCTGGCAGGAACAGGTTACACCACGAGGCCCTTTCCCATGGAGAAGCCACCACAGCTGAGAAGGATTTCCCTTCCAATCCATCACCTGATAAGCACCCAGTCACATTTTGGGGAGTGGGGCAGGTATCTTGCTTTCATCAAGCTCCTAGCTCTGCCCCTGTTTCTTTTTGCCCATGCCCCTGTGTGCCAGCTCTCCCTTTTCACTCAGGCTGACTGTGGTGGGCGCAAGCTATTGTCTGGGGGTCTCAGAGGAAGCACCAGCTCCCCTTGCTTGCATGACACGTTAAGATTCTAGAACCTACCACCAAATCCAGGGTTAGTGATGCTTTTGCAGCTTTACAAGCAGCACAAGGAATTCCGCTACAGTCACAGCAGAGCCTTTGACAACTCTATCAAGCAACTAGGCTAGTTTAATATATATTTTACTGCAGCTCTTTATTCTTTTAAATTAGGTCCTAAATATATCCTCCTATGTACAGAAAAATAATTTCCCAAAGACAACCCTCTTATTTTAAAATATTTAAATGAACAAAACTAGGTGCCTATAAACGCTTCTCTGTTAGATTTACTCAGTATTTGACAGCGACAGAACATAGCTGTGGGTTTATATTATATACACAAATAACCACACAGATATATAGAGAACCATGTATTTAACTATAGATACATTGATATGCACACAGGACGAGAGTGCTGGGGTTAAACAAATTCCATGTGGAATGTTGGTACAGAGCAAACCCCTCAAAGCTCAGGTGATTTAACCTGACTCCCAGCTTTTCTGTGTTTCAAGGGGTTTTGAATAAACTGGAGGATCATCATGGCAAGCAGAGTGCTGTGAAAGTAGACACCACTGTTGCAGGGAAAGTCTGGAGTTGTCACATACCAGTTTTGAAAATGTATTCTATAACATTACAAAAAAATGCATTATCCACAATGTTTCCCCCCCCCACCCCACCCCGACAACCCTACTCACACGTAACAAAAAGAGTGATTTATTTTTAAAGGGTAAAAAAACTGTAAAATGAAGATTTAAAAAGTTCCCTCATAAAAACTCGTCTTGAGAAAATATATAATAATTAAGTGCATCTAGAAAAAAAGTTCTGTAATCGATCAGTTATTTGGCTTAGTGTCAGCTCAGTGACTTGCTGTCTTTTGAGGTGCCCAAGTCACCCCACCAGCTGGGTGCAACCTCCAGGCTTTACAGACTGGTTTTCCACCAGTGCTACACTTGGCAAGGTACTTGGCATTGCTGAGGCCAAGGTCAGTCTGACAGATTTGTATTTTCCAGTGCTTCCAAATGTGCTGCAATCTGTGAGCATTAAGAATTATGATTTGTCCAGTAAATATGACTCTGGTGACTTCAGTGGCTAAAACCAGTTTGGGGATGATGAGAAAGAAAACAGATCCAGCTGTAAAGACTCTAAATTACTTCCATATTTTATAAACTCCTGTATTTTGTTTTAATCTTGACTTCTCATTTGATGCTCTATTGAATCTTGCAAAGCTTAAACCAACTTTATAATGCAGACTCTACCTTATCAAATCCTTTTGAACTCATCCACTCATGCCCAGGAGAGCAGGCAGCTACTCGGGTGGCTTTACACTTGGGTACCTTTGTGCTGAATTGGAGCATCTGCTGAAGCACTTCACTGTGCCAGGGGCTGTGGGGTCAGGGCAGAGATGGCATCTGCTGTGAGGGAAAAGCCTAGAAAGGAGTCCCCAAAACAGCTGTTTCACACAGCTGAGCTTTGGGAGCTGGACTTAAAGGGAAGGAGTGATGCTTTCCAAAGGACTTAATTAGAGGAGAGAAGCACCAGTTTACAAGACACACACAGAAGAAACACCTAGTGAGACTGCAACAGAGCATGGCAGCCTAACGAGGTCCAAAGCATGTTGCCATTCATTTGTGCCATTCATTTGGGTTGGAGGGAACCAACAGGCTCAGCAGGTGGGGAATATCATGGCCAGGAGGGTGCCTGGGTGATCCAAACATGAGCCTCAACCCTAATCAAATGAACCAGAGGATCTGGGCTCACAGCAAGGGCAGCAGGAGCTCACAGCCTGGCACTGCTGGGAAGGACAACACAGGTAAGTGCTCATATGGCAGACTGGAGCCCTGAAAGGGGGAGCTAAACCTGCCCTGGACACAATGACTTCAGGCCATATCCAACCAAGTACAGAGGTCGATGACATCAGGTGGTCAGGCTTTTCTGAAGGGCTGCCTCCTGTCCACAGGGAGAAAGCACTCTTGTGGCAGCTTGACAAGATGAGGCTGATTCTCACTGCAATGAAAACAATGACGGAGAGGTCCTAAAAGGGGAGGGATTCAAGTGAAAGAACAGACAGCCATCCTGATGAAGTATAATGGCATTGCTGGCAAATACCTCATACAACTGCAGACTAGAGGAAGAAGTCCTTTGAGAGACAGAAACTGGCACATTGATGCTGGTGCAACTGATTCCTTGCATGGAAGGGGCACGTACTCATGTTCATCCTGGATGGTCGTAAGTGGCACCAGGAAAGCAAGAGCCTAACAACAGTGTTTATGAGCCTATGAAATCCTTGTGAAAGCATCTTGAAATGACACAGTGCCTAAGCACCTCAGAGGTGTATCTCAGAAAATAATTTCTGGAAAGAGAAATGTAAGAGCTGTTAGAAAAGCTCATATACTGAAGGTTTTACCAAAGTGTTATCAAAAAGCTCCACTTCCATAGAAAACAACAGTGCATGCAAACTCCTGCATAAATACAAAGCTGTACTAAATCCAGTGTGGCTCTCCCCAGAGTGAGGGCAAAAACATGGTGTGTTATTCACTGTTATATTATGAATGCTTGGGGGTCCCGGATAACTGAAGTTTGGCTTTGAGATCATGGACCTCATTTTAAATTAACTACACACACCACCTCAGGGGGGACTGACACCAAATTAAAAATCCTTCCCTTCCTCTTTGTTATCCTGTCCCATCTGCAGCCACAACACTGACATTCTGCCAGTTCTCAGCTACCAGCATCTTTCAAAAGTCATTTTATTAACTTCTAAAAGTGGCCCTGCTCCCTTTCAGTTTCTAACCCACTAACTGAGTTCTTTCTACCACAAGACTTGCAGCCAAGGAAGTGCTAGAGAGAAACACTATTCTCCGTATAAAAATCACTGTGCCTAAGGGAAAAATGTGATCCTCAGAAATACAGCTTGGGACCCAAACTCCCAGCGCACCTTTCTCCATTGCATTTCTTCATTGCAGTGAAAGCATTAAAAAGTAAGTCACAGCACTATTTTTAGAGAAGCTTGACTGCCAGCCAATGAATTTGATGCTGAAGAATTACTTCAAAGCAAAGCATCTCCCCCAAAATAGTGGAGTGTGCTAAAAGGTAGAAATGAAACCCCATCTTGATGGCCAGTGCCACTGGCCCATGTACCAGTTCAATCTCACCAGTGCTTTGGAGTTCCTCTCACCATAGTAACTGAGAGACCTGGTATTCAGCCTTTCTACACAGATGAAGTTTACCAAAGCAAATGCAAAGACCCAGTCCCAGAACTCCACTATATACAGATTTACAACACCTGTATTTCAGTGGGGATCCTCATCTGCACGAATCTGCTCTTTCGGTCCAATATGGAACCAAGTAGTATCTGGGCTTTGATTTTGGTGCAGTGGTAGTTTTGCATACCGTTAAGAAAACCTTACACACATCTTGATGGGACTGGAAAGTGACCTGCGAGCCAAGGTGTGCTATTTGATGGAGATCTTCAGAAATCAACTGCCAGAGTCTGAAAAGTATGGTCTGCATAAATATGGTACTCAATACTGGCAGCACAGACTAGCAGAGCTTGGCCTGGCAGCCAGCACGTGGCACTTGTAAGATGACAGCTTGACCTTCACAGACTGTGGTAATGCCAGCTGACTTGCCATATACAAGAAGAGATACCTAACTTCCTAGGTACTACTGTGTGCCCCTTGCCCCAACTCTTCAGAACACAGAGGGTAATTAAACAAGCCTATGGCAGTTTGCAGTTTTCTCTGTGAAAGCACTATTAGG
Organism: Psilopogon haemacephalus; assembly: GCA_013396835.1. Taxonomy (NCBI): domain Eukaryota; kingdom Metazoa; phylum Chordata; class Aves; order Piciformes; family Megalaimidae; genus Psilopogon; species Psilopogon haemacephalus. The sequence continues at coordinate 496,426 of VWZI01012486.1, forward strand.
AATACAGCCAATGAGCCTCTTTTTTTTTTTCAGTAGAAGCCTAAGCTCTTACACCATGATGGCCTGGATGAGCAGGAGGCCTATGCAGCTGCAATGGGTAGGAAAAACAGAAGCTTGCAGCCCACACGGCTGTGGAGTTCATGCAAAGCGATGTGCAAGACTGCAGCATTCCTGAACAGGGAACACTAAGCAAGAGTCACAGGGTTTCTAAGAACCTTTGGCTAACCCTGGTGAAAAAGAGTTCTGTCTGGGAAGCACTGGGAACAGTGCCAATAAGCTACAGAGCACTGAGGGTGAGCAAGCAAAGTCAACGGGCTCTAGGAGTACCTCTACATTCTGCCCTTGCTGCACAAGGACTCGGACAAGCTTCCTCTTCAGGATTAAACTACTGATGAGGGAGGGATTCATTAGGTTTCTGTGAGCCAAACCCCAGCCTTTCATCACCACCACATTTGAGTAACTCCTATTGACATTAGTGGGAGTTAAAAGCTGCTGTGCATAGAGGGGAAGTTGGCAAACACAAGTGACGGTGCTGCTACGGCTCCCCAGAATGGTGCAGTTGTACGTGCCCACCACAAGGGTCACAAACTGAGAGAAGCCTCTGCAGCTTCCACCACCAAGGTGAGTCTCAGAGGAAGGAACTTTGAGGTTCCTTGTGAAAACCCATCCAGGATTTCTGCATTACACTCACGGTCTTCTTTTTTTTCTGTTTTGTCCTGTCTGTCTATTTCGTTGTTACTGTAATTCATGCTGGTGAAATGATACCATTAAAAAAAGCGATGCTACTTTTTAACTGCTGACATGAATGTTCACTGTATTTACAGCTACTGAGTGAAATTAGGACAGCGGTAAAAGGTTAGACAATGACATTTAATGTTACTCCATTAATAGATTTTATCACTTTTTTTTTTTCTTTTCCTTTTTATCCTACCACAACAATGTGTATTTTCATATACATTATATTTAATAAAATGTATTGATATGGAATTAGGAAAGCATGGGCTTAGTACTATTTACATCTTTTAATTGAAACAAATCTTCTTAACAACATTGAAAAATAGAAACTTAAAGTTCTCTTAAGTGTGTTTTCAGCCAGTTAGTGGTAAACAAATGCAAGCCTAGGAAGTTACACTCCCTCTAAAATGTGGTCAGTTGAAAGGTTCCAACTAAAGTGTGTATTCTCTGTTTTGTTTCAAAAAATACATAAGTATGTCTGTCATTTCTGATACAAAATTCTACACTATCTTCAATAAATAAATAATAAAGCGATTCTGAAAAGTATGAAATGTAAACTTTGTTGTCCCTTCAACATACATTTCCCCCCCCCCTCCCCCCTCCCATTGCTTGAAACATTACAGTGGTCTTTTTAGGAAATTATAATACACAGACAATTCCCAGCACAGTTTACACTTATTACCATACTGTATCTACTTATCCGTTATGAAGATATCCTAATTTCCTAATGGAAATCAATAAGACTTTGTAGTGCTAGAGAACACCACCTACACAGGAAAGGTGAAAACCAGTACTGAAAGGACATGCAAGGAACACCAAAACCTAACAACAGGCTCCACGAGAACGTTCACATGCTAATGGAACAGGCTGACACCTCCCATTCGGAAATACAGTCCTTACAAAAATACCAGTGTATGCATGATAGGTCATGAACAAAACAAACCCAAGCAGAACAACGAGGAATTTTACTTCTGGGTCAGGGGGGTCTAATCTCTTTTCAGTCCAGACTCAGCAAAGCACTTACGCAGGTGTTTAAGGGAAACAATACGTAAGTGCACACTTAAAAGCTGGGTGCTTGGCCAGACAAGGAAAGCCTGCTGGATATGGGCCTATACGTGTGTATTTGTAGAGTTCAATGGATATACAAGCTCTGGCATTCCTCCCAATGACAAGGCTTTTACTTTGGGGTTACTCACTCTGCACCATCACAAGCACTCTGTTTCTGGGCGCATCCACCGAACCTGCGATTACCTTGGCTTGCCACAAGCACCTTGGTGAGCTACAGTGTGCTGCTGCCCTGGACTCAGTAGCACGGTGTCAAGCACAGTTAGGCACAAAACAGTTAAATGGCTGATTACCACCGACTGCAGAATTTAGCTTTCTGAGTTTGAGCTGTGATTTCTTCTCCTTCCTCACTGCAGATGACAGATCATTCACCCGTGGTCACAGCCCAGCAGCAGCAGTAGTAAAGGTGTATCAAAGTGGAATACCACAACATAGAGCAGGGATCTATGTTTCATCCTTCACTTACTGTTCAAACATCTACAGTCCTACAGAAAACAGCAGCTTCCAAAGGTACCAAGTGGGTGGACTCTTCCGAAGAGCAATTAATCTCTGTGCAGAAGGTTTGTACGTAAGTATTAATTTTCATGGGCAACGTGAGACATGAAGTGGTATGCTAATAGAATCTTCTCTTTTTATAGATAATAGACTATTTATTTTTTAAGTCTTTTCAGTACCATTATGAAGATTTTCAAGGATCTTCTTACCACGTAACTGCTCCTTCCATTCACATTACATTTACACACCACTGTGCTGAGCAATAGGCACAGAATTCCTTAAGGTGGAAAGCCTTGCAGAAAGCTTCCAAAACACACCAACATTGCCTACTTTGTGTAAATTAAAGAGTACGGCCAGTGGAGCAAGACCAGCAACCTGCGTGGTTTGCTGGCCTTGCAGACCGGAGCACAGCGAACAACCAGGTTAATTCATAAACCCAGGAAACTAACGCCAAGGTCCACACAGAGAAATCGAGGGGTATCTCCTCACTAAACCAGGATTCATTTTTCAGCGAGAATTATCAAGGCACAAAGGTGCTCCTGTTTGCTTTGATAACCCTCTTAACGTGTGAAGGGCAAGCAGTAGTTTCATACCACACCAGTAAGGATTCTGTAACAGCTTCTGCGGACACCTATTGCAGTCAGCTCAGACTGAAATAAAATCTTGGTCCCTTTCCTTCTAAGGCTCATCGAACAACTGCAGGTCTAGCCGGACGACTATCTCTCCTGTTGGAACTTCATGCAGAAGGAGACACTTTGTAACTGGTCCCTTTGAACCCTGATCCTTCTTTATGTCTGCCACACGGATTTCTGTTCTGCCCAAAAAGTCTGAAATGCAAACAGATAACACGCTCAGAAGTGACACAACTCTTTAGCATTGCAATACAATTCTACTTTGCAGAAGGAACTAAGCTTCGATCTGCACACGACAAAAAGGAGAAAACAAGTCTTCAGTCCAACTGTATTTTTGCAGTTGAAGATGGGCAAAGGCTATCAATCTGCGTGAAACAGTATTTTAGCTAGACCACACTAGACAGCAGCAGCAGCATTAGAAGCAAATTGCCCCATAAGCAGAAAAACTCACTGAGTAATTCACAGCTGTCTTGCTTCAGTAGGTTATTCATTTTATGATGTGTTAGAAAAAAAGGCCAAAGGCTGCTGCACAGTCCAAATAGTGTGTGAAGCCCTCTGGAGATGATAGAGCCAGGCAGTGCATCACACTAGCAGTAAGGTCTGTGAGCAAACTGGCACTGGCCACATGAATGACAACCCTGAGAGACTGACTCCAAAATACACTCTTAAATGCTCCATATTTTTACCCCAAGCTATGATACGAGTTAGGCATCCTGGGGTCATTTCTGCAGCTGTTATTGCATATTACAGGAACTTCCTCCTGCATTCATCTGTCCATTAGCAACCAGCACTCAGCTTTTTAAAAGACTTAGCAGAACTGCTAACCACACTTGAGTTGTTGTCAAGTTGCATGATAAAGGAAACCCCAAAAAAACCCAGAGAGACCTTGATTCTTTTTTTGCTGATAGTGCACTGGAGAGAAAGGGTGAGCAGGCTTCCAATGTGTAAAGGAGTTCAATATTGGAGTTGGAACTAGATGATCTTTAAAGGTCCCTTCCAATCCAAATCATTCTCTTAATTCTAGGATTGACCCTGGCAGGCATCATCAAAGTGGGAGATTTGAAAATACCCTGGGAAGAGTGGCAACTTGCTACTTACCGTCCGGGGAGAATTGGTCCCTCTCAAACACTGTAATGCAAAGCACATCCTGCTCGAGGTCTTTGATAAAAAACTGGCAGTTGGAGTTCCACTTAGGGTTGAGGGTGTCCTGTATTGTTTTGGTAATGTGGCACTGAGAGCCCATGGTCACCTCACAGTATGGGTTACTCTTTCCTGGGAGGGTGGAAACAGACAGAAAAGAGCCTGATCTTCCTCCTAAATAACGTTTTACTCTTGCAGCCAACACACAGGGAAAACTGACCTCCCTGCCATTATAATGGACAGGGACACTGCTGTACAAGGTGCAGAAGGTGCAAAATGCACTTTGTGGCTTTTGGTCTCTTATTACATGGCTTAAATGGTGGAAACTAAGTTTGTCCAAAACAAATGCTTAATGCTGGACAGTTGCATGACTGCTACTGAACTGCACACAAAATCACTCTTGTCTAGTTCAAGTTCATTAAAACTGCTTCATTAATGAAACCCTGTTTTAGACAAGACCTCCTTCAAAATGGTCTGACAAAAAACAGGGATGTCTTTTTCAGACAGCATATTATGAAAACCTCAAGACACTTACCATGGGACCGGCAAGGTTTTAGTTCAATGCCTTCAACAATATTCACCATCAGCCTCCCAATGCCTGTTGCTCTTTGTGAGCGAACTGCGGTGAAGCAGAGAGAGAAAAGTCGTTAGCAGCTTTCCTGCCCGTGGACTTTTACACACTTTACACAAAAGATAAGAACCTTGCATCCTATGCTGTACCTAAGTAGGCCTTTTCCCTCTTCTTCTTTTCAGTCTCTATGTACAGTTCTGAAGCAGCTTTGATCTTCTGAACCCAGGCAGTCCTTCAGAAGGAAAGGAGAAAAAAAATAAGTTGCAAAATACCATTTCCATTTTTCCTCCCTGAAGTACAGCAGATGGAAGTAAAGCTCCTTCCCAGCCAAGACTCTGGGCCCATCAAAGGCTTTGCTTCACTGTCTGCCTGGAAGAGACCTTGCTGGAATTTATAGCACCTGCAAAAATTTGACCATACCAAGCTGGCTGATCCCACCACACAAGGAAAGCTCAAGAGAATCACAAAAGGTATAGATAGCAGGCTTGCTTTCACCTAGTCCTTTGCTTTACTGCAATAAATCAACTTCTTGTAGCTTGTAGATACACAGGTGGCCACTTTTAGTGATCCCAAGGTTTCATATCAAAATCCTGCTGAGCCCTGAGATTCATGAAGCACAGCTCAGGGAGTACACAGATGATTAATGATCACAGCTCCCCATTTGCCCTTCTGGGAAATCATTTCACACTTAAGAGACTGAAAGGAAAGATTAACAGAGAAACTGTGTGAAAGAAAGGGTACCAAAGGATCTCAAGGATTTCAAAAGTATTGCTGTAACATACAACAGAGCCTGAGACTTGAGGTAAAATAAGAGAACCAAGAACCGGTGGATTAATTTCTGACCCCAAATGAAGAGCTGCTGCTCCACGGGGTGTTGTAGCTACTTAAACTACTGGTCAGGATTTGGGTTTGAGCACACATCTGTACTCTGCACAGAGAGCTGCTCAAGAAAACAAAAAACTTAAGGATAACTCTGTCTTTCAGATAAGCCCTAAATGGTAAATAGCAGCTTCAGAAGTATACCAAGTCATTGATCATAAAGCTCACTTAAGATTAAATGGGCAAATCAACTGCTCATTGAAGCTAATGTTTTGTTTCTGTTGCTCTTAGTTAAAAGCAAGTCCATGATGAAAACCTGGAGGGATCATAGAATGAAATAGGACGGAAGTGACCTCGAACATCATCCAGTTCCAACCCCCTGCCACAGGCAGGGACATTTCCCACTAGAACAGGTTGCTCAAGGCCTCACCCAACCTGGCCTTGAACACCTCCAGGGAAGGAGCAGCCACAACCTCCATGGGCAACCTGTGGCAGTGTCTCACCACTTTAACTGTAAAGAACTTCTTCCTAACATCTAGTTTAAAATCCCCTTCTTGCAGTTTAAATCCATTACTCCTTGTCCTGTCATTACAAGATTATATAAATTGTCCCTCCCCAGCCCTCTCATAGGCCCCCTTTTATATACTGGAAGGCTACTACAAGGTCTCCCCTTACCTAAATGCTGCATTTATTTAGTAAGCAATCCTGGCATAAAAGAAAGTCAAAGGCTATCTCCCACCTAAGTAAAGGCATTTGACTAAAGTCCTCAAATTTGGATGGCAGCTCCTGTAGGTTCTCTCTATAGTGAATAGAGGGAGGCAGGCACCTTCAGATGGTGTTCAGTATGTGAACGAACATCTGGCTCCTTCCACTGATGGTTCAGCATAGCATGCTAAGCATACCACAGAAGTTCCTCCAGCAAGGCAGGATGAATGTGGTACAGAGTTTAGACATTAATGACGACAGCTGTGAATGCTTTGATGCAGAAAAGATGATTATTGCTACAGTCTGATTTGTGTCCTAAGATAAGAAGTGTCAATTTTCATAATCTAACCACCATATCTGTTCAGTTCCTGCACAGAGGGGCAGACAGCTCCCCAAAGGGGATCCATAAAAAGTATGATCTTTTGCAAGAAAAACTATTTGTATAAATAATGATGAATAATGCTGTCTGGCAGGCAAAATGTTACAGCAAAGATGTTTTGCACATTGTTATGCAGCAGAGATTTTAGGGGCCATACATTTGCAAGTTGACATAACACAATGTCTATGCTATGGGGGAGGGGTTTGCTGCACTTTCAGCTTGCCTTTTTTTTTTGTTGTTTTTTTTTAACAAAAGTTATCTTTCAAGACCTTGCATTTGTGTAGAGAAACCTTTTCAGTATTAGTTGTTGCAATCCTGTCTCCATAAGCTTCCCAGAAATAAATATCACCAGCTGAGGTTTTGAAGTTGCCCTTTTTTTACTCTTTTGGTCTGAATTCACCTTGAGTACTGTGTCCAGTTCTGCACTTCAGCCACAACAACCCCGGGCAGTGCTACAGGCTGGGGACAGAGTGGCTGGAGAGCAGCCAGGCAGAAAGGGACCTGGGGGTGCTGGGAGATAATAGGATGAACATGAGGCAGCAGTGTGCCCAGGTGGGCAGGAGCGCCAATGGCATCCTGGCCTGTATCAGGAACAGTGTGGCCAGCAGGACAAGGAAGGTTATCCTTCCCCTGTACTGGGCACTGTACAGGCCACATCTTGAGTACTGTGTCCAGTTCTGGTCCCCTCAATTCAAGAGAGATATTGAGGTACTGGAATGTGTCCAGAGAAGGGTGATGAGGCTGGGGAGGGGCCTGAAGCACAAGCCTTATGAGGAAAGGCTGAGGGAGCTGGGGTTGTTTAGCCTGCAGAAGAGGAGGCTCAGGGGTGAACTCATTGCTGTCTACAACTACCTAAAGGGAGGTTATAGCCAGGCAGGGGCTGGTCTCTTCTCTCAGGCAACCAGCAACAGAACAAGGGGACACAGTCTCAAGTTGTGCTGGGGGAGGTATAAGCTGAATATTAGGAACAAGTTCTTCACAAAGAGAACGGGCTGCCCAGGGAGGTGGTGGGTTGCCATCCCTGGAGGTGTTCAAGAAAAGCCTGGATAGAGCACTTAGTGTCATTGGATAGAGCTGGGTGATAGGCTGGACTGGATGATCTCGGAGGTCTCGTTCAACCTGGCCCATTCCATTCCATTCCATTCCATTCCATTCCATTCCATTCCATTCCATTCCATTCCATTCCATTCCATTCCATTCCATTCCATTCCATTCCATTCCATTCCATTCCATTCCATTCCATTCCATTCCATTCCATTCCATTCCAAAGACAGCTTATGCAGGTACTTACCTTTCATTAATGCTTTCAGCCCGGAGTGTATAGACTCTATCAATGTGAGAGATGTGGAAGATGGGCTCATCTCCAGAAGGGTCTGTGGGTAACTTTACTAGTACTTCATTTAGAAAAATGGGCTGTAAAACATTAGGCAAAGCTAGAGTTCTACTGCACAATATTTGAACAGATGCATTCAACACAGAGCAACTTACAACAGATTATCTTCTGCCTGCAGCATCTTTCCCCTTCTGCCTGCCTCCCATCTTTCTTCAGGTATGTCTTTCTTAAAATGTTATTCATTTCAAATGAGTCTGGGAACACTTCTAAAATAAGCAAGCAGCCTCATAAAGTGTAGCAATCTCTCCTTTGCCACAAAGAGAAGTCAAAACTACTCTCCCCGATCCTTCCCTGACACATGTGACTTCTTGCTGAAGAGGTCATTTTAGCAAAACTTCAGAGGCATCTTTTCTTATCTCACTGAAGCAAACAAACAGCTTTTCTACCATCAGTCCCTGGAATCCCCAGCATATGCCAAAGCTTTCAAACATCTTCTACATAAAGCCAATTGCCCACACACCCAGTACAGGAGCTGCTGCCTTCTGTATGTGCTGTTAACGTATAGAACATCTTAGCCACCATTTAAGGGTGGTACTTACAGTTTTGTACATTTTGTATTGCAGATTAGACTTGGGGCTGAAGACCTTGTCTGTGCCAGAAGAGCCAAGAGGTTTTATGATCTGAGTCAGGAGGAGGAAATCGTTGAACAGAAAGCCATACAGCTCCTTGTTGCTCTTGGCTTTATAGAGTTTCCCACTGTGCAGGAACTTGCGCGGTCCCAAGCAGTTTGTAACAGAATTAAATACGAGTTGCTGCGAAAAGTAGAAGAAGAACAACAACGCACTGTATAAAGTGAAATAATCGGGGTTCCCCTGAAAGAGATCAAATACAGTTTTGAGTCCTGGCATTGGTTTCAATTTGTGTCACAGGGATGAGGAGCAATGTCTCTGCCTTGCGCATGATAAGCGGTGCGAGTCACAGGAAGGCCACATGAAAATTAACTTTAAGGCAGCCCATCAGCTGCACAGGGCATGGCCTGAGCAGTCGGAGAGAAGCCAAAAGCATTTGTGCCACCTTTGGAGTTTCTCCGCCGTGTGCACACTTTTCTGTGTATGGAACTGAGCTGATGATGACTTGCCCTGGATTAGCAGTAGCTATGCAAAACGCCCCTCCAAGCGCTGAGCTTTCTTAACAAGGGCTCAATTTCTGAATTGTGTTTGAATTTCACCAACTAAAACATGCAAAAGGAATTCCAGATAGCCTGGTTTTGTGTACCCACACTACATAGAGTTAGAAGACAGCTACTGACAACTGGCTGGAACGGGCAAAATTTAAGACTTATCTGGAAGTTATCCGATGATTAGAGGCTTGCCCTTTCCTCAAGTGTCATTTTCAGGGTTATTCTCACTAGGTGATGGCACAGTTCTTGCTGTCCTAATTAGCCAGGCAGCTAGATTTGGAGTGACTTCTTTGACAGACTAGAAACATCTCAGAAAGGAAACCACAGATTTGAGATTGCTGTTACTGGCACAACTGTCAACAAGCAGCCAGTTGGTGTTTTAGGTAATACTTTTGGTGTTCTAGGGCCAGACGTCATATATGGAAAATAAACACAGCCATATCCCTTCCAGTTGCATGTAAGACAACTTAATATGTCTTTGACCCTTCTTGTCATGCAAGTCTTTCCCCTGAAATAATTAGATTTCAGATGATAAAATGCATTTTTTTCCAGTTATAAACCAAGAAATGCTTATTACTTTTTTATCTTCTAGGACTGAAAACTCAATGCATACTTTTAAAGTCAATTATGATCTGCCTGCCTTCATCATCAGAGAGGAGAGGCCGTCAAAATATCCTCCATCCTTTTGCAGGACACAGCACACAATATTTTCATTATAGTTTTAGTAGAGAAACTTAGCATGTTACCTTAAGAAATAACATGTAATGAGAGGCTGCAATTCTCTTTTGTAAAGTCTTGAGAGAAACTTGATCAGTATTCTCGAGTTTTCAAACTGTACACAAACATTTCCTGTGATGAGATTTAAAAGCGTTCCAGGATGGTCAAGTATAGCTTCAGGATGAAACACAGTAGCACAATAACCACTGCATTACAAAGAGCTACGGAATCAGAAAGTTGTGGTTGAAAACTGCAGCACTGAACCTGGTACTAATCCAGAGCCAGGCAACAAAAGCAGCATTTATCACACAGAAGGCAGTAACAGGAGCAGTGAAAAGGATCATATGCAGGGGGTGAAAGGGAGCCAGAGAAAGACGAAAACAAAGGATTGAACGGTATATGACTTGGTTAATTACAGTGTTTGTCCTCTGATGCAGTGCCATAAGTGAGCCATGGTTTCTTCCTGACTGGTGGAGAGGTGTGCCCACCTTTGTGTTACTCTAGAGAGCACTTTGTTTACCTCTGACAGGCCTTCGCACTGAACGTGAGCCTGGATCCACTCCAGCCTATCTGAATTTTCCTTCTCCCGCACACCTTCGTTTACTTGAGAACATAATTCTTCTGCTTTCTCGAGGGCATGCTTCAAGTGACTGTGGTCAGGGTGGTTTTCAGGGGTGTTTTCTATTATCTGCAGATAAACAAAATACATTAGCCTTTTCTGGTGCCTGCAGTTAAAATGTAATCATGTTGTCAGCTCTATACTTCTGTTTTATTTCTTTGTTTTCATCAGAGCCAGACAGTATGTTTCAAATTTCTTTTCCTCCTTGACAAGCATGAAAAATAGGAGACAAACTGTCTGTTTGTGGACAGCTGAAATGAATGCCTGCCTGCAGAACCTTTGCATCAGTACAGCAGTCACTCTTCTGATGCAAGTGTGTAAATTCCAGCCACAAAGAGAAATACATTCGTGCCCATTTTAAGAAATCTTTTAAATGCCAACATCCAGCTTTTGCAACAGATAAAGGTAATTATTTCCTGCAAAAATCTTGGGCCAAGTTCAGTATCATAACTCAGGATGGTGTTAGACAAAAGATGACCGTTAGGAAAGGGTTGTAAGCTACCCAGCAATATAAGCTGTGTGGTAATGTAATTTGCAACAACTCGGCATCCAGGTTTGCACACTGAATGCCATTTGTAAGTCTATGGGTGGGCAGGATGGAAAAGGCAAAGATGAGCATAAGATTGACCCACTGCTCCCATTATCCTAACATGAGAGTTTTCATTCAGCATTTACTGCCTTCTGTTTTTTTGTGTGTTAGTTTTAGCAACGTCTCTAATGGAAACACCAAGTCATTCTGCTGAAGCCAAATGAGCCACATTTTCTCTAGCCTGATCAAACTGGAAAGGATATCCCATGTTTCCTAGCACAGTGACGACGCAAAGGCGAAAAACAACCCTGTAATTAAGCTATAAATGAAGCAGCATAAAGAAAACATTTTTGCAAAAGAACGTACATTTTTAATTATTAGTGGATATCTTGTTACCCGTTGCATAGGCTTTAGTAGAAAACTTGATAGTGGCATTCCTTTACAGCGAGGATCCATTGCTAACCTCTGAAACATTAGAGAGGTAAAACAGTGTTAGTTAGTTTGTTTAAAACCCTACAAAATAAGCCCCTTCAAGAAAGGAAAAGGCAAGGCAACAAATGAACACCAGGCCTCCATTAAATCTGTTATGAAATCACAGATCTGGTCACGCCACATCTTGACTACTGGGTCCAGTTCTGGTCCCCTCAATTCAAGAGAGATATTGAGGGTACTGGAATGTGTCCAGAGAAGGGTGATGAGGCTGGGGAGGGGCCTGGAGCACAAGCCCTATGAGGAAAGGCTGAGGGAGCTGGGGTTGTTTAGCCTGCAGAAGAGGAGGCTCAGGGGTGACCTTAATGCTGTCTACAACTACCTAAAGGGCGGTTGTAGCCAGGCGGGGGTTGGTCTCTTCTCCCAGGCAACCAGCAACAGAATGAGGGGACACAGTCTCAAGTTGTGCTGGAGGAGGTATAGGCTGGATATTAGGGGGAAGTTCTTCACACAGAAAGTGATTTGCCGTTGGAATGGGCTGCCAGGGAGGTGGTGGAGTTGCCATTCTTGGAGGTGTTCAGGAAAAGACTGGATGAGGCACTTAGTGCTATTATATAGGGCTTGGTGATAGGTTGGACTGGATGATCTTGGAGGTCTCTTCCAACCTGGTCTGGTCTATTCTATTCTAATTCTGTAATGTCAGTGCAGTAGAACTGTTTGTTACTTTTTACAACATATTCTCCACCTGTCTTGCCTGTACAAGAGAAGGGCATCTTCATACTGACACAGCACTTTATATTAAAATCAATACAGCAAACAAAGCATTTAATGGCTCTATAGGTGTTTGATAAAATCTATTCCTTCAGTAAATGCTTAAGCCAGAAGACTTCATTCCAGCCCAGCACGGATTCTGAGAATCAGAAAAAAACCTATGAGCTCACTTTAGCGTGCACAAAATTCATAGCGATTGCTTCTTCTCTTACTTTAACAAACTCCTTGAACTCAGGGACTTCATCTGTCTTCTGCTGGATGAGTGCTGCCCCATTGAGCTGGCAGCTACAGAACCGAATGTAAGGCTGCATGTGCGGCAGCTGAGCTGTCAGTATGTCACCAATCATTTTCACTGGCATCTTCTCTCCAGACATCTTCTTACGCACACGCAAAGCCCTAGATGTGAAAAGATCATATGTGTTTTATAAGTAAGACCACTAAAGAATGATTCCTCATGTAAGAAATAAATTGCTTGATTCTGGTTCATTACTGAAACAGAGTCCCCTGAGCAATAAGCAGACCAGCCGCAAGGTTTATTGCATATTGTAAGCACACAATAATCAACGCTGCACCCTCAGCCAACATTATCCCCTTCTTGTTCTAACCAAAGTGTTATCTGAAATTAACTTAAGTCAAAGCCAGATCAGATACAATATAAAAAGGAACATAATTTCCTTTTCTATTTGTTTAGATAGTAACAGATATGCTAGTGAATGAGGGATAGAAACCTTACCACTATTTTAAGCTCAAAGCTACTTCTAGCTGCCAGCCTGGTTTCCTAAGGAAAAGAGGTTTACTGTCATTGAGCTGTGTGCATTTGTCCTATCACTGCCATAACTTTCCATCTTGCAAGCCATTTTCAAATACATTTTACAAAAGAGCAGAAACCTCAAAGTTATAAAATCCATCTTAGCTCAACAAAAGTTAGCAGCTCGGTTTCTAACAAAGGAACTTCGTTAATCCTCTTGCTCATGAAGATGCAGGTTTAACAATCTTCACTCAGTTTCTCTGGCAATGAGCAGACAAGCAACTGCATGTGTATATTTCCAAACCAGCCACAGCATTTACCGCGTCTTGCTGAAGCAGAAGGGGTAGGAGGGGTATGAGAAGAATCCAGGTAGGAAGGAACTATATCCATCAGAGGCCACAGTGAATGAAGAGAGAAATAAGAGTACTTGCACTGTGTGCAGTTTTGTGGTAGTGAGTTGGGGTTGCAGTAGCTGAAGACTTTGGAAGGGAAGGTGCAGGGTAGTCTGGACACAAATCCATAGGAAACCAGGCTCTATTGGGGCTGCTTCTCACAAAACAGCTCATTCAGGTGCAATAAGCCTACAATAACTAATGAGATGCATCAGCTAACTCAGAATAATGGAATCAGCTTTTTATGCCTTGTTTTGCATTCAATAATAACAGAACTAGAACCGGGTATGGATTGTGGCAGAGGAAGTAGAAGCCTACAACAGGATCGTGAGTAGCCTTGGCAGGCACTCTTCAGGAGTGCCTCCTGAAGCACAAGTACACCAAGACCAAAGTAAGTGCAGACACTTACTCAGCAAAAAATTGCTGTTTTTTTTTTTTTTTCTCAGCAATGACAGCAAGTCATAGCAAATATTGCTAACATTTTGCTTTTCCTAACAAGTTAAAATGCATGGCACTTTGGGTAGCCACCTGAATAAGTGGCACATATTTTTCCACAGGTAAGAGGTGAAGCAGTGGAGAGTCTCAGATTTTGTTATTACAAATTATGGGTATAGGAGGAAGAAAACAAAACTTACTTCAGTAGTTTTATATTGCACATAATGAGCTCCTTCCAATTAACAAAAATCATAGCAACTTCTTTTTCTGTTAGTAGCTCAGATTCCATTAGTGGTTTCTGGAAGATCTACAGATGCAGAAAATTAAGCAATTTAGAAAGTATATGGTAAGTATAATCAAAGTGACTAAGACTGACGATGCTAATTTCCTTAGTCTGGAGGTGAGAACACTTTACATCAGAGTAGCACTTAGTGGAACAGACTTCAAACATGTGCTGTGCTGGAGAGTTTCATGCTGTTCCCTAATAATACATTTGTGAGCGGTGTATGGCTTTAGAAGAGAACATTCTGAGTCTGTGTTGGGGGTGTAATTATGACCTGTATAATCTGTTTGAAAACACGAAATTTTAATCAGAAATCTCCTGCAAAATATCCCAGAGCTACTCGAATAGCAAAACTGAACACACATTTTATTTTGGATGCTTTTACAGAAGCTCTGATTTATCTCATACTGTCTAGGATTTGCGTATCTTGACCTCTGTCTAAAAAAACTCAGCTTTTCTTCTCTGACAAAATAATTGTCTGAGTCAGTTGCCTGTACTAATTCCCTTCCATTCCACGTAAGAGATTCACTTTATAACATTTAATGACAAGCACAGTAAGTGGTAACTGAGGGCCACCATAAACGTGGAAAATGAGCTTCAATTTTAAGAACTCATACATGGAAATGAACACTCAAAATAAGGAGCAAATAGTGTTTACGAGAGTGATACTTTAAAGATCAGTGTTCTGGTGAGAGATTAAAATTAGTTGCACTCACACCCCTCCACACACATGTATCTGTATATCATAGCTATTTAGATATAGAAAAATTAATATAGATCATCTCTAGGGAGTCAAACATGGCAGTGATATGAGTTTGCACAGTGACATTACTGATTTACTTTGTGAAGATAAGTGATAGAAACCTGTTTGCAACACTGCTGTGCCATCTTACCTCTGTTACCAACTGCAGATCATTTACATAGTTCTCTTCTGTGACAATGAGCTCGTGGATGTAACCTTGCCTTTTTCTTTCCGTAGGTGTCAACATATCCAGGAGATGCAGGTCTGCACACCCTGGAAAACACAAAAGGATCCTAAACTTTACTTACAGTCCTGTATTGATTCAGATCAATAGTGGTTGAACTTGATGATCTCAAAGGTCTCTTGATGATCTCAAAGGTCTCTTCCAACTTTGATGGTTCTATGAGTCTATGATCTATAGCAGTTCAAGTAATGAACAGCTTAATGAACTGTCACTACTGCATGTCAGTTCACTTGATCATTATTGACATGTAATGATACAAAGCTAGCATTGCTTCATCTATTATTGTATTTAACCTGATTGCCCCTTTTTTTTTTTTTTTTTTTTCCCCCANCTAACTTTTCTCCTCTGGCAAAGCTTAAAATTCACCCTCACCACTACCTACCCATTTCCAACCTCACACTGAAGTTCAGTTTTCTCTTTAGTTGTGTTATTCAACTGGAGCCACACTACAAAACAGGTCACCAAATGGATGGCTGTTAATAAAAAAGGAGGCAAAGGCTTCATCTGATGTTACTACCAAAGAAAATGTAAATATAACCTAAAAAGAAAATAATTAGGAAAGAGTGCTAGTGTAACTTTAATGCTCTGATGGGCACTTTAGAATCACATATAAGCTCTCAGCTTATCGATGCTCTTAATTCAAGGTTCACATTTATCCTTTTAGTCAAAGTCAGCATCCCAGTCAAGAAGGTACTAGAGAGCTTATTTTCTTCTTCACACTACAATTAAAACCTGCTTCTAAATATCTGGAGGACTTGAGCCAGAACACATGAAGGTCGCTGGAGACTGCTCCACTGGAGACTCCTCTGAGGGGTGAGTGTCAAGTGGATGGGACCAATTTCTTTTTGGCGGTGCACGGTAATAAGACAAAGAATGACGGATACAAACTTGAACACAGAAGGCTACACCTCAACATGAGGAGAAACTTCTTCATAACGAGGGTGACAAAGCACTAGAACAGGCTGCCCAGAGTGGTAGTGGAGTCTCCTTTTCTGGAGGCTTTCAAAACCTGCTTGGATGCATTCCTATGTGGACTGCCCTAGGTGATCCTGCTTTTGGCAGGGGGTTTGGACTCAATGACCTCTAGAGTTCCCTTCCAACCTCTACCATTCTGTGATCTGATTTATAGGCAAAGCCAAACAAGTTAATTATTGTTCTCCATTATCTTTAACAGCATGGGAAAATTTTGTAACTAAAAACTCATCTCCATTAGTTTTGTATTTTAATTTTTTGCAAACCACCTCCCTTGTGTTTATCCTGTGCAGATGCCAGAATTTTGTATAAATTATAGACTCTCAGATTTTATTAAATCTAATTAAATTATCCTAGCAAGCAGAATATTTTCTTCCAGATTCCCATTTTAAATTATTTCTATGAGTTTTCTGCACAAAGTAAAATGAGTTTCACAAAGCAAAGGTGATTTCAAACATTGAAAGGCTGAAAACAATTTGTTTTAAAAAAGCACTATTAGCATTTTTTTATATGTGATCAAAATGCTTCAGTTTAATTCCTTTCCCTCATCCCTCACTGAAGTATGGGCAAATTCAGTATACTCCTCACTGAAACAAATTTTCCTTATGGAAGAAGTTGTGACTGAAACAATGTTCCAAGAGGACCTTCAGTTTAAGGGGTTTTAAACGGCCAAGGCTTTTTAAAATGTTCACCAGTATCAGCAATGACCTACTGAGATCTGACAGGGATGTTTTCGGATCAGATGTTCACATAAGCCTTCACAAAGTGAACCATTACTGCTCCTAACCACCTCACATTTCACACAAGTCCTTTGGTTCTTTGCTCATAAATTTAACACTGCACTTCTAGCTTCCCAAATGTAACTTAGGAGCTGACTCTGTGCTATGCCACTAGCAAGGTCCACATGTAGCACCATTAAGTTTTTAGTTGACTGCGTTCAACTGCTGTTGCAGCTAATCACAGAATTAACCCGGTTGGAGAAGACCTAACACCTTCTAATTAACTAAACCACGGTACTAGGTGCCTCATCCAGTCTCTTTTTAAACACCTCCAGGCATGGTGACTCCATCACTTCTGCAGGCAGCCCATTTCAATGGCCAATCTTTCTGTGAAGAACTTCTTGCTAACCGTCCAGCCTAAACCTGTCCTGGTGCAGCTTGAGGCTGTGTCTTGTTCTAACACTGGCTGCCTGGGAGAAGAGGCCAGTCCCGACCTGGCTACAACCTCCTTTCAGATGCTCATGGAATGACAATGACAGATTCTACTTATTAAAACAAAAATTAAAACAAAACAAAAGCCCAAAAACCAACCAACCAACGAAAAAAAAACAAACCCACCCAGTACATGCATCAGGCAGACAGGTAGTTTCTTCTATGATTAAGCAGCTGAGAACAGATCAGATTTGCAACATAAGAATACTGATAACACCCCTTTGAGATAACAGTACATTGCAGTTCTTTGAAAGATGCAACTGACAATTTTTCTGAAATAAAGTTTTGAGAACTACTCATTTTATGCCAAACCAGACACATTCCAAAAGCCAGGTGCTGAATTTCTCTTTAAGAAATGGATGCTTTCAGAGTATTTCCTCAGTTAGTACATAAACCAGCGGTCTAACAAACAGAACCAGTTCTCTCCATGCACTGTCAGCCTCATTAAAAGCTAGCAAACTTCCCTGGGGAAGTTCACTCTTCAAAGACGCTGATGACCTTAGTTTGAAGTGTGGTTTCCGACCACCAACCTTTTAGGGGAAGCTTTGTATTTTAGCGGTTAGCTTGACAGTCAGCCAACTGGGATGTAAATGAGCTACTCTGAACTTGACCAAATGGTCTACTTTCAAACAGTAAATATTTAGGAAAATATCCTGCTTCAACGTGATCAGAAGATACAAGAGGCAGTTTTCTGATGAGGGATTTTCTTCATGAAGTGCACAAGTACAAAGACTTTTCTTGTCTTTGTTTTAAAAACACCAAAGAACTGAGTTTCTTTCCAAGTGGAAATGTCAGTCTGTCGGGCTCTAGCTACTTTTTCATGAACAACAAAGTACTGTGCAAGGTATTTTTATGAACATCTAAATTCCACTTGCAGCTGTGATAACAACATTCATGAATTCAATTCACTAAATGAGACTCCTGCTAGGGGCTGGAAAGCAACGCTGGTATCAGACATTTCCACAGACAGATGGGAAAGCCCTCCTGTGGTTGAAGTAAGAGACCTTAGCTCAGCACAGACTTGATTAGAACTTAAAGAAGACAGTCCCTCATTTGTACAGCCATTCAGGTACTAAAACCCAGGCAGTGGCATTTGTCTTATCAGTTATTGAGTACCCCTTTCTTTCATATTTTCTCTTCTGCTCTGAGAAAGTCAAGTATTGTATCTCAAAGGTGCTGAATTTGAATCTTAGCTACAGTCTAGTACATTCCAGAAAAGAACAGGGACATTACAGCAGGTACCTTTGTATGCTGACAGCACTGTGCATACACACATTTCTGTCCTTTAATGGAATAACCAGCATGACCCCAAGCAGAAGCATTTGCACACAATCATCAGACTGGTTACTCTCAACTTACAGAACCAGCATTCACATGCTGTAACTAGATATTAATGCTTTGACCTTCTATCACCATAAAACCTGTAGGATTAAGGGATTCTAGAAATGTAAAAGATTATTTAAGATATCATTCTAAGTACTCAACATGCTGTTCCTTCTCCTTACAAACTCAGTCTTGAAAAATACAGGCTTTACAAGCTAACTACTAAGCTTAGAAGCAAGGCACAAGAGATACTGCTTTTTCAGAAGGAAGGCTTGCTGTGGAATTCATTGACCTACACACAAGGGCACAGCTTCTGATTTCTTTTAATTCAGGGAGATTTTCTAAACAAAATACCTGCCAGATTCACTGTAAAGCTCATGCTGGCCAAGGCCATAATGACAAAATCACAACAGAGAGAATCTGTTCTATTACAGGTAACCCAAAACAGTAAAAATTATGTCACTTTCCCACCAAATCATTAAGCAGGGGAGAAAAGCACGCCATGGTAACATTCCTTCACTCAAATGAATTGCAGTGTTTCACCAAGCAGCCTTCTATCAACTAGCTTCAGATCTTGTGGGATGGATCCTCCAGTTAAGACACTACCTCAAGCTTTTGCTGAGGACAGCAAAGAGCCTGTTAATCAAATGTATCTCTCCATCTCAAGATTCTGTAGTGCAAAACACCAGTTTGCAGCTATTTTCAATGATCTCAACATGTTTAGAATTTCTCAGCTAACCTAGCATCTCTATTTACTGTTAGAGCAGAGCATTTCCCTCTGAGATGGATGGAAGTGGGATCTAGAAACAAGTCTGGAAAATCCCACTTGCAAAATACGAAACAGTTTGTTTTTGCCAAGACCATTCACCACCAACACATGTACTTCCTCCTCCTGCACACCTCAGTCAGCTATAAACAGTTGGAGGGATCGCCCTGGCCAACCCACACAGACCAAGCTGCAGACTCAAGGATCTTTCATAACAATGTAAACTTTCCTTCCCCCCTCTGGCCCCCAAAATTCTAGAATACACCCAAGTATAGCTCTCAAAAACATATCTGTGACACAATACCACCATCTTCATTTTGCAATAACAAAGACATTCTGTAGTGTTTTACATTTGTATCTTATATTCTGTGATAAAGATTAAAAAAAAAAAAAAAAAAAAAAGGTAAAAAGGTCTAGTTTCCATATTCATAGAATGGTTTGGATTGGAGGGAACCTTAAAAATTTAAAGATCATCTTATTTCAATGCCCCCTGTCATTGGTAGCGACACCTTCCCCTAGACCAATCAAGTCAAGGCCTCCTCCAAGCTGGATTTGCAACACTTCCTGGGAGAAGCATTCAGGATCTCCTGGGGTAACCTCTTCCAGTGTCTCACCACGCTCACTGTAAACAATTTCTTCCTAATATCCAGTCTAAGTCTGCTGTCCTCAAGCTTAAAGTCTTTCCCTCTTGTCCCATCACTACAAGCCTCTGTAAAAAGTTCCTTCCAGAGGAAGACAACAGGTTGAGGAGAATAAAATCCTACATGTGAGAGCATGGATACATCTAAACATATAAATTGACAGAGACAATCAACTCCTAACTTGGTTTATATCACACCAGATAACTTTAAATGTCACTCTGAATTATGACCCAAGACCTGTCTTGAGCCCCTTACTGCTTACTGTACAGTAGCAGCAAATCAGTCAAGAGCATCAGCCACTGATCCAAACAGAAGGAACTGCACAGCCCAATTTTATGCTGTCCTATCAGGCAGACCTCCAGCCATCACCTTTCCTGGTTTCAGGTCTTCACAGACAAACACCCACTCCAAGAAATATCATGACGGAATCTAACCAAATTGATTGTAACACTCATTTAGGCCCAGAATTACCCCAACACACGAAACAATTCAGCACAGACAACTACACTTGGCAGAGATGAGTGTGATGAAAACAGCATGAATCCAGTTTCAGCCATGAAGGCCAGTGCATAGAAAATCTGTACCTGTGACACTGATTTGAGTCCAGCTTAGGAGCAGCCCTCTGCTAGCACTGGCACTGGTCCACAGTTGTGCCCCGGTGGGTATTCAGCTGAGCCAGCAGCATCAGACCAGTGCTCGGTGGGTGAAAGCTAGCATTTGGATAGACCAAACATAGAAGTCAGGAACTGAATTCCTTGTTGATGTGAGGACCAGCTGGTGTCAAGAGCTCAGGTTCATAAAGGTAGGTAGGGCATGAAGAGACAAATGAGAATCTTACACTAGAAAATGAGCCAAATCCTGTAATCAAGGCCATGGGGAATATGATACCCGCTAAAAGATCTGATGCCTACTTGCTGTTTGTTGAGCACCTACCTGGGGTATAAATATCTTTCCACCTTTAGACACAAACAGCTACCTTTTCCATGAAATACTTAATTAAAAGTATTCCACAAGATTAAACTTGTTCCAAATCTGCTTGATAGGATTAATAACAGTCCCAGAAGAAGAGTTCCAAGTGTGATTCAAATTAATTTCCATCTCTGCACAGATATTGCAAGCTGAGTTTTGATGCTGATGAGGAGTAGTAGGAGGGTACCTCTTGGGTTTTGCTGGGGTTTTGTAGGATTTTTTGTTTCTTCAGGTTTTTTTTCAATAAGCTTCTAAACTACGATGCATGGAAAGGGGAGGGTTATGAAATAGCTATGAAACTTGCCTTAACAAGCTACAGAAATCTGTTACATATATAAGAATTATGTTGACACATGTTACTAAGTTACACCAGATAGTCAGGCTAACTTCTGATTTCTTGGCATATGGACATGATAACTCCAAATGCATCTTCATTCATGGTAAAGAAGTGCTTTAAAACTACAGAACAGAACCAGAATATGCAGGTACTTTGCTGCCTTGTAGAAAGGCTACGGTATTGCACTATTTTAAAATATGCTCAGGGCAACTGAGACAGGGCACTGAAGCTTCAAAAGAACAGATCTAAATAAAACTGATTCTGAATATAAAGCAAAGCATTCTCTGTAAGTCCACATTTCAGACTAAGTTGTCTTGGACAGATTCACAACATTGGAATTTATATGAACAAATTAACAGAAAGAACATTCATGGGAATACTTCCTCAGCAGCTGAATATGGAACAAATTACTCTCAAGGTAAAGAGACCAGACAGCCATGAGTACTACTTCTTTTTTTTTTAAGTGATAACTTAAAAAACACATTTTAAAAAATCTGAATAGTTTCTTAATTTTGTTTATATAAAGTCTCGTTTCAGGCTTGACTGGGATTAGCGTTGGTTCTGCTGCCACAAATGTAAGGACAAAAGAAACAACAGTGTGGATACAGTCCCGTCATAGGAGGCAAGTGTTCTTTTGGAAAACAGGACAACTTGTTGCAGTCCAGATCTGAGGCTTTGGGAGAGGATCACATGCCTCAAGAGGATAAAGGAGGTGAGAAGGTCAAAACTGGACTTAGACACAACCCTGGACAATATTCTTTTTGATGGAAAGAATCCATTTTCTTTATTAAGAGATTTGCTTTCATACTCTTCTTATTTTTTAATATATATATAAAACCAAAAGTCCAGGCAAGTAAGAAAGAGCTGTGCAACATCTTGTTCCCTGCTACTCAAAGGCAATCACTGATTATGAGGAAGGTTAAACACTACCATGCCAAGCTACAGTAGTACACTTAAGAGCTTTAATACTTGAGTAAATAAACATTATAGATATTTTAAAAATGTGTGTCAATATAAGACCGCAACAGTTTGAATATCTTTGTCTAAGACATTTTCAAAGTGTTTTGAAGGTTTTGTGAGTTAAATACTCTCAACAACAGACTGGCTGATAGAGCTGTTGCTCTGTTGAGTAGTGCGCAGTAAACTTCTGTCTGAGGACTCCTGGCATGACATACACCATCCAGTGTGCATCATTAGTGTCTACAGAGGGACAACTTCAGGATGGTTGGTTTTTTTTTTTCCCAATTGAGTGGTACAAGAACCCCAGGAACATTTAGGGCACTGTGACTGCCAAAAATCTTTTAAGAGACACCACTCTCAGCATTTTTAAGAAGCGCGCTAGAAAACGTATTGCCTATAGATTATTATAAATACCTTTGTTCTTCTTTTCACTTGAAGTAATAGGGGGGGGGGGAAATAGAAACAAAGCAGAAGCATCTGAATCTTGTATATCCAAAGTATTGTCATGATTTCTACATACTGAGAAAGTGTTTTTCTGGCTTGAAGTCAGGAAAAACAAAATGTCCCTCAGAAGAAATGCTTTTAGTCAAGTTATAAATCTTTCAACACAACAGCTCACTAAGGGAAAACAGAGATATTCTTTCATTAAAAACATTTAACAAAATATTGAAATAGTGAAATAAAATTCAGGCACTTCTTCAGTAAGCAAAATAATGGGTTCTGAAACTTACAAGTATTATGTTCTATTCAATTTTGGTCATACCAGGTGGCTTATTTTTCAGCAAGTGTCTGTGATGGAGAAGAGGTTTTGGTTTTTTTTTTTTTAATGGCAGAGCAGTAAGGGAAAAATTTGTGCATGTCAAATACTACCCTTAAGAAAATGAAAGCCTGTGCAATTGTGCCTGTTTTAAGACTAGAGCTTCTGGCATAAAACACAGAGCCTAAGTCAACGTAAACCCATGGCAAAACAACTTATCTAAAAAGTATAGTAGCAAAAAATGCCAACTGATATGTAACATGTAGAAACCACTGAACAGAGAAAGGAGCAAAAAGGGTGCATATAATTGTGAGCAATTTGAGTAATTATATTGATATACTATCCAAAGAAACAAGGCAAGTGTCATTCCATAATTAAAACAAGTTGGGCTTCAGGCTGTTCTGGTGGCAATTTCGTTACATGAGCTAATGCTACTTGGTGAATCCTGTGTGCACACAGCAGCAAGAAAACAAACACGTTTTAGTCTGTCTTTTATATGAAGAATTTAATTATCTATACATGTAACTAATTTTTAAAGGCTGTATTACAGTTGTTAAAGCTGCAGTTTTTTATATATTTATATAATTTACATTCGTATTGATGAAATACTGAAGTGCAATTGGATAAGGAGCTTCACTTGTTCTTTGCACCGCACGATGGGTCAGAAGGACGGAGGTGGAGTAGGATTAGAAATGCTACAACACTGCCAGAAATGTACAAATAAACGAAATACATAAACCAGAACATAACTAAACGGTAAAGTAAATAGTAGAACAGCTATACTGTGCTTGAGGCATTAGGAAGAGAGTGTTTCTGCACTGACAGCACCAGGCATTTCATCAAGAGCTTGTAACTAATGCTGGAAAGACAAACATGGCTTAACTACAGCACATCAACTACATAAACTTGACTGTAAGCTCCATTTAATATTAATTTGTATAAATTCCACAGTCTAGTTTAAAAAAATGTAAACATTGGAAATTAATTGCAGGGAGATATTTCTATACATTCTTTCTTGTCAGGAAAATTACTTGTTCAAAATGTGTTGTTCCATAGCCATAAGAAAGTCAAAAAGAGAAATCAAATCATGTAATCATGATGAAAATCAGGAAGTTAATTCTCAGATCCCACATGAATGTAGCATCCTATTAATTTCTGGTATGAAAATGCAAAAACCAAAACATCTGAGACAAACACAGACCAGGGTGTTTTCTAACTGTATGCAGCTACAAGTAATGTGCAAAATAAAATTAACATAACTAAGGATAACAACATTATGCAAGGTTAATATCTCTTGCATTGGAAGGAAGTTAATGTCTTCTCTCCACAATGTATTACACACTCAACAAGAAACACCTGATACATACAGTACAATAACTACAACAAAATACCTTATCTGTAATTGGGCACATTTAAAAGTTCCTTAAACTGATTAAAATCCGTCTGTTCTTTTGCAATTAAAAAAAAAAAGTAAAGAAATTTTAAAAGACATATTGACAACACTGGACAAGTGAACAATAAAAAAAGAAAGATACATAAAGTCTCAAATTCATGGACATTTGGAACAATTTTAATAGCACATGCAGCATTCCTTGATAGTGGGTCTTTTTGCACAAACAAAATTGCAATGAAGAAATTTAATTTATACTTCTCCTTTGAAAGGCTAAAATATATAATTAAAAATAATCTTTAAAACTACTGAAAGCACCTGTGCAAAGGTGGAAAGATTAGTTTGGTAACTCTGAAAGCCACAAAAGGACCCACTATCCTTTGAATTTTTTTGTGTTTTTTTTTCTTTGTTTGTATGTTTCATTTTAATTTTGCATCTATATCTGTAGATAATTAACTCAAACATTGTGATTACATGCAACTAATGTAAAATGAGGTAAACTGCTCTGCAGTGTGTTCTTCTACTCAGAAGGCAGTAGATGATCATGCTGGAAGCCACATGATCAAGGCTGCATCTCCCATCATCCCTCTGGGCAGTGATATGGGATAGTGGGTCTCTTTGAGGACTTTCAAGCCTGAGTGGGGGATGGACAACATATGATTCCTAGAAAAAGGAGGAAAACAACACATAAGCAAAACAAAACAATGAGCAAATTCAAGCTAGGAAAATGAGTCAGGCATGTAAACAGCGTGGTGCAAAAATGATAAAGGGTAACATGCTACAAAGGGGATGGGAACTAAAAATAAACATAAAATAAGGTTTGCAATACAGAAGGTCTTCAAAGAGACTTTGACAAGTGCAGCAGTGGTGAAACTTTGATTTTCTGCAAACCACCACAGATTCACAGCAATGCTGCATGTTTCATTTTAAAGTGCTACACAAATAATTACAGCATGGCAGCAGAGAGGGTCACTTACATTGCTGGCTTGGGTCCATGTCTGTTGTCAACTTCACATAGTTGGACGGAAAGAGACCCACTTGTCCATTCACCTCCCCTTTCCACCAGTCTGGGTCTTCCTTGTTAAGGACGTTTATAATCTGGCCTTTATTGAATGCTAGCTCATCGTCATTCTGTGCAGTGTAGTCATACATGCCAATGACTTGGCACACTGTAAGATAAAGGAAGAGGTCTATCGCACTGGTAACGTTTCAGCAAAACACAAACTATACAAAAAAACAACTACGAGTCCTACAGATGTCACAGCACAGTCCTACAACACTGCACTGATCAGAATTGGCCCTGAGCCTCTCTCCTGTGCCCCTGTACTAGTGCTAATATGAGCCCTCAAAATACTGGCTCAAAGTGACTTGAAAAAGAAAAGTGTTTCCTAGCAGCGTTGCTCTTAGCCTCCTGAGGGGTCAGGATCACACTAAGGAGAGCAGAGCACAGCAGTGCAAACTGAGAACAGTGTAAGCTGCCTGGAACTGTACCCAACATACAGGGCTCAACGGTAGGAAAAGATTGGAAAAAATTAACATTTTAGAAGTTCAAGTATGTAACTTTCTATTAACACTTCTCTTTTAATCTCTCTTCCCCTCCCAAAGACACAGAATTAGCTGTATGTTTATAACAACTGCATTTTGCACCCTCATCAACCTGTTCTGAAAAGTATCCTTCCCACTAGAACTGATCAATGCACTGACAAGCCTGGGAAAAATTAAGTTCCACTACCTGAAAGCCTGAAAAAGGCAATCCTTTCTAATTTAGCACCCGATGTGCTCAGCGCAGCTCTATAATTCAAGAAAAATCCATGACACACTAACATTGAGGTGTTAGGAATACAAATATCTCAGAAAGGATGAGAAAAACAAACTTTAAATGGGGCATTTGCCGCCATCTGTAACACCTTGTGCACATAAGCTAACCGAAGTGAACATCTTGCTGGCATCCTGGAGATAAACCAGCATTTCTAAAGGAAGGTGTATTATCGTGTACTCCTCTTTTAAGTAGTTTTGTGCCCACACAAGTTCAAATGTATGAATATCGCTGATGTTCATGTTTTGCTTTAAAGACCTACAAATCTTCTTTACAGCATTTTTGTTAGAGCTTCACAGTTGATTCTGAAGGATAAAAATTTAAACCAGACCATAAGATACATCCATTAAGAGATCTGTAACCCATTCTAGAGTTAATTTCTTTCAAGATTTTTTTCATTCAGATAATTTTCTTCTGCTTCAAAGAACTGTGTGAAGTTTGGTGCTGTCCAATACTGTAATCAGAATAGCTTAATAGTTCAATGGGATCCTAAGAATCACCTTGAACTTGGGCACCAAATTGCAGAGATTTCTTGAAGAGAGAGCACTCCTCAACTGAATATGAAGCAGTGGTTTCATCTTGATCTTATTTACACTCGATCACAAAGTTTAGAATAAACCTTAGTCCTAATAAGAAGCTTTTATAGTAGTCCCACCAAGAGAGATCTTCACTCCAGAAGAGATTTTCACTCTGGAGAGATCTAACTCCAGAAGCCATTGTTAACTACAGAAGCAAGCTCTAGCCTACTTTCTCTGAGCTCTAATGGTTTTCAGTCATTTGTTTCCTTTTCAGAAATATTGTCTGTTGACTAATACTCATCCTGCCACAAAAATCAACGTGAATCCAGATTCTCATGTAACACTCTGAATCAGCAATGCTTTCTTTCTTTAGAGAAGCAGAATGGAGTGTCCTATTATTTCTATATTTTGTGAACTTCCCTATGTCTGTGTAGCTTCAAGTAGCAGGAATGGTTCCATTTCTCAACACCAGGAAGGACATGTTCATGACAGGAGTTTGGAAGGGTACACATACAAAGCGATCAGAAAATAAGAAAGCCTCAAAGTATAACACAAAAAGTGCCATGCAACAAAAGCAATGGAAAAAAAAAAGGAGTCGTTAAGGTCATGCAGTTTGCATTACAATATAGCAGTTGAAAAGCAAAATGACAAAAGAAACAGAGGTTGTGATCATACCATTTTCTGCTGGATCCTCTACCTTCAAAACCCAGACCGTAATGGCAGACTCTCAGACCCTTCTTAATGTGTCACCCTGGACACTGTTCAGCCTTTGTAGATAATTATTTTTCAGGCTTTCCACGTATTCTGTTACAGTGAGTCTCCACACTAGCATACTTCTGCTATGAAAATGCTTCTCAAGCATTAACCCCTTAACCTCTTAATCAAACAGCTAGAGAGGTCAGCTATGGGAATGGAAAGACAAGATCCTTCCTCCCATCTTCCAAAATGAAAGGTCTATAACAAAGCTGAATGTGATAAGAATGAAAGTCATTGAGATTCCAATATGCCATAGACACTTAAGTGAGCTCAGGAGTTTAGGTAAAAGTAATGAAAGTCCCATTACATTGTCTTGTATAAGTATGTGTCTCAATGCTGAGCTACCTTTTGCAACTGCAGGACTGAAACTGCGAGGCTTTGCAGAAGCCTTGATTTTCTGCATCTTTACAACTACCATCAAAGCAGACAGTTAGCACCATTTGTAGCATCTGCATTCTCTCACAGTATTTATACTTATATAAATGACACATGACATTAATACAACAGTATTTTATTCCAGATGGATGCAGAATGCATGATAATACTTTGTACCTATTTAAAGGAGGAAAAAATATGCCGGCTACCATTTTTTCATTCAGAAACATTCATTCCAATTTATTAAGACCAAAAAACTGACCTGAGGAAGCAGCAAGTTTATGACCCCTGCCACCCTCAGTTAAATCCAAACAGATGACAGACAACCACATCAAGTCTTTTGGATGCTTGTAGAAGAAAAGACATCCATTCTACATCATCTTGATTGATAAGAATTCTCTTTACTTCATACTACACCAATTCACAAGCTCAGCCCAAAATGTGAGCAAAATGCTAACAAGGGATAAGCTTGTTGTTCACAGTCTTCTGTCTCCCCTTTTTTACTTTGCAGTAGATAGATACAATTGTTTGAAATTGCCTGTAGTGGAGCTGTAACATCTTTAAGAATATAATGGTCTATTGCTTGTGGCCTTGCATAAGTCTTCAAATAACTAGCTATACAGGACAAAAATCCTTTGGAAAGATAAAAGGTTCTGAATGACATATGCTTCAATGGTTAAGACCACAAATCATCCTTTTAAAACTCCTTTACTACACTTAGTGCAAACAAATAGGACTGATAATTTGAGTGCTTTACTATAACATGTAAAGTCACAGATGGCTTTTTAGCACTCAACAGTTCATACCTGACAGACCACCACCATAAACATGTATATCAATTGTATGTTCTTCTCATTTAAAAGAAAAGTAAAACGAAGAGCTCAAGCAAAATGGCTAAGTAGAACAGATACTAAAACACCCTACTGAATGTCATAATTACTTTTACAAGTGCTATTGCAAATGACACATATCACAAAAGCAGCTTTGCTAATGCAGCCGCATTGCTTACCTGAAGGTAATGCTGTTGATTTAGGTAGCTCAGTTGGTGTAGTTTTACTGGTACCAGGGCTCAGAAGTTTTACATAATTAGCAGGGAACCATCCTATCTGCCGTTTCTTCCCTCGTGCCTAGTAAAAGAACATTTCTTTTAAGAGGATTAACCACATCAACAGATCCAACTTGCCCTTGTAATGTAGCCAATATTTTAACTACTTGCAGGCACAGTGATAACTTTAAAATAAGAAAAAAGAATTTTGTAAGAAAAAAGTCAGCTACTTTTGTGGCATAATTTTGATGTTGTAATAATTCTGTTAGGGTAAGCATTCATAATATAATGTAAATAGTAGTTTATATCTAAACAGGATTGATTTACTACTAATTTATGTATCTTTCACTTAAGAGTGTTCCTGCTTTATGTGCTTTACAATTAGTACCACAACTCTGATTCTTCTGAAGGATTTACTCTGCTTCTGTTTAAGACATAATTCTAGAGTATTAGGGTAATAATTGCATTAATGAGTGGCAGCATTTAAATGGTTTTCCATTATGTAAAGAATTGCATTTAAATAGATACCTAGATTGTGATAGTTTAAATAGAGATTAAGAATTGAATTACGACTTTACTTTTGAAGAAACAGTTATCTAAACTTTTTAACAGTCTCTCCTGTTCGAAAAAGAGAGTACAAACATATGCCATGTTAATCAAGTGCTAGAAGAACAGTAAAACACTGAGGCAAGATAAAAATTGGTCAAGTCTGGATTCATACACCAAGTCCCAAGGCCAGATTCCACTCAAAAATTTAAGCTTTGGCAATTATAAATACATATGGACAGACATTACCCCAATGAGCCAAATTAACAGGTGTTAAGGTTTTGGAAAGTACTAGATGTTCTCATGCCTATCTGATCAAGAGAAGATCAGTAGGAAAAGGTGGTGCACACGTGTCTTAGTGTGTGTGTGGTCCACTTGGCCTACAGTAGCTTTCTACAGTTTTCAGCACAGCTGCAATGAGTCACTGTCAGAGACAGGATATTGGGAAAGACGAGCTGCAGGTGACAAAGCTTGTGTCACCAGAGGAGCATAGGAATCTGACAGGAACTGCATTGCTTGTTGCAAATAAAACCAGAAGAAAAAGTCTTATTGTAAGAAAGGGTACTCAAGAACTTTGAATCAAATCTTCAATTTCAATCTATGTTAAGAATTACTTTAATTATTCTCTTTTTGTGTCAACAATACAGATGTTAATTTTAGTGAAAAATCATCATCTAACATAAATACCATTCCATAATTAGTTCCTTCCCTCTTTTTCTTCACTGAAAAAAAAGGAAGCACTTAATCTAAAGCATATCTAGATCATTAATTTTATGATATTCTGGAAGGCTGCATTAAACCTCACAATGTAATGCTTACCACATTCGCCTGGCCTTACCTTCACCCTGATCCCTAAGACGAGTATCATCAAAATTTACTTGAGGTTGAAACTGAATTGTACATATACTTCTAAAAAAACCTGCCTTTCTCCAAATACTGTCATTAGTTCACTACTTTGGAGACAGGCTGCTGCTTCCATTTCCAATCAATTCCTCAATCCATTTCACCATAATGCTATATTAGCCTTTGTGCTCAAAAAACAAAGTAGCAGGAACTAGTAATACAGTGTTGCACCAGGAGAAGGAATAGAATAAGTAGGGGACTACTCATGAAGAAGAAAAATAAAAACCCTACTTGTAAAACCACATGCAAGAAATCAAGGTATCCAAAAGCTACACAGAGTATTTAAACACCAAAAAATTAACTGAACAAAAACAACTCACATTGGCTTCTAAATGGTAATTATGACAGGGCATGCCCAATGAACCTTATTTTCTAACTTAAAATACATTTAAAACAAGGCTCTTTAAAGCTACAAGTTACCAACAACACAAAGGCTAATGAAAACCAAAACTACCCTGGAAGATGATTTCTCCACAGAAGATAAAAAAAATATTATCAGGAAAGGCAAAAAGGGCAGGAAAGTATGTGGTAAAAAAATATTTGAGTTTGTTCAAGCATCTGCATTTCAAGAAGAAACCAACTACATTATTTAATGAAATATTTGTGTTTTTAAAAAAAAGCCAAAAAAACCTCCAAAAAAAACCCACCACCAAACCAAACCCAAAATCTTCATCAGTGGTATTGGGTGCAGAGTGGGGCTTCTCCACTGAAGGACACTGAGGACTGAAGTTTCCAAACTGTCGAGTTATACTCTTAAAGACAAAAGTTACAATATTGTATTATCTTTTAATACAACACCAAAGGTCTCTTCTGCCTGATGTTTTCAACAGACACCATTGTTTTCACTCTTCTACATTAAACTGAGCTTCTGCTGAGGTGGAGCCACTAAACTGGTATTCTAGGTGTCACATTAATGCAGTAACCTGAAGAGTTGGTGGCCATCTCACAAAAAACACTGCTGTGCCTCTCGTTTTCACTTCTCAGTCCTTCAAAGAAAGGGACAGCCAAACATTTGGCTGAAGCAATTTAGAAAGCTTCTTAGAAAGGCAACCAGTAGTTCTTCCACCTTCACAGTGTACACAAGTAGCAGTTCATCCAAATGCATGTGACATACATGGTTAGTTGCTGTTGGAACAGGACACACAAGTAGATTCCATCGCTTAACCAAACAGTCCCATCCACTCTTGTTGCATGGCCTGGCTTTCCCCATCACCTGACACGACAACTGGTCTTTTGATCACAGGAAGAACACTACTGGACACTTGAGTGGGAGGATTCAAAAGCAGCCAAAACAACACACCCTAACATCCACTCTTTCCTTATATATAAAAGCATCTCCAAAAAAATGCACAAGGGATTGGACTGAAAGCTGAGCTTAGTTTGTGAGATGGGTATCCCTAACTTACAGTACCATGGCTTCCTCTCGCTGTCCTCCAAAGTTATTTCAAGTTCAAGGAATTGGAATGTAGGTATATTTTTATAAAGGCATCTTATTTGTAAACGCTTAAATTGCTGAACATTTTCAAAATGATTTATCATTCATTCATCATTTTGAACTACTGGGAAAAAAATTCACTATTTTTAAAACATGAAATTTTATTATAAAAAAAGAACAGAAACTAACTTGGAGCTCTCCTTCCCACCAGCCGCCTGGATTCTTCTTTCTGATAAGTATCAACTGACCAGGAGCAAGAGTAAGCTGTTCTGGACCCGTTGCTGTGTAAGAGGCAATCACTTGGGCAATTTCTGTTGAAGCAGGGGAAAAAGAAAAAAAAGTTAATTTGGAAAAAGCTGACAAATTCTATACAACATTAACTCTGCTGTTATCACTGTCACTATATAGCCACTTTGTATTTCTTTCCATGCATTTCTGTAGTTCCATGAAAACACGTGCTTATTACGAAACAGATCAGAAGTTCTTAGCACTACAGGAATAAACCAAAAGTGCAGCAGTCCTGCATAGGATATAAAAAAAATACTTGAAGTAAAGCAGAATAATGACCATCATTAGAGGCATACAGCTCTTAAAATCAAGTGTCATAATACTATTTTCCAATAAATGTTTTTAGCATCAGTTTGGACTACGCTCCCTGAAAACAGAAGCCATATTGATGACAATATAATGACACTTATTTGATCACCTACCAGCAGGAATCCAAGGCAAAGTAACGGTAAGATCACAATTATCCCTATATTAATTTAGCCAAGGCAGACAATGCAGTTACCTCCAGCTTATAGAGTGGTTGTGGAAAGGCACATGATAACCTAGTCACCAGAAGGTCTGGCAGGGTTAACCCATTTTTGGAACCAGTTTGAACTGTCAGGATCTTATAAAGCAGCTGTAGGTATTTTGACATCCTACTGATAGCTTTTAAGTCTGGTTTAGTGTGTCATCAAGCCATGTACAGGTGATGGAGAACATGTTTAATACTAAGATAATTAGGAGTTTTTAATAAACAAAAGATGGTAAATTTGGGAATATTTTAGCTTTAGCTAAGTTAAGCCATCTGGGCTACTACATTTACATAGTCCGTTTTCAGTCATATATTAAAGGGAACCTGTTGGGAATTTTTTTTTAGCCTTCATTTAGTTGTGATAGGTCTCAGAAACCCAAATCAGCACAAAAACTGTTGTTACTGCTGAAAACCCCAGGATCACAGTACTCAGTCATTCATTACTTGAGTAGTCCACTTACCAGAAAGAGGGACTGGGTATTCTTTTGTTGTTGTTTTAGTGGTGAGGTTTTTTTGTTTGTTTAAGGGGAAAGGGAATTGACTTTTTTGTTTTTATGAAAAATCTTTCCAGGAGTAGTACATTTTGCCCCCCTGTTTAGACAATGCAGGCTTTTATT
The DNA here is from genome assembly GCA_013396835.1 of Psilopogon haemacephalus. Lineage (NCBI taxonomy): Eukaryota > Metazoa > Chordata > Aves > Piciformes > Megalaimidae > Psilopogon > Psilopogon haemacephalus. Next base: position 529,525 of record VWZI01012486.1, read on the forward strand.
TGGCAATGCATCAAATTAAACAGCCATTGTGGGCACTGGTTATGGTTGTGGTCTAAGACTACCCTAGAAAACATTCACAGCAGAGCTAGTAGTAAAAGATAATAGAACTGTGCCTCAACTGCTTCAGTGCAAAGACAGCCAGTTTAATTTGAAACTTCATCAACTATCTGATCACAGACCAATACACGGCTTCAGATTTTAGCTTTCATTTCAAATTCTTGATTTAAAAATATCTCTCAGTTATTTTCACTTATGGTTACTGATTGTATATATTTTCACTCTACTCTGCCCTAAAAGAAAACTGTCACTAGGCAGAAAAATGTTCACACCTGCTGTCAGTTTGTCCGTTTTATAAAGACAGCAGGAAGCAACTTGGCAGCAAGTGTGGGGTGGACTAGCAGTCAACACAGCAACAGCAGCAAAAGGGACTGAAGCTGAAGGCAGCAAGTCTACAGAAGTGGTCTCCAGCTTTCTACTGGGCTATCACACTAAGAAAGTAACAGCGTTGCACACCATCCTACTTGGCTCTCTCTTTCAACAAGAGCCAAACTCCTGTAGCCAAGAGAAACAGCAAAGGCATCCAGTAACAACACATCACCCACAGGCTGGGAGAGGAGGAGGGAGTCGGCTTGCAAGGCAGAGAAAGGGAGCAATCATTGAAAAGGCAGCTGTAGGCAGAGCAAGACACAAAGCAAACTGCCTTAAAACAGAGCGAGGTTTTGTGGCAGGGAAGAAACAACTAAGTAATTCGGAGACTTCCAGGAAAGCCATCAGATTGTTTACTTAAAATTTAGAAAGAAAGGACAATTAAAATTAAAAATGGTCAGAGAAGCATTCAAGATATAAACAAACAACATTAAGTGGACAAAGCACAGATGGCAAGCGGTCTGAGACCTCTGCAAATGATGACAGAATTAACTATGGAAGAGCATCCCTCATAACTCACAGAGAGGAGAGGCAAGCACACAGAGGTGGACCCAAACAGGTGATGGGAAACTGAGATGATTTAAACTTGGATCTGGAACTAGGCAACAACACACAACATGAAAGCAGAAGACAGAAGAAAGGATTTCTAAGTATTATATAGTAGGTAATGATAGGAAAGTAGAAAGATTTACATAGAGAAAACCCAGCAGCAGCATAGTCTGTCCTGTACAAAATTAAAGCAAGCAAGCTGTTTGGCAGGAAGCATGGCTGTGCTGCTAAAAAACCTGCAAGCTCTCTATTTGCAGGTTGTTCCACAGAATCACATCAATTCCTCCACTCCAGAGCTATTTGGGAGGCAAAATGAACACAAAGCAAACAAATTAACTGCGAGAGTTGTCAAAATCAATTTATTTTTCAATCAGGCAAAAACCTCTCATTGCCACATTCATTACAATATTCACCTTGCTTCTCTCAGAACAAAATTCTCTTTTTTATCTATAAAAAAGGTGATTTAAAAGGCTCCAAGTATCAGATGCCCTCTTTCATCAACCAGCAGCATAAAGCTCTGTATTCAATAAGTCAAAATATGAATTACAAGTTTCATATTCAGCTCTTACATGTCACAGAGAAGTTAAAAGAAAACAACTCAGCAAAAAGTTTACAAACTGCCCCTCAAACAGCTTTTGACATATTTAAATATTGAATGAGAAGAGATCCAATTATATTACAGTCCAGGAAAAAAATTTTTAAAAAGGCCACTTGTAAAAAAAATAGATCTTGAAAAATAAAAAATGCTTTCTCACAGATATAATTGTCCTCATATTGCTCCTTGAATTTGCAGGGAGCATTTTTGTTTTCCTTGCCCTTCAACACACACCATTACCAACTCTCACTCACTGGTCTTGCAGCAAATAAAAATTAGAAAGAGCAGGAATAGTTTACTTCCAAAGCCTTCTTTCCATAGATAGATCATTAAGATTTAACAAGAGCAGCCCATTGCTCATATGTCAAGGTAAAATAAAACAAATCAAGTTGAGGTTCCTGCAATCTACTGTCCTCATCTCCTTTTACACAGTGGATGAGCAAAATCTCCTTTCCCACTAAGCAAAATATGCATATGCTCTGTGTGTGCGTGAATATAGAAAACAAGGCAAGATGTGGTAGATCACATCCTTAAACCATCTTGCTGTGCAACTGAACAAGCCTCAGAGAAGTGGACAGTATAGAAGCACGAGGAACCTTCTATTTAGTTTGGTTCAGATCAAGGTGAAGTCATCTCTTTGGTTCAAAAGCAAATAAACACACTGAGGGAAAGAAGAGATATCTGCTGTAAAGTTTACAAACACCAGCTAGTGCCAGAGGATACCCTTTTCTCATGATCTTGGGAAATGCAATGATTGTTTGCAAGGCCACCTTCCACCACCCCAAGAGCCAGGGGACTGCTTCCTAGACAAAAAGCGATCATCTGCAATGTGATATACTACAATATGATGAGACTTGACAAGCAGTAAGCTACACAGCATGGAAACAAGGCATGTGCTTTTGAAAACTAGAAGCAGGCCCAAGAGCTCACAGAGCCTGTTTGTGCCATACTGTGTAGCATTCTGGGCAAAATGCTCTAAAACCACAGGGTAAAAACCTGTAATTCCATTTTCAGAGGCAGTGGCAAACCTGGGCTTTCTGTAGGCTTCCACTGTTCTGTTCATCAATCTATCACGAAGTTTAATCTTTGAGTAAGCAGACTTTTCTGCTCTAGCTATTTAGTGATTAATACATGCCAGACAGAATGAAGGAGAAGCTATCTGTTGTTTTATTATAGATGACTTTTTGTCAGTGCAAATTACTACAAAATGACCAAGAGCAAACTATTTATTTTCATGGAAAATGCTTTGTTGCCATGGAACTTAAGAATGTATATAAGGTGCTGCCACAATATATGACTCACCAGGTTTCTTCCCTAAGCTTCCCGTTTTTCCAGCTGCTCCAGGAGCCTTGAAATAGAAAGATGTAAGTTTAGCACTCATTTATTTTTTCAGTATACGAAAATGATTCACTATGCTTCACTTTAACACACTAAACAAGCAATCCTGAATGATTCTATGTAAAGTAAAAAACTCTCACAGGACTATTGTATTCTCACAGAAACTTTTAGTATTTTAGATGGTGATTAATATATAGGAACAAATAGCAAACAGGATGTGGAAGTGGACAACTAACTATACAAAATTGCAGAATTCTCTCCTGAAAAACCAATGCCACTCCAAATGACAGGCCATTTGAATTGTAAATCTACAGAATGTGAATGGTATCAAGCAGAGCTAAAGCAACAATAGTAGTTTCCAACTCTACAAATAGCTGGATTGCAAATGTGCCTAAAAAACTAAATGGGCATAAACATTTCAATACTGCCCACATTATGGTTCTAAATTTTCTCATATGGCATATCAGCACAGTCAGTGTAGTCACTTTCAGATGAGTCATCTGAAGTTTGCAGGTGATGCATTGCAGTAGTAAAATCCTCACCCCAGCCTATGTGAGAGCACAGAACACAGATAGCACTTTGCTAGTAAATCTGTAGCTGTTTACTCTAAACATAGATGGGCTGAGATGAAGGATGAATGTCATCACCATCCACACCAAGAGCTCTGCAAGAAAGCCCTTTGAATAGCCATAAGAATTTCAGCAAACAGTGGCAACAGAACAGTTAAGTATAATAAGAGAACAGTAATACTAAAAGATGAAATTTAACATGAAAAACTTTCATGACTTAAAAACTCAAAGTTCTCTTTCTGGGAAAAAAAAATCCCTTGAGGCCACTAGTTATTTGGGAAGAGGTATTTTTCTGGTATAGATGAAATTAGAGTATTCAAAAGAGGGTGTGGGTCTTGACTCTGCCCCTTGCCTGACTCCTTTGTCATCTTCCAGTGCTTTCTGTTACCATCTCTGTCTAGGGACAGCTTCTCCTTGCCCCCCAATTACTTATTTCTTCCCATTACATTGCTAGTCTTCTGTACTAAAAAGGTTTGTTATAGGCAACAGCAACATTACAAATCTAAACCGTGCTTTGGTGAGAAATGTTGAATAACAGTAAATATCCTCTTGCCTTTCAATAAGGCTCACAATGCTTCCACTTGCCCTCAACTTCTACAGGATCCTCCTTACAAACTCGAAGGCTACACCAAATGACCTGAAGGTTTTCACAGAATCCCAATTCCTTCATGGGTAAACAAACAAAAACTAAAAGCCAAACACATTTTGCCCTCAGTATTCTACATATTAAATTGATGTTATGAAAACTTGGGAATTCTGGCAGAAACTAATATAAGCAGTAGTTAAAAAGCTAGTTACATGACTGAGAGAACAGGACCATTTTAAAAAACCTGTATTGGTTTTGAATGCCTCTATGGAGACATAAATAAAACTTCAATCTGTCCTGAGGATTACATATCTGCTTTAAAACATCCATGTTTCAAACATCTTTAAGAAAAGCTACTACAGCAGCCTGATCCTTCAAACTAAACTATACTATATTAGTCAGGCTAACTCCCACATCCAGTAACAACAGAAAAGCTGGCACTGCCTACCTCACAAGTGGTAACTGGCATTGGAAGGTAAGCCTATGGATGAGAAGAATTACTGGGGCTTTTTATTTATTTACTTTTTAAAAAATCTGGCACCAAAGCACCTTGCATACATCTAGTATGCCACACTTCTTGACATTCTGCAACTCAAATTTGGGGAAGGATTGTGGAAAGTGGAGGCTTTAAATTGAATGATACTTGGATACTGCTTTCTCAGGGCTGTTTCCTTGTCACTGGAATTACTTGTACTACAAGGCCAGCAAATCTTTCTTTCTTCCCTGTATTTCTCTTCGGTTCCCCAACTTTCTCTACAACCACTCAGAGCCACAGGAACAACCAACAGAAAAAAAAAAAAAGTGAAACAGGAAAGCACTATACAGATACTGAGGATAAGCAGAAGATGGTCGAAAGTGACTACAAGTCCAGTGACAGTCCTAAGTAGGGAAGTTAAAAAGGTGTGGAACCAAAGGTGAAAACTGGCACTGGTATAATAATATCAAGAATTAATTCTGCTTTGAAAAGTGATTTTGGCAGAGAAACACCATTCCTTCTCCTGAAAAAAAAGAAGAAGTGTTTGAGCCTTCAAGAGAGCACACGTCTTCAAAATATCACTTCAGTCAAAATCCATGTTGCCACATTAGTAGCACAGAGACAGATAAAACCATCTATGACACTGTATCTTTACAGTTAACTGGAAAAAAAGAGAGAGAGAGTGTTTTAAGAGAGAAGCTTCAAAATCACCTTGACTAGACTGAGTCAGAGTTCTGGTTTAGGATTCTCTGAATCCTTGGTAAGAAAAGAAGAACAAACACAAAGAATTCCTGCTGTACTTCAAATAAGGAATGCATTTAAGATGGACCCAACTTCTCGCCCACTGAGATGGAAAAATATTTTTCTTTCTTTCTGTTAAGAGAAACAGTGGAGAGGATGTACTACATTCTATTTCCCTTTTCCACACCTAAGGCACTAACTCAGTTGAGGATATTTTGTGATAAGTAATGAAATATCTTGAACCAGTAAAACACAGGTTGCTTTGTTAATTTAGTAAGACACAGCAGTAGATTTTGCCAGTGGTATTGTCCCACAGAATCCAGATAAAACACATTCTCTTACAACTTCCAGAACATTTATGCAAGGTTTCAGAACTAAATGCATCTACATTTTTGCTTACAAGTCCACTGCAGGAGCTCCACACCCTGTGTAGAGGTGATTATCACCAACCTGAAGAAAGGCAGGGTAGAGTAAAAATGTGTTACAAATCTGTATCAGGTCCACCTCCATTTAATGAAAACTCTGAGAATGGACCATGAAATCAGTGTCACTGTTTATCTGAATAACAAAGTTACATTGTTAAGAAGTTGAAACTTTAAGTAACAAGACATAGTTTAATTTAGCAACCTGCGGTGAATGGGTACAAAAGAACAGATTAAAAAAAAAAATAAAAAATCCCATGATGTGATATTTTGAGGCTCATAATCGTTTCTACAAACTCTGTGCTTGCTGTTGAAAGATCAGCGCTACCAAACATTTTCTTGGGGCCTAAGTCAATAGTGCAGAACACATTAAATTAATCTGCTCTTTTAGTAACATTTTCCACAATCAGCCAGCTGTCCAAGCACAGCAGTGCATCTGAAAGTTAACAGACATCCACTATTGTGAAATCCTTTGTAAAAACTGGCTCTGTGCACAAGCTGAATAGCAAAACGCTGTACGTATAATGGCAATTATCCACTTGGAACAAGAAATATGTCCTGCAGGGCATATGAATCACTTTAAGAAAATAAGCATCCTGGATATCAAGATCACTGTGAGCTCTGTGCTTTATCCTCCCCCTCCCATCAAGATTTTATCTGACGTTATGATTTTCACCAGCAAAAAGGGCAGTTGGAGCACTTTTTTATGAACTGTATGTAGCTGTTTCAGCCCCCGATGAATTGAGATCAGACAAACATCAGATTGACCTCTCTAATAAAAACAGTTTTCAGTATTAAATGTCTATTTCTGAGTTCTCCACAAAGATTTGCCAATGTGTGCCTGTCTCTCATCAAACAGGACAAGCATCCAGTCCTCAAAGGCACACAAAAGGGAGCTCTGAACATCTGAATATAAATTCTCAGGTTTTGAGCCTAAACTCTGTTGAGAGTATTGTAAGAGACTGCCAAAACAGTTCCCTCACAAAAGTTCAAAGAAAACTTAACATTAAATAACAAGAATGTAGCTGAGGTTAAGTAACTAATTTGTAACTTAGGAGGAGGCTTTTAAGAGGCTAACAGTTTAGGTTCCCACTCATTAGCCCTAATATGAACCTATAGGTAATATAAAGAGACTTGGAGCAGAATTTCGTGATCACAAAATACTCCACAGGTTATGCAATTATCAGTGTACTTGTGTCTGCACCTCTAGGGGGCAAACCACCATCTTTCTGATGCATATGAACATTTGCTGGCAAGGCTGAACTATAATTCCTATCCTGGACTACAAAAGAAATGCTTTACTTAATCAGGTAAATTCCTGATTATAGACCCACAAACACCTCTACTGCCACAACTGAAGGGATGTTGCATCATTCAGACCTGGGGATGGAGTTGGGAATTTCTTGTCTGGGCTGTCACTGAGCTCCAGTGTCAGGATAAACCTATACTCTGCCTAAAACCACAACCTACAACTGCATAAAGTTTACCTTAATTGTCAAGAAGACAAGCTAGTCTGCTGTGATGCTACAGCTATGATGCTTCCACTGAAGAAACCATTAAGTGCTCTTTTTCTAACCCAGAACCTGATCTAACTTCATCTGCTATTCCATAGTCACTAGATTTGATGCAGCTAAAAGAAGAGCAGGAATAAGCACAGACATATTCAAAACCATTCACTAAACATAAGGAACAATGTTTTGCTTCAGAAGTGAACTTTAACAAAAAAGCCAACTAAGAATGCAGTTCAATACCAGTTCAAGCTAATCTAAGCTGATGCTGAGGCAACCTTGCCTCCTTCACCACCCTCCTCCTGTACTAACTCCAGTGATGACATTTCTCTAACATTTGCTGAGCTGTTTCAGAGTACCATCTTAAGAAGAAGGTATTACCTCTGCTAGACTAGTACTCTCCTCTGCTTAGAGCCCTGAAGTGGCTTATTAACAGGTCAGGTAAAAGAGAGTGCCAGCAAAAGCATGGAAGATAGGATCACACCTGTACTGTCTTAGTCTGGTTCTTTTTATGCCAGAACTAGTGTGGCCAGCAGGAGTAGGGAAACGATCTTCCCTCTGTACTGCATTTCATATACTGTGTTCAGTTTAGGGCCCCTTCCTAAAACAGCGACAAATAAGGTGCTGGAAGAGTCCACAGAAAGGCAACAAAGCTGGTGAATGGTCTAGCTTCACTGAAGGTTGAATTGAGGTTGTTTAGTCTGGAGAAAAGAAGGCTCAGGAGGCTTCCACTGCTCTCTACGACTACCTGAGACTGTAGGAGAGTGGGGGTTGATCTCTTCTCCCAAATAACTAGCATTAGGCACAGAGAAAATGGCCTCAAGTTGTGCCAAGGGAGGTTTAGATCAGATATTAGGAAATATTTTGCCAATAGGGATGCCAAAGATCAGAACTGGCAGCCCAACAAAGTGATGGAATCGTCATCCCTGAAGAATTTAAAAGATATGGTGCTGAAGAACACAGTTAAGTGGTGGACTTGTCAGTGTCAGGTTAGTGGTTAGACTCAATCTTAAATGTCTTTGCGGACCTAAATGATTCTATCCTGTGAAATTACACTTCTGAGCACATAAGTGCACAACCATCAAAAGTGAAGCAGGACCTCTCCAGTGTGACTGCCTAGTTCTTGAACTAGTAATGCTAGAGATAGAAGAAAAATGTTACATGATGCAAAGTACAGGTAGGAGAAGTTTCTAAAAAGTTTCTGAAAGAAGTTTCACAATACTACTTCTTCCAAGAAATGCAATACTAAATATAATTATTTTTTTTAAACACTTAGAGGACATAATTGAAATTTCTCTACTATCCAGAAATTTAAGCTTTGTTCAAGCTCTAGATTGTGGAGTCTTTCTCTCGAGTTTTGTCACATACACACAGAATTCCAGACTTGTAGGGGGGGAAAAAAAAATCTTACCACTTAGATTTCTAAAAATACAGCTATCTTTATTTATTTCCTTTAAAAACTCCTATTATTCTCAGAGGCCTAAACAAGAACTTCTTCTCATAAACAGATTAATATTGTATTCAACTATGACTCTGAGCTAACTCCTACTAGCAGATTAATTATCCCCTCAAACAGATGAGGAATATAAATGAGAAATCTTTCCTGAGAATGTCTCAAAAAATGAATAAAAAAAAATTCAATTGAATGCTCCCAGGGTAAAAAGCAGATAAAACAGAACCTCTATTACTAAGTAAAGAGCTTTCAAATATAGTAGTTACCAAAATTTTGTTGCAAAATTTGTTCCCCTTGATTGCAGGAAAATGACAATAAGGAAGAAAAAAAAACCTTAACCAACCAAAACAAACAAAAACTAATAATCCCAACAAAAACCCCAAAACACAAACTAAATCAAACAAACAAAACACTAGACTGTGTCTGTATCTTTTTTTTTTTTTTAAGTAATGGCAGTAAAATACAACTGCAATAATAAAAAACTTACCTTCATGTCTATCAAACTGCCAAGGTTAACTATTAATATATGCAGGATTAATTTTAATATATTATTCTCAAAGTTATTTATGACTTTGCATTGTAAAATGCAACTATGTTTTCCACTTCCAATCTCACATTCAATAAAGCCACAAAATATTTCTTTTCTTATGATCCACTGACTGGCAGCTTTTACTGCCACACCACATAAAACACACCTCCCCCAGCTCAATTTTACAACATTTCAGTATGTCTCTACCTCAGAATCTTTGAGTCTCACATAATTAGATGGGAAAACTCCTGTTTTATCACCCAGTGTTCCTGTCCACCAGTCACCATCTTTCTTCGTCACAAGAATCATATCACCTTGTTGAAAAGTTAGGTCTCCTTGTTCAGAACTCTCATAAGTATACATAGCAATATACTCTGTAAGAGGGAAATAAATTCAGAACATGGGAGAACACTTGATAAAACTTCTCCATAATCATTTGCAAATCTTAAAAAGACCTAATATATTGTACTTTATCCACTGGCTAAATAGAAGACAAATTTATTGATTACTGTTTGTAGAAACGTCTATGTTAAAATGAACTAAATACCATCAGAAGACTGCTTTGGGAACCTTTCTTGGTAAAATAATTTGCTAGTACAATAAAGCATACATAAATTATTAATTTATTTCAGAAACTACCCTGAACATATGTTTCTCCATGGTTTCTGGTTTGTTATGATGACTGATGACTAAAGTCCTCACTCTTAGGGATGGAAAGTCTCAGTATCTGAATATAAGAGTCTTCATTTTACATATGCTCTTTGGCTCTTGCACACAATGAATTCTTTCATCACTTGAAGCTTAGCATGAAGGGCACACATCTCGTTGCATCTTATGCAACAGATGGCTGGGAAATGCTAAGAGAAAGCCTGAATGTGCTGTTTTGTGAAAACAGTCAGCTACTTAGTATTCAAGTGCAAAAGCACTAAACTGATGTTGACCAATACAATGCATAATTCAATCACAGAACTACGTGAAATGTTTTTTACCTACATGACTGTGAAGAAGAATTTCAGACAATTCAGTAATATTTTCTATATGACTTGATACATGCTTATTTAATTAAGCATTATCACACTTCACATGAGCACAAAACAGATTTCTCAAGATTGTATCCTCTGCTTCCAGGACCAGCTCTGGACCTAAGAGCAGTCAGGAAGATTTCCACGCAGATGTAACAAAAACATTCAAGTATTCCACTGCAACCAGATACTGCTTGAACACTAAATTCGGTGAAAAAACTTAGCTTGGTAAAGCTGAGCATGAATTCAGACTGCAATTACTATCCTTAATGAAAGCTAAGACATAGTTCGTCCAACAAGTGCAGCTGAAGAACACATCTGTTTGTAGGCACATACATATAAACACACATATATCCTAATGTATGATACACACATGGAATTTTTCTTAAATACTTTAAATGTAAGATGTTAAATTCATGTTTTATTATTTCTTAAAAATAAAGCTTTTTTTGAATGTTTCATTTTAAAAATCATGTTGCTTTTTAATACAAAACATACAACCTGAGATATCCCATACTTCACAAATAAAGGCTTAGCATTTCTACAATTGCTTTTCCTCAAATATATCATATGCAGAACAATTGTATTTTTAAATAACTGATTATCTCACTGCCCTGTTACAAGGACCTTTACCATTCCCTCCTTTCAGTTTCTGTAGTGCTCATGCTAAGGGCAAATTAAATAGATTGGTTACCAAACTGACTCTTTCACTTAAAATTCTATGTAGAATTGTACTTATAAAACTTATGGTGTGCTGTAGAGATTACATGCAAATGTTCATTTGTAACCTACATCTGGATACACTGATTTACTTTGACTGTGATTTAAATTAACCTAGCTGACTCCGCACTGAAGCAGATTAAGTGTGCCCACGCAGTGTCTAACAGAGATCATGTGATGGAGACATTAACCTCCAGCTGAAGGGTGCTGGAATCTAAGTCTTTTAAACCCCTTCAGTGGCCTGACAGTCATCTGTCACAACTTTAAAAAAGAAGGGTAGCCTTGACCATAAAGGCCACAACATTCTATAACTAGTTGTAATTTCTTTAACTGAGAGCTTTAATCAAACATTGGCAGTTAGCCTTGGGTGAAATTGATACATTTAATAATAACTGTTGGCATCATGTAGTACTCGCACAGATATGTTTATCTGGACCTCTGCAAAAAAATATTTCAGATTAGGAATTGTCACCCAAACAGTTACAGAGGAAACAGTACAAACTACAGAAGATATTTTAGAGGCATGTGAAATTATCTATCAATTCTTATCATAATAATTTTAAAACATTCTAGAAGCAAATTGATTTGCACTCAAAAGGCCTGATCTTAAAACACTAAAATCTTATTCTATGCTTGTTTCTGGTAATAAGTAGACTTACTCTATTTAAATACACAGTAAAATACTACTCATGCCATTCAATTTGAAATGCTTAGCTTACCTTCACCTGACATAGTCGCTTTTGCTGCTGGTGATGCTACCCTTTTTAGACTAGCAGGACTTTCTGAGGAACCAGAATCCATGCTTTAGAAGAAAATAATGGTTATTTAGGTAATTAAGTTTCTTGAGAAAAATTACTGTTATATATAAAAGATAAAAATAATTTTTAAAAACCTGCAAATGCATCCATAATCAACTTTCTGAATTTTAAGAGAGAAAGTAAATGTCTAAATTAAAGCTTTTAAGTGCTATGGCTAGTCGTGGTTATGTTTACATAACTGCCTTAAATATACAAGTTTCTGTATCTCCTCTTCTCCTCCAGAAAAAAAAATAAAAATTAAAATAATTCTTACTGGCATTACTAATGTTAATGTTGCCTTTGCACTACAAAGAAACAGATTTTTGTTTCACCCTTTAAAATAAAATATAAATATTAAGTTTTGAGGTACACTTTTTTACTTTGGGGAAAGAGAATCTATGACTTTGCTAGCTATAATTTTATTAAATATACACTAATCTTTTAGTTGCAAGTCAAATCAAACTAAGATAATTCACTTAGTTTTAGATGCATGACTCAAGGACAACAGAGAGCAGTTTTTCTTATTCCTCAAGAAAATTTCCAGTTGAAAGCCAAAACCCTCCAGAAGAGTCAAAATAAAATAGTAAAAACCAAAATTAACACTAAAAAACAAACCACCAACATTTTTACAGAGCAGTCCCTAAATTTTAAAATTCAAGTGTCCAACCCTTTATATTTAACTATTATACAATGTCAGTAAACTATGGTAAATGTAAATAAAATACCTTGTTGACTTCCTAATGGGGCCTGAAATAAGCTTCACATATGATTTAGGAAACCACCCCTTTTGTCCTTGAACCTCTCCAAACCACCACATATCCTGCTGCTCCAAAACTGTGATGATGTCGTTCTTGTTGAAATTAAGGTGGTTGTCTTTTTTTGCTCTCCAAGGATACAAAGCCTGTGCTTGAAGACCCTCCACTTTTTCACCCTAACGTAATCATAGAAAAATAAAAAGAAAGCTACTTAAATAATTTTAATCTTATGCCAATTCTGTAACAACAAAACACACATTTATGCTAATTCTATAGCAACAAAACAGACTCTCCCTCAACCCTATAAAACAAAGTAAGTTAAACTTACAAAGTAGAACCAGAAACAATGTAATAAACCTTCAAGAAGCTATTTTGGCAGAAAGTAAACTTTATGGAAAATGAAGCTTTCCTGCACTGTACATACCAACTTCTTTTTCCTCCAAGGCAATAAGATATGCATCATTTTTCATAACACATTAGCCTAAAAGGACAGTATGTTGTTCAGCTGAGGAAAAGGAAATGCCAGAACAGATGGACAAAACTCATCTGATTTGAGGCTCTGTTGCTGCTATTCCACTTAAATGTATAATCCACTTTGGAGTGAAGGTTATGATCACGTGATTCAGGAAAGCTCCACGGAAGTGACCCAAAACTGGCATCCTGCCAAAGCATTTGGACTAGAGCATTCAAGTCTAAAAAATCCAGCAAGAATAGCAGAACAGAAACCGCTGTTTTGAACTCTGCCAGGAATTTTGCAAACATATGTACACTGTCTGTTCATCACTCAAAACTGAAATGGCTCACCTATTTCAGGGGACTGCTTTCATACATGATCAATGTTCCTCCTTTGTTTTCCAAATATTTGTGCTCAGTCAGAACAGTTTTAATGAAGAGAGGTGCTCACCTGACCCAAGACAGGAGAGGGAGATGAACCTGTCACAGTGGCAGGAGTGAAGGCTGATCGCTGCCGCAGCTGTCCTGCACTGGGAACAGTCAAAGATGGCTGAGCTGCCCAGGCATCCCAGTTATCAGTCTCTGGTTTCTCACTAGCATTTGCTGGCCATCTTGGGCGGGGGAAAAAAAAAGTATGTAATTTCTACTGGTTTAAACCAAATATAAACACTCATTCAGAAAGATTGTGCAATTTTTTTTACTACATTCTAAGTTAATTCATTTTTTTTACTGAATATTCTATGAGCATCATAACTCTCAGATGGAAGTAGTGCAACTGATCATAGGCTAAATTAATTTCTCTTAGAAAGGCAGTGTCTAAAAACAGTTGCTTGCTTTTGCTACTTAGAGCCAGCTGTTCCTGTAATTTAGTTTCATTTTTTAATGGTGCCTCACTGTAACAGAAGTTCAAGTAGTGCAGTCTTTGTTATACAGTGGAAAGGGGTATTTTAAAAATAAATTGTTCTCTTCAAAACCTTTACACCTGCACAGCACTGACCTCTCACATCCCCTTCCATTATATTCCATTATATATAATTCCACTGCTTCACATTCAAAACCTTGCCTTGTTTTCTTTTGCTTAAAATTATTTCCTTTTCAATGAGTTTTACACAACCTCTTATCCTTTTTACAGTATCTTGTGTTTCAAAGTGCTCACTAAATCTCATAATCCACATCTCTGCCTCCAAATACCCACTTAAATGAACAAAATCCTCTACACTTTATGAGTGAAAACAAAGCAGCTATCTTAATACTTCCTGTGTTACTTATGCTATTTGTTGGAATAATCAGCTGTTGTCCACCTAGATTGTAACAGTGTCCAAAGTCTATATAAGGAGCCCTAATCATTCTATCATATCAAGGACATAATCATTACTCTCATATTATATTTTATGAAGAGCACTAAAGGATGCTTTATCCACCTACAGCAGAAACAGCTTTGTCAAAACTACCGTGTATTGAAAACAATAAAATCCAGTATGCATGAGTTATCTCTAGGAAGCTCAAGACTTAGGCTCAGCTACACCCCCACAGCCCTCCCAGTAAAATGGCTGGTAAACCAAAAAAAAGACTAAACTGGAAAGCTACTGTGACCTATTTGATTAAAAATTTAAACCAGAACATATTAGGTATGGCAATTTGCAGTAAGACACTTAGATCTTAATTTATAAATATGTATGACAATATCAAAAGATAAGACAAATAAGTAATTATCCCACTTAAATGGGGTTGATAACACTGCACAGAGCATAATGTTGAGTTGAAAACACAGAGTGAAGGGCACACACTCTACTTGTATCAGTCTTATATTACGATAAGGAACTAATGAACCTTCTTTTAATTTTAACTCTATCATTAACACATTTCTGCATAACCCAAGTTGGAAACCTTAAATAAGGATTGATGTCAACTGGTTTAAGAGAAAGAAGATAAACACATGGGATTTCTAAACCCTCACTTAGGAATGTCTCCTGTTTGTGACATTCCGTACTGCTCAGGCAGAAACCACAGGAGTATGGCTAAAGTGCTACAAGGTTGAGATTTCAAATATTTGGTACAGAATAAAATATTTTATTTCAAACAAGCTATTTTTGTTTCACAGTCTTAATGCTCTATATTAACTACCACCACAGTTCGAAATCATTAAAAAGGACTCTGCCACATTTAGGGTGATAATCACCACCCAAACATACGTTGAACTGAAGTCTGCCCAGTTATTGGCAGTAGTAGTACACTCTGTAGAAGCAGGAGTTCCTAGAGATGTAGTGGTTTCATGCACAGAAACTTTAGGTGCAGCTGCTGCCTCAACTGCTGGCTTTACAGAAGCTGGAACTTCATTGTCAGGTATTTTCTCTGCATAGTTTGCAGGGAACCATCCAGTTTTCCCCTTCAATTCTCCACCAAGCCACCCTGGCTCTCCAGTCTGGCTTTCATCCACCTGTAGAGAATACAGTAAGTTAGAAAGTTAAGAAGCATAGCACACAAATTATTTTTTTCCTTAAAACCATCCATCTCATTCACAGTAATTAACTTTAGTTAGAGAGACATGACATCTTCATTACAAATATTAATTCCACAGAGGCAGAAATGTGTTGTTGTTATTTGATTTACCTTTGGAGGACTGTGCTGACAGCTATTCTTTCTATGGAGTGTTAATAGATAGGAGAATTTTTTGCAACACAGTAGTGCTTGGCAATACTTTGGGGGGGGGAAGGGAAGAATTTCTTGGTGGAGAGATTTAAAAATTTTATTTCAGTCCTAATCCATATGCCAAGCATAGGCTTTTAAACAGTTAGATAAAAGTCTGTCACAGACTTGGGAAAAGTGAGCCCTAGAGAAATCCTACAAGTGTTGATATTTCTGGTTTAACTAAGAGAAAATGCAGTTTTAAAAAAGTCTTCCTAGATCTTCTCATGCAGAAAATACAGCAACCCCCGCCCCCGACCCCAGCATGTTAGGATCAACACCCATCAAACAATTCAAAACAAATCCACAAATTTGCAAATGTATTTATAGAAAACATTCCATAGTAAGTCCTCATGTGGAACTCCTACCCCTGTGATATCACTAATCGATGAAACATTAGCTATTTTTGAAGCTGTATTTTAATGCTTGCTTATTATTATTATCATATTAAGCTACAACTGTGGAAATTTCAGACTTGCCTACTAATTTTTCTCCAACATTTCCCACATTTGTTCTCCAGGCTCTACTGACAGGCTACTGCCTTGGTCTACCATTTCAGCAATCAAAGCCAGTTTAGATTCTATGAGTCACTGCTAACCACATCCAGCAAGAACTGTAGAAGAAAAGCAATTGAGCCTTTGCTAGCCCTGGTGAACTGATATATGGTGACTAAACACCTCCACCTCCAAGGCAATGTCAGTTGCAGAAAACCTTTTAGACAAAAAAAAAAAAAAAAAAAANATACCCAGTATAGATTTTGGTAAATTTGGTGTTCTAGCTATATAATCTCTTCGGTAGGTCAAAAGAACCTCCGTTTTCAAGAAAAGCTGTACACATGAATAGGGTTTGTACCTTTGACATGTAAATAACACCAACCCTGTTCAACAATCTGCTAGCTGCAGATTTTCCAGCAGTAGTCCAACCAGCAGTAAATCCAGGCCAGTAATGAAAAGTCAGAAGACCAACCCTAACTGTGGTTGTTTTCCAGCAACAAGTTACCAATGACAGTGCAGCTCAGGAGCTGGCTATGGCAGGTAGCAGTACAGCAAACAGAGATGCTTGCATCTGTACTTCTAAATTACCTGATACTATTTCCTAAAAATCCACTGTGTGAAGAATTTGTTGATAACAATGCTTTGTGAGCTAAAGTTCTTCTCAAAGGAATTTTCAGTATGTGATATTATATGAAGGCAGAATATAGTAGCATCTCAAGCTAGTTGCTTCTGCATTTGGAAACAGCTACAAATTCACTCTATCAGCTCTAACAAAAACAACCCAATTGGCTGTTACTTTGGAGAAAAAGACAGTGGCAAAAAAATTATTTATTGTAACGGTGCAAACTAGTCACTCCATAGTAAAGGTGGGACCATTCCACTCTTTTGCCCAGAAGTGACTGAAACCAAATAAGCAAAGCTTCTGCCTCTCACTCTGCCTTCTGGACTACTAATCTGAGCTGCTGATTGCTGTGGCTTAGGCTTGTCGTTGACTCTTTGACTGCCTCCCATACCCTATACTCCTCTCCTCGGGCCAAACAATCGTTTCTGCTTTTGTTGGGACCATCTTCTGTTTTAGTCCCTAAGACACCAAAGCAAACCCTGAAATAAATGGACTACATGCTTGACCAGTTCAGTGTGGTTTTACTGCAGTGCAGGGTAAAATTTCCACTGCAGCAGGGAACGGGATTGTTAAGGAAGCAGTATGAGTGATGGGAGGTCACAGCAGAGGGTGAACAGTGGGAGAGAGAGGAGAAACAGACTATCAGTACCTGATGCCAAACTGAATAACCTAAACAATAAAAAGAGTGACGTAGTTTCCAGTCTCATTCAATTGGTAAGGTAGTAACTAGAATCGCTAACATACAAAAGAAGCAGGACTGAAAAGCCATAAATTGGCTATGGTAGTGTTTTTAAAAGGGCATCTTTGAAATGAATCAGTGTCCTACGGAAACCACGGAGATTTTTCGGGTGAAAAGAAAAAAAAAAAAAAATCAAAGTTTTGTACAAGCAGAGGAAAGAAAAGTTCAAAGCAAACCACAAAACTACTACTACCAAAGGGTTTTTTAAAATGACTGAGTTAATGCCTCTTGAGAATACAATTTTAAGGTAAAATAATTAATAAAGCAGCCAGTTAGGACACTCAAATTTATGCTTGTTCAATCCAATTAAGTTTTACATACGTACTCATGAAAAGGCACTTCGATGGATAATTTTTACTCTAGAATTCATAAAAATTCTGGTTTCTCAGTTATTCAACTAAAATATAATTAGCATCTGGTTTCATAGTGCAGTATTGGAACTTTAAATAAATTAATTTGAACCTTTAAACAATTAATCTGCTCTAATTTGTTGTATTTTTACACCCACTATCCCCAAGTCCTCACAATAAATAAACTATGCTGGGCTAGTTTTATCAACGTACAACTAAGCTTTAAATGAACACTTGAATAGTGAATTACAGTGTATGTGGATGTATTTATTTATTTATTATTCAACCATATTTTGGAGTTACAGCTTATGACTACTTAGCTCCAACAACTGCACATCAGGTGATAGGAATAACAGCAACAGAACTCCTAGCAGCAAAAGTAACAGGTCCAGTTAGTACCTCTGGACCAGAAGGGCTGGTTTTGCAGTGGCCTGCTCCACATGGACCTGGCTTGTGTATCACTACCAGTGCATGCACACCAAAAGAGACGCCCTGCTTTACGGTAGATATTCACTCTATGTGTAAAATCAAACCCCAATACTCTCACAAAAAAATTATTTCAAAGCTAAACAGAGCACCATGGTCTGTTTTGTTCAGCTACCTATCCATTGAAATGACCATTTAATTCTTCTTCCTTCGTGGGCTTGAGATTTAGCTATTTTGAGATTGCTGAAATTCCTGTTACAATGCTGAAAATAAGCTCTGCATGTGAGAGGCCATATGCTGATTACACCTACACAGGAACTTTACACAGCGAGGCTGTCTCTAACACAAAAACATCCATCCTAACTCTCACGATCAATGACTAACAGAAACGATGAGAAAAATATCATCATGAATGTTTTAGGCTTTCCCTGGAAGCTTCTTCAATAATTTCCTACCTAATTTATGTTCTCCTGCTATCTGAGCTGCTACAGTTCAGTAACTGACCTGCATTTCACTTAATTATGCTTGAGTTTATTTCAACAAGCTGTACTACATAAAACATTATCAGCAATAACAGAATCCATTTATTTACTTCAAGCCAAAGCCTAACAGCAGCAAATGCCAGCTGGACTTGCTTTGCAAGACAGCTATCCAAAGGAAAAGAATTCCATACATTGTACACATAAATTCATGCGCACAATAGCGATTTAACTTCTGGAACAGATGGAGCTCTGAAAGAGTCATACCTTCTTGGCTCAAACTATTTTGCTCTCAGACAAAAGCTTGGTTAGGATTATAAATCAATTTAGCATACAGCGACACAAACTTGGAGTACATAGAAAGGTAAGAAGCAAAGAAAGCAGAAATCCAAGTTCAGAGAAAATACAAAAATCCTGTAATTACAAGGTGGAGGAATTAAAACAGCACAGGCTACAGGCACGCATTCTCTAAATCATTACATGTGACTACACATCAGTGCTACAGGTAACTAACACACACTGGAAAGTCAGGCAGAAGAAAGGCCTCCGCAAATTTGCAAATACTTTTGCTTTCAGCATAAACCCTCATCCTTTTCATTTCCACCAAGACACATCTCAAGATTCACGCACAGTGTAGAAGTGCATTACACTGTTGTAAATGCTATTTACAAGCTATACATCTATTAAAGCCACAAGTCACTCTGACATAATGAATTCTGCAGTCCTATTTACAGTTTGGGTGGTATCTGCTGTATAGTTCTATGATTACAGGACATAACTGAACAAGCCTGAATGCATAGAATGGTGATATGCTAAATTTGCTTATGCTCAAACAGTTATTCTAAGCAATAGTTAATTTTGCTGTACACTAACTCCTAACGGTATAGGTCAGCTTAACTACAGAGTTGCATTTATGTCATTAATTAGAGACACTTTAACATGTAAGCTTGTAAATGATGACTTTCCAAAAGACATAACTGACTTGAGCCTTTCAGAACCACAGGACATGACAAACACTTAAGGACAAAGAAGAGTCTGAGAGTCCAATGCTCATTATCAAAAGTAAGTTCTGCTCCATTACACTTAAATTACTTTTGACAGTGTGAGCTAGTTTGTTAATTTTACCCAAGGTGAACGCAAAAACAAGTAGACTACATGGTAACAACATCTGTATTTATGAAAATGAATAAATTGCATAGACTTCCTAACAGTCATACAGCACACTTACCCATTCCCTTTTAACCTCCATCAGGAAAGCAATGATTTAAAGCAAGGTACAATTTTAATATAAGACACTTCAGTGAAATGTGTTAACTTTTCTAAGAGTAGCCTATTTAAGCAATAACTACAGAGTAGGAAATAAATCCCACAAGATTCAGCCACCAGGCTTAATTATTATCAAAACTAAGTTAAATAAGGAAAATTGAGAGCATCTACCCTACTTTCATAGGGTAAGTCCAAAAGCACCATACAAAAATCCTCAGACTACCTCAAAGTCTATTTAAAACACATGGATGCTCCCTAAAGTCATACATATTTGGCAAAAAAAAAATTTTGCTGCAATTCTTCCTAACAGTGATCACTAACCCTCAAGGGAAAAACAAAACAAACCAAAACTCAACAGTTTACTTACAGGCCTAGGCTATAATCTATTTCCCAAAGAAAGCAAGACAACACTGCATTTTCCAATAGCCTAAGGAGATCCATGAACCTGTACCCTCTCTCATTTAACATCTGACTGACAAACACTATTTGTTGATGCAGAACAGCAACACATTGCATGTTCTTCAGAGTGGCATTGGGTTCCTTCCCAGTTATTCAGTAGTGCTTTTAATCCAGGGCTTGCCTTTTATTTCCCAAAAGCAGATTCTGATGTCACAAACACTTCAGTGTGACACAGATGAATCAACTTAAAAAAAAACAAACAACCAACCAAAAACCAAACTAACAACCAACCACAAAGGCTAAGAGATGAAGGCTCATCTCCTCAAAATATATGATATATTGTTATCATTACAGCTTATAAGAGCTTATTATAAGAGTTTACAAAAGGTATTTTTATTTCCCAAATTTTAGAATGGTTTAGGTTGGAAGAGACCTTAAAGATCATCCAGTTCCAACTCCCTGCCATAGGCAGGGGCATCTCCCACTAGATCAGGTTGCTCAAGACCTCATCCAGCCTGGCCTTGAAACACATTCAGGGAGGGAGCAGCCACAACCTCCCTGGGCAACCTGTTGCAGTGCCTCACCACCCTCACTGTGAAGAACTTCTTCCTAAAATCCCGTTCAAATCTCCCCTCCGCCAATTTGAACCCATTCCCCCTCGTCCTGTCATTACAAGATGTTCTTACTAAACTATGCCAAAACGCCATAGCTCTTAAAAACTATTTAGTTGAGTAGGAATGCTACAACAAATATATTTTCCCACAGTGAACCAGTTACCATTTAATAATTACAGTAGAAACTTTTGTTATGAACATGCACATGTCAAGACTGTATTAGTAATGTACTAATATTAATATATGCATTTAACAATCGGAGTCATTAAAAAGATACCTATAATTTTAGAGATAAAGACAAAAGCAGAATATTGCTTTAGAGCTAAAGGCTGACCATATCCTTGAATTTCATCGTCTGCTCAAAAAAAGGGAAGTTATTCTCTATCAACACACCTGAATTTTTGATCTTCTGAAGTTTCCATTTTTAGAAATGACATTTTGTCTACTGTATACCCTCTCTAAAATAAACCTAAAACTATCTCACAAGAGTTAGCTATTTTTTTTTATTAAAGATAAAATTATCATGCAATTTCAGATTACAGTTGTATTACATCAGTACATCAAAAACTGTCACCAAAAGAGTTGTATAAAAAATGTCCAATGTCATCAACATGCCTCACCACCATACAAAGACTGTGTTGATTTTTATGTGATCATAGAATATTTGGGACAGAAGCGTAGTCACCTTGAATTCACATAGTACTTCACTGGACATCATAGTCTCTCAATAAAAGCAATTTTCCAAATCACACTGCTCTTGTATTTTTCTTATAAAAAGGTAAACTTCCTATTAGAGACATTATTTATCAAAGCCAGGCTGTGACTCCACACGTAACAGATCCTCAATTGAAAGTAACAGTAACTTCACTCACTAGGTATACCTTGAAGGTCAAGAAACCTCTCACTGAAATACAGCTTCTGTATAGGAACACTTTAAAACACACTGACAGACACTCAGAGCTCAGCATACTAAAAACTGATACAATCCACTCAGATTATGTTTAAACTTTACACTTACAATGAACTGTAAGTTAAAATTACCCATTATTACAACAAGGTTACTATGTCAAATTACATCATTCCAGTATTCACTGGAACAGTTTTCTCAAGTCTGTAAAAATCTTGTCAAGTGCTAAAAAGCTTAAGTAAATCTTTAAAGTAATATTACAGTTCCTTCTTACCATGACTATATCGCCAGGCTGAATAGTGATTTCATCGTGGCTTCTCGACTCAAAAGGATACAGTGCTCTATAATACACTATTTTTACATCCTCCTGAGCAGAAATGGTTAGAGGAGCTTTTTCTGAGCAAAGGAAAAAAAAAAAAAAAAAAAAAAAAAAGAAACCACACACAGAGGGAAAAGATGAAATTAAACCACATTGTTTCCAAATATTTGAAAATTTCAATGAAATTGGAGATAAAAATTATCAAACATTATCTGTAAGACAAAAGACAATATGAAAATGAATTATTTAATATGCAAATTTTCTTACTATTTTCTCTTCTAAACATCAGGTAGACTGTATCATAGAACTTGAAATATAGTCATAAACAACTATTTTCAAGAAAAGAATCATGTACTTATGATGCCACTCTTATGATTCTTAAATGCTTCAAGGAGTTTGTAGGTTAAATCTGATCAAACATAGATTCAATTCAAACAGTAATGTTCTTACATATACATCAATGGTACCCCAAATACTTTTAGAGCCTGCTTGCGTAGCAGCTTCATTTGAAGCTTAACTCCACTTCCAAGAAAGCTGTTTCAAAATGTCATAGTACATACAGATTGGCTGAAAAGAGGTGACTAACAGAAGGTGTTTTAAAAGAATTACATCCTAAAGATGAATTATGAGAAAAAGAAGCATGTACAAAAACCGCAAACATATAAAACTAAGTTGCTCTTGTATAAAAGCACTTCCTATTTTGCCTGTTTGATCACAAAAAATGCTTTTTGCTACTCTGCACAAACAAAACCCAACAAAAGGGCATAGCAGATTAAGTCAATTCTAGATCTGAGCTAAAAGATAGGAGATAATTTCCCCTTCATGCAAGTAATCCTTTGATAAAATACTTATTTAAATACTACATTCCAAATCAGTTCTCTTGTGTATGTATCAAAACCACTCAAGGGGGTAACAATGATTCCTAATACAATCAAAAATGAGGTTATAACGCAGAGGAAAGTGCTCTCAGCTAAGAGCAGTCATGTGCACAGCAGAAAAAAAAGGGAATTAAATCTTAGGCCTCGGGTCATGTTGTTCAGTAAGCAACATGTGCAGGGAAGGGGAAAGAGGAAAAATTGTAACTAAATGGCATACTGCTAATACTCTAAAAAGAAAAAAATCTCAAGGAAACTCATTCCACAGCAAAATATGAATTGCAAACAATTGCACAGAAATATTGTTTGACATCTTGCATCAAGATCTTTCTATAACTTATAGCTAAGAGTCTCTCTCCAGATGGCTCTGTACTTTATACTCTGCTAAACATCATACCTTTGGGAAGAATAGTGAGACCTGCAAGAACAACTTTTTGAAGCCTAGAGCTCAATCCATACGTGATTTACTTCAATAAGACTAGTAATCCAATCTTGAAACACCATATTCTTCTGTATGAAGTGGGAAGACAAAACAGAACAGAATTGTTCAAGAGGCATGTGTAACAGCGTTTCTTGATTTTTCACTCTACCTGCATTCGACCAAGGAGCCTGGACTGCTGGCTTGCTTGGGTCTTGATGTGATTGGAAAAGTTTACTCAGTTTCTCTTGCATTTCTTGCTTCCCCTTATCCTCACCTTCCTTCTTCTTGGGTATTTCTTCCCTTTTTTGCTTTTCATCTTCCTGATTTTTTTTTTGCCACTGAAGTTCTTCTTCTGGCTGTGCTCGATCAAGCCGCTGTTTATCCCGCTCCTGGATTCGCCTGTTGGGACAATTAAGGTGTTTGTTTAAGCTAGTCAGACAAAAGATCACAGAAGTCAGCTGTCCCTGTGTGTGATGTACTCTTTATGGCTTTTGCATACCCTATAAGAGCTGCTAATTTTATTTTGATGAGTTATTTACCACTTCACAGTATCTTCTGACACAACAACTCCTAAAGGGCAAAGGAGAAATATTCAGAAAGCCTTGCTACAGCTCCATGTGTTCATAAAGTGTGAGCTGAAACTCTCAGGCAAGAGACAGAATGCTATTTCATGTAACCTACTACTAAGTGCAGGCCTCCACTAACTTGAGTTATCAGTGTAATTTGACTCCTCCATTTAATCCACCCATATTTACAATACCAGGTATACAGCAATCTGAGCATATAGAAAATACAAACTTGTTATGTTATGGGGCTGAATGTAAGATGGGAAAAAATGTTTCATGCTATTTTTTCCTGTCATAGTTCTTCAGAGATTTGTAAATGCTAAACTTTATCTTATTCATTGAAGCTGTGATCTCTTCTCTACAATGACATGAAAATAGATATATTTACCTGCGTATTTCTTATTATTGCATGAAACTTTATAGTTTTAGAACAGTCTCTTATTCTGCTTGCAACACTGAAAATTATAAGCTTGATAACATTTAGTATCTTATTCTGCGAGCGTAACAGTCAAACCACAAAACATTCAACTCAACCTGGTGATTCAGAAGTATTTGTCTATTCTCTTTTCAGTGCTTTCCATGGGATACATAAATACTACACAGCTGTTTTAAGTGAGGAAACATTTATGGAAAAAAGAGGAAGAAATGGAGAAAAAAACCCAAAAAGACTTGGTTAAAGAAACAAAACTTCTTGGCACAGACAGAAGCCCTTCAGTTCCGTTTAACTGTAAAGGCTGCTTTTGAAAATCTCTTCCCAGGCAGTCTAATTTAAGCAATCTGACTATCCCATTATATCAGTATTGCAAATTACCATCTTCATTCACCTCATAAGTCCTTTCAATTAATCTAAATATGGCAGTCCTGAGGCTCTCTCTGAGGAGCAAGGAGTAAAAATAGTTGAACAGTTCCTACAGCACCTGAATAGTTCTGTAGAGAAAATTTCACATTCCAATCACAAAAGCTAAACAGTCCTTTCCCTAATAGACAAATATTCTCTGCTAGAAAACAATATACACCAGTAAAGATCATTTTAAAGAACTATAACAGCTGCTCAGTGTGCTTTATTTTCTTCCATGACCTATCCAGTGATAAATGCATGACCACAAGTTGGCCTACCATCTATAAAATATTTTGTCCAAGGACAACATGAATTCCAGGCCAAACTTTGTGCAATTAAAACAAAAAATCCCAACAAAATCCTTAAGGAGAAAATCCACTTCCCAAACAACAGGTTGACATAAAAGGGGAAAAACCACATCCTTATTAATCTAAGTTTTAAGTTGACAAGAATATTTTCTGAGAGATGTCAAGATACCAAATATCTATTTACAACAGCAGAAAACTCAAAACTGCTGACATCAGTTCAATATTCCACATCATTAAACCATAAGTAGAGGTGTGAAGGATGTAATTTTCTCCATGAAATCCTGCCATACTTCTCTGACTTCACTATAAAGTAATCTAAACGAATTAATAAATCCATTATTCTGACAACCTCTTATTCTATTTACTGAATTTATTCTTTGCATGTTCCTTGGCAAAGCATTCAGAGCCAGTTACTCAGCAGTTTTGCAGTTTTGTAGCAACACTGAAGCTGCACCACACAGGCACACAGAGATCAATTTTCTTTTGAGCAGTGCCTCAAATGGCAAGTTTAGTCAGATGGGCTTTAAACGGGAAATTGAGTTTTTAATTATGTTTCTAGTAGAGTAATTAAGTCTTCCCATTCTTAGAAACCAAGTTTGCTCTAACTGCTGGAGCAGATGAAAACCTATCTTGGGTGTTGAAGTTTCTCTTCCATAGAAACTGATGAATTCTGTTGATTGTTATGGAAGCTAATCTCATGAGTTGAAGACAAGGACAGGGATAAGGAGAGACAGAAGCTAAAGAAACTAAATCCGACATGTGAATGCCACAGCTTGCATTAGGAACAGCAAACCCAACATTTGGCTCTTCTTCAAGACTCTTGCTGTTTAAATATCGTGGAATATAACTTCTAATCTGCTATTTACCTATACTTGCTTTATAGTCTTTTGATTTCCCTTTTTCTCTCACCAGCTACATTATACCACTCGGGCAGTTCTTTCACAAACAGCAAGAGCTCTATTCATTTTACTCAAAGATAGAGCTCTTCTTTTCCCCTCTGAACTGTGTATCATTCACATAGTCATACAAGTCTGCATGGAATTAAGATAATTAGCCATAAGAACCTCTACCATAGCCACATTATGTATGTCTTTATCTTTCTTTGCTCAGTTAAGTTGTATGTACAGCTCAGTGCACAGTTACCAACAAACTGTTAAAATGTTTTTCAGTATAAAGTGATTGTGGTTATTTATCAAGCTAAAGGTTACAGTGTTTTCACTAGAGCTATTAAAAGGTAGCATATTTCCATAGTCATTATGGGACAGTGTCCAAATTATGAGTAATAATCTGTTCATTTTGGTGTCTGTTGGAAATCAGTAAGACTGACAATCAGGTATGACCATTACAATTATTCAGAAGCTTGACTATTTGAGCAGCATGAAGTTTTGTGCTACCAATAATGTCTGAATGCTCAACTAGCACAAAAAGTTAGCACAGGATGTTTTCCATGACAGAGGTTTTTCCGTTTTCAATTTTGTTTAAATTTTCTTTTTTCTGAAAGTAAGTGGAGTACTTTATTTAATATTATAAAACAAAACACTTTGAGTGTTTTTATGCTTCCAGTACTTCAGCAGCTTTCTAGTTTTCAGTATATAGTTACAGAATCACAGAATGGTAGGAGTTGGGAGGGACCCTTGGAGATCATTTAGTCCAACCCTACTGCCAAAGCAGGTTTACCCAGGGCAGGCCACACAAAAACACATCCAGGAGGGTTTTGAAAGTCTCTAGAAGAGGAGACTCCACAACCTCTCAGGGCAGCCTGTTTCAGTGCTCCATCAACCTCACAATAAATTATTTTTTTTCCATTGAGATGGAACTTTCTGTGTTCCAGTTTCCATCCATTGCCCCTTGTCCTATCACTGGGCACCAGTGAAAAGAAACTGGCCCCATCTTCTTGAGACCTACCCTTTCAGTATTTGTAAGCATTAATCACCATGTTTAGGGTAGTTATTTCTTAGTGATAGAAAACTCTTTTCTTAGGAAGTTTGCAATTTCTGAAGTTGATAATTAAAGGTTTAAAAATCATTTACATTAAAACACATGGCTTTAGAATTATCTAAACTTAATTGCTCTCTATGTTTAATATTCCTGTTTGAAGATGAGGTTTTCACTGAGATCTTGTTTTGGTTTTGCCCAAAATGTAAAAAGTAACTTGAATTGCCAAGTGGTAACATAAGTTGTCACAGTCACCATAATGCTACATACAAAAAATTTATGATCTCTTGTTTCTAGCCATTTTCTAATCTGTTGAGCAACATCTGTCTACATTAAGAGTATAAAAATCCCGTAACAGTTAAAAATTAAATCAAACAGCCACTGATGAACCACGTCAGAATAGAATTGGTTGCTAGCCTATATGCCATTATTTTTACATTAATATGTTATATATCTGTAGAAAACAAATGTCCAAGTACATAGCAGAAAACATTAGCTCAGTGTTTTACTACAGTATAAAAGACAGAGCTAGTCAGTTTCACTGTTCAAGAATTCCTCTCTAGGTATAAAAGTAAACTACATATTTAGTAACATAGCTGAAATCTGTGTGCATCACTGAGAGTTAATAGTCCTAGCCAGATGAAGCATCTCCACATTATGCTGCTCACTCAAGGATAAATCAAGAGATTTCCCAAGTTTTAAAAGAGATCACCTGCACTGAAACAAAACTTGGTTTAGGTCTGGAGCAATATTGCCATTTAATGATACATTACTTGAGATAAGATTACACTCCTGAGAATGCAGAGTTTCTTTTACTTGTTTGCAAAATGCTTTGCACTCTAATATCCCTACAGAAAGGTCTTAAATTAGAGGAATTTTGTTACCTTTGAGCTTCTTTTTGCTTTTCCAGCTCTACTGTCTTCCTTTCTTGTTCCTTCTGTTTCAGCTTCTCAGCTTCCAAGCTCTTCTGCTTTTGTAGTTGCTGTTTGTTATGAACTTCTCTCAGCTCCTAAAAAGAAAAGTAAAACACATGTAAACATATACTATGTGAATCATAGTTAATGGTCCAATATATTTCACTGTGAGGAAACAAAACTTGCAAACAGTTGGGTAACTCTGCTCAAACTTACAGTACTGCTAAATTAACTAAAGAAATGAAAGGTAGATTTAAAGATCTATAACACACTTACTGTTTTCTGGTTTTGTTCATATAATCTGAGGTGTTAAGAAATGGGAAAGCCTTTTTAAAATGGGACTCTGAAGAACTATCAAAAGTTTGACAAAAGTTAATCTGCAAGTTTTAAGTTGTTTGCTGGTTTGTTGAATTCACAGAATTTCCAGACAAAATTGTGACTTTTGGGCTGCTCATAATAGCAACTGTTTTAGCTAATAATTTTTACTTATAAATTAGTAATGTTTTATTAGAGAACCTTCACAACTGTTTTGTACTCAGGGGACTGAATTCCATAAGCAGTGTCCTCGGGAAAAAAACATGGCACAGAGAGTATTCATCGACACACAAAAGAGTTTTTCTCTAATTATTTGGAAGGACATTGCCTGAAACTTTTAGAACACAGATAATAATAAAACCCTCATCTTTTCTTCAAGATGCGTTTTCTGTATCAGCATCTATTAACACAAAGAGAAGTTTTATCCGGAGTCTCTTTGCATAACCTAGAATTTTGTATCTGAACTCCTCAGCATTACAAAGGAAAAAAGACAACTTCACCTATGACGATAGGAAATGTTTATTAAAAATACTTCACTTAAAAAAAAGTTTTGATTAAAATAGAGTACAGACAAAAATATACAGAAAAAGTCTGTGGCAGGAAGTTTTTTCTCAATATGGATCTTAATAATGCCTACTGCTGCTGAAATACAGTTTTGTTTAGTTCTTTTATCTATAAAAGCTTTATCTTAATTAATTCAAGGACCAGAACAGATAAATTTAAAGAATTTGTATAGTCTTCCAGAAATTCACAATGGCAAATTAGCCAGATGAAGGCTTCATGTAACTATCCTTATGCACTAAAATACAGAAAATTATAAAAGAAAGAAAACAAAAACATAACTAAAGTGATTCAAAGGGCCAATATTAAGTTTCTCACTAAGTTAATAAGCAACGTTACTAGTAACTTCTTAGCTAAATTTTCATAAAAGTTGAAAGTTAATAGTTGGAAGTACAGTTGAGTTGCTGAAAATAGTTGAACAGTTGAAAGTATATTTACAGTCTGTACTTGCACTATGGCTAAAAATTTTAGATAGTGAAAATAATACACGTGTTAGTGCTGAATGACTGCACACTGTGCAACATCAAATTTTCAGATGCCAAATTAACTGTATTACAAAGGAGAATAGCATACGATATATGGATGAAAGTTTAAAAAAGTTAAGTTGAACCTCATTGTGCTAGCTTGCAGTCTCATTTCATTTAATGATCCTCAATTTTAAACTCAACCTCATTAAAGTGATAATTCAGCTCTTATACAAGTTTTAATTAGAACTCTGCTAAGGCCATGAAACTCACTGAAATACAGAGATGATCTGGGCAATGCCATGTTTTACGATCATCATTACTTTCTATAGTCACATTAAAGCTTAGTAGATAGGATCTAGAATGTGAAAGAAACTACTGCAAAATCGCCACAAACTATTCAGGCAAGATATTGCCTTTGGGAACAGTTGTAAACCCTGAACGACTATAGTTCTAAATAGTCCAAAACGAGTCTGTTCATGAATAAGGAAAAGACCAACTGAAAAGAAAATACATTAGCAAAATTGAACATAAAAAGGGTTTAGTAGCTGGCCTATGAAGAACAATGAGAAAATAAAAAGATTGGGAAACTTGCAGTGAACACACAGCTGGTCAACTGCACCTGGAGCTAAAGGTGGCATCTGTCTGGAATATAAATTCCTGAAGTGCTAACTACAGTGAACAGTAATTTCCAGTAATTGTATGTTATTAATTCAGCTTCTTTAATGTTGTTACACTTATAATATACTGAGGTACAAAGGATTTGGCCCATGTTTCAAATTCACTTATCTGGAGGAATTACAGACCTCATCTCTACATAATCACATAACTATTATACGTATCCAAAAAATATGTACAAATGCAAAGGAGAAATATACAACCACAAGAACATCAGCAGCAGAGTGATTTACAAGCATTTGTCTGAAAGGACATGGGTTAGAAGATGGCACAGTTGAAAGCAGTTTTCCACCTGGCCACAGCATTTTGATTTTTTGTAGTTTGATATTTAGTCCATAGAAGTACCTACAAAACTCTTGAACCATTACTTCTGTGAAGTATCAAATAACTTGACTAATATTCACAATCTGTAACAAGATGTTTCTCTTCTCTAGGTAAAAAGACTGCTACCAAAATACAGGTTTCTGGCTTCTATGTTTAGTTCAGCTTTAGCACAGACATCTTTTGGAGTTCTGCTTGCTCTAGCAAGTATTCATGTGCTCTCCTATCACTTAACTTTGTATCCCAAGAAGCTAAAAATTCTGAGACTTGGCCAGTGAGCCCTCCTCTAGCTACTGAACAGACATATATGCTAGCCACAGACTTCTAATAAGCAACACTGAAGATAACCTGTTGTTAGTTGCAAAATTTTAAGCCATTAGGAAAGTAGTGATTTGCCTTTTTATTGCCCTTTGCATCTTTATCCCAAAGGCTGATGTGTGAGCAGTACACAGGTTATCAAAGTTATATTAAAAAAATAATCTCAAAAGCTTTCAATGTGACAACCCAGATGGAAGTATCTGAGCTTGGCTTACTTGTTACTTTGTAAAATATAAAGAATTACTCAATTCATCTACAGACACAAAATCAGGAGGAATCCACAGCTAATTCAGAATATTGGTATTTTCATCCCTTCAGAAAAAAACACCTGAATTTGCCAATACCTAAATATGAGTTGCAACTTGCGAGACATCTGTGTACCAAATATTACCTACTTCCATGAGATGTTCCACTACAAAGCCATCCTAAACTTTGTATTAATTACCATTTAGACATGTAAGTTTATCTCACCACTTACCACTAAATGTATGCTATAGGCCACTTTTACTGCCAGAGAACTGGGGAAATTGTAGCTATGAGTCATGCTTCCACATCTGTCTGCAGCAAGCAGTTTCTCACACAGTACATGTAATAGGATCATTAACTGCTGCATCACAGCACTTAAGCGCTGCTGCCAACTGCAGTCCAAATAAATTATTTTGTTTACTTTTTTGAGCATTTTATCTACATCTTCGGCTCAGTTAGAATCTCAGGGACATTTTAATATTTTATGTTTTCCACAGCAATTTAACAGATTATTCCTTCCCTGCTAAGCCAATGTGTTAGCTCAGTACTTTGGGAAGAGGTTTTTCTTAACTGTTATATATATGTAACAGTTAAGAAAATGTGCCCTAGCACTGGTCTGACAATTTTGGGGGATAAAAAAAAAAAGTAATATACATCCTCCTTTGCATTAACTAAGAGAAAGTGAAGATTTGTTTGGTATCTTATACAACAAACAGATGCTCTGTTGCTTTGCCAAGTACCTGTGGGAGCGAGGAGCAGAATCAGCATCTCCCACATTCCTATAGGACACTAACTGAACAAAATTATAGCATCACTTCAACACTCAATGAAACAAAACATTTGCCAGCTGAATATCCAGCACAGTCCTACACTCATCTTTTACAGACACAAGTAACTAAAAGCTGTACATTTACAAATTATGTATTGTAACTCTAAAGACATGACAATGCTTTGCTTGCTTCTGATGTGCAGGACAAAGCATGTCTTACGTTAAGCAAAGAGAAATTGTTACCTTTCTACTTATTTCACAAACAGATTAACAATTATAATTTTGAGATGTTACAATAGCCACATTTAGGTACCCATATAATATTAAATACTAATTAAAATATGAGTTTGATACAGCAGAGTAATAGTCACTATATACAGACAAGTCATATTGATATGAAAACCTTAACATTAGAAACTTAGTTGTTTAAGCCCATATTTTGACTTTTGACAGACAGACAGTAGAACTTAGGATACTTCAGGGGTTACAATGCAAGGTTTCCATCAAATCTCCCCTTGAGACAAACTAGAACATCTGATCCCAGAGAAAAGAACCCTACAGTTCTGTGCTCACTGATGCTTTGCCACAGTAATACTCTTCTAGCCCATTCCTGCTTTGTGCTTGACAGAGACAGTTCCTCCTTTTACCCCGTATTACAGTTATGGGGGATTTGATAAAGGCATTGCATTGCCAGCTCTCTAATACCTGGAATCACAAATTACAGTGCTGTGCAGAAATACTTAAGTGTTTTCATAAATTCTGAACATCATGATCAAGAAGCAATTCACTTAAAATCTTGAAGTTTCAGATAAACAAAAGATGAAATCAACTAGACAGTACCTTGCCCAAACTGCAATTCAAGGCACAACCCTCACCTAGACAGTATGAATTAGATAAAGAATTAAATTATAAACTATTTTCTTTGGTTCTGATTTAGTGCTAGCATTTCTTATTGAATACTAACTTAAACACTGCACACTCATCTGTTTATGGTAAAGTGAAGCACATAACTGGAGGAGGTTCATCACTCAGATTGAGATAGTTGTGTACTGCCTGAGTATGGCATGAAGACCTTTAGAAAGGAGTCTAAGTAGTTGACGCAGCCCAGGAGAACTGCCAGGCACTGCAGCATTGCATCTTCTACTGCCACTGACTGGAAGAAAGAAATGCTCAAATGTAAACAGGCATTCATATGCAAGACTTGTCCAGTGCACATTGACTAGACAGGGACTGACAACAACTGGAACATGACACAAAGTGTAAAACATTCTTAAGAACCTGATTCTACTTGCTCATCACTTTGTTCAGGCACTCAATACAGCTTCTCATCAAGACTGAAGTATTTCACAAATATTCATTTACTAATTGCCTTCTCTTGTGCATTAATATAGATGGGCTCTAAATACTACTTTTACATGGAATGATTATTGGGTCTTTAGAAACAAGAACCACATTATGAATTCTTATTGCTTTTTTTGACTGACTTTTGTAACATTTAAATGTAGTTTCACACCGAATGTAGAAAGAACTCAAATTCTAGCAGGACTATAAATATACAAATAGGAAATCTAATATAAAGCCTTCTCTTCTACAGATTTACTTTATAAAATAGAGAAAATAAGTGCCCAGTGACATTTCACTAGCAGTTGTATCCATTTTAATTATTAAGTTTCCAGGTAAAGACTTAAGCATAATGGAAGTTAAGACTACTTGAACTATAATTCAGGACACAAAAACGTGGCCCAACTTTCAACCTTCTTTCAAATTCTGTCAACTTATAAATACAGCCCAATTCACAAGACTGATTTCTGGTAAAGCACTTCAGGTCTGATTTTAAAGGATAGCTGATCAGCTTCAGGCTAAGGTAACTACTTCTCCAACCACCAAGTACTAAGAGTTTCCTGAAAGCACATTCTACCTTAAGATACTCAATAATGATACTTAAAACTACCTGTACTGAAATATTAATAACATTTTACATTAAGATTTTGAAGGAAACAAAACTCTATCTAGCATTTCCAACTCTCCAAACAGAAGTCACTAAAGTACTTGAGTTCCAAAGGACAAACCAGAAGAAACTGACATCAGCTATTTAGGGGTAACAAAAGATCCAGTGGAAAACCAAACCAAACCAATGTTTAATTTATTTCCCTAATCAGTCACATATTAGCATGTTAATAGCATAAGACATGAAGAGGAGGTAATTTAAGAGTTAGTTTATGTATTCACTAATTGCAGAACAAAACTAGAAATACAGTACAATCCCATGTACACTACTATTATGTTAACAAATTCACTGGTAACCTAAAATAGATTGGAGCATTGGGTAAACCTTATGGTCTCAATGAAAAGGCACACTAGATACTAGTTAAATTGTTTATTTTATTTTATACTGTTGTGGCATATTTCTGTATCCACTATCAGTACATCAAGTGTAACCCATTTGAAGAGAATGAATCAGAAATGGAGTTTTGCAAACCTAAAGACATTCACAGAGCAGGTAACGCAACCAATATTCATAGCCAATAAAGAATTCATCTCAACAATGGCAAAAAGTTGTAATTTAATGTTGCCGTCAACTTCACTGTCCCTCAAGCATTTGAAAAATAAAAAAAAAAGAAAAAGGATTTTTTGGCATATATCTTGGACTCATAGAGCAGCAACTTACATATTTATTATTTCCATTCTCTTTTCAATTAAATTAAGCATTTTGACTAATAAAATTAATATCTCTCCCTGTACGAAATCAGTGCAAAGTTCTCTAACATGGTATATAAATAGTATTTAAATTGGATTAATTTTCCCCCTGGAGTTTGCGACCAAAGCCCATCATTCTGCTTCTCATCCAGAAGTTAGTTGTATTACAGAAGACTGTTCTTCTCAGAGAACAAAAGCTGCACAAGGCAGTGTCAACTATAGTGCTGCCACCCTAAGAGCCACCTTATCAAATGTTCATCTTTCAGTCAGTATACTAAAGCATAAAGATCATCATTAAAGAAGCTTCAGTTTAAAAAGATAATTTAGAAACAGTCCTGATTTCAAATGGAGTTTTAACATTTATTTATTTAATAAAAATAGAATTTCGAAGTAAACATTTTTTATCTTTACTTATTTTCCCCTCAGTTTACAAGATAAAAAGCCTTTATTACATTTAGAGCTCAGATATGGTGGAATTTTTGATCCATTATTTGAAAAGGTTTTAGTTTTAAAATTGTAGCATTATGCATTCAATTGACAATCATACAAATTGCAAGGTACTGTAGCACCAAATGAGCCTGCTGTACCCACTTTACTAATAAGGAGATGAAGTTACTTGTTGGGGAAGCCATTAATTTGGCAATTATTTGCAACTAATTTTTAATCTATTTTGAATATAACATTCATTCTCTCAGAGGCAGTTGCTAAAATTTATCACAGATATTTGATTGCTTAGCTGAAAATATCTGAGAATGCAAGTTCTTAAGACTGTGTTTTGAGTAGTATTATTAATCTAGCGATCGGCATGTTCTGCCTTGGTTTAAGAGCAGAAATTCTACATCACACAAACCCTAGTAGAACTGTATGTCAGGAAAGATTTCCGTTGCTTTGTGCATACACTTCTGAGAGCTCTATCCACAAAAATCACAACCATCAAATCACTGCTGCACACACAGCAGCTCTCTGGCACTGAGAGTGCTACAACCATTCCATGCCAAGTCCACCAAGGAGGTATATTTAAATCCAGTAGTGAAATCATCCAGGCCACTCAAAATATACCTTATGTATCTAGTGAAATTACAAAAAGGAGAAGACAACTCTCTCTGAATTAATCTCAGCTCTGTTTCAATAGCACAACTGCCCCTCTTAAATGCATCTCTTCCCAAAAAGCAAAGAAAGCTGCAGCAAGCCAAAAATGCCAACATATTAGGAAGATCACTTTTTGATCTTGTAAGGACTGCTTCTACATATGAAGGACATAATAGCCTCACACCAGAGGAAGCTTGCTGAAATCTTCCCAAAGAAGAGTCCACATAATTCCTTTTCATCACTCAAAATCTGAACACATAAATCAAGTTTTCCACTAAATTACAAAACAGTTTACAACCAGTCACGATATTCTTGGATAGAAGGCAAGCATGCTGATGAACTGCTATTTATCTTCTATTTTTAATGATCTTTATCTTGTTATTTGTTAAATTGAGCTCTTTGATATTCAAAATATTGAATTTTATTTGTTTAATTTTAGGGGGGGAAGGGGTTACTGTCACAGTACTAAGATTCTTCCCATTCTCTGCCCATTTATAAACTGTTTAGGTCATTTATGATCAAACCAATCAAAATGACTGCTGATGCTAATTTTTAGAATTAGTATCTTTGGTCATATTTATCTGCGGAACACTTCGAAAGGATTCAATTTTGAAATACATATATCTTTTTTTAATCACTAAAAAAGAATCACATGTCTAACTGTGTCCATCAAGCTTATATTAAAAAAAACTGAACTGATACAAATGATTATGTGTTCTTTTAAAACAAACTGCACCTTTTGTTTGTTTTGTCTCACTTATGACTGCAGCGATTCTCCCTATTTTATTTCCCTGCCTAAGACCATGTAAGTTATGTGTGAATTGGCACTGAGACGGATAGTGGTATGGTCTACACCTTTTAATTTTTCCAATAATTATTAACAACTTTAACATTAAAGAAGCTATTTGACGCTTAATTTAAACAAGCCTTCTACCCCAAAGTACATGCTGCAATCACAGTCCACCTAATTTCAAAACAACTACAGAAAAAATCATGTATCAATCATAGTACTACTTCTTCTAAAATATTTGTAGCACAATTTTTTATGCCTTACAGGAAATGGATTATTTTTCTAGTCAGCTTTCAGGACAAATTAGCTGAAATACCTGAATTAGTAGATAAGGTACTTTAGAATTTGAATATTTTCTTCAAAAATGAATGCTACTAGAAGTTTGTAACTGAAGATTGATTTATAATTTCTCTCTGAGGAGCAGCTTGTCTACTGATTTCTGCATTTTCTTGTGCAGAAATAAACAAAAATCACAATTTTAACAAAAGACTGATCAATAAAGCATGAAACCACAAACAACAGATGGAACAAGTATGAGCTTACAGATGGCAAATAAAGATTTTGCATCAGTAAAAAAAAAAATTAAGTTTATTTATGAAGGATTTCAATTTGAAGTACTGATTCCAGCAGATTTGCTGACCTACTACAACCTTGCAATTCTCTGATGTCAAGCTCACATATGCAATCAGGGATCTGGAATCAGAGCTCAAATTTACTCTTACATAGACTTTGCAGGTTAAAGTGACTTAAACTCTGAGCTTGAATGCTAAACACCATTTTCTTAAAAGTAACGAAAGAACATCTCCAACTTCAATAATACAACAGAAAGAAAGAAAAAAAAAAAAAGGAGACAAACCAAAAATAATTTTAAAAAATCCAAACCAAACAAAAAACTCCAAGGCAATCTAAAACAACAAAAAATAAAAAGTAGATTTGAGAATATTCCCCAAATTGATATTCTATATAATTCTGTTTCAAGATTCTTTTAATAATCAAGTTAGAAAATAATTAACTGAATATTTAGAAGAAAAAGTTAAAAAGTCTAGGATTACCTTCAGCTGATTATTGAAAATATCAATTTCCTGAAGCTTAGACCTGGTTTCCTTTTCTACTTCATCTAGCTGGTCTCGAAGCTGTTGACGTGCTAGTTCCTTGGCTTCTAAGGCTCTTTTGATAGTAAGAAGAGAATCTCCTGGTTTTAAACATATTATCAAATAAGTATTCTTACACAGAGAATTTTAGGTCATAAAAAGCAGTATTTCTTAACATCCATCTTGCAACATAATGAAAGAAATTAGAGTGAACCTTGCATTCTGACATCATGTCCTATACAAACCTAGACGTGTACAGAAATATACTTACTGTGCAAACTGTTCTGTTGAACTTGCTTTAACTGATCATTAAGTAATTGCTTTTCTGGAATCAACCTTCCAAGCATCTGCTGAGATTCCTGAAAAGGACACAACAAACAAGAGAAAAATAAGAAAATAAACCAACCAAAAGGTGAGTGAGGTATGACCTTAGAAGTAAGAACCTTTCATTTTCATTTCTCTTATGTCACTAAATTATGTATTATTGCTATTATCTAATCACTATCTGTGTGATGCAGTACTACCAATCAGACATAGTTCTCTGCCAATACAAAAAGATGAACATATAAAATTTAAGTAGATTAATTGAGAATTGATTCTCATTTAATACATTATTTGGCTTGGAATTACTTGAAATTCAGGACAAAGCAAAGACAGGTATCAGGAAATGTTAAAACAAGCACTGACTAACCACTTCATTATCATTTTAATAAGCTAATATAAACTTTGATCAGGAACAGAAAGACAAAGAACTACATTTTAAAGAAGATAAAATGAAAGCTTTCACGTTGAAGGAATAAGTTATGGCCAGAAGTTCTGCAAGACAAGCTCTGTCAGAAGAGAATACCCGAGTCCTCATTTCAGACCTCTGGAAAGAGGATTATGGTCTCTCTCAATCTCAACACACAGGCAGAAGACTGTACACCTACATATTACAGGAAACCCTGCAGATGAGAAATTTCTCCTTTGGTGGAACACAGACACACACATATATAATTTTTGCTCTTTCTGCTACTTCATCCACCTTCCAGAAGCCTTGATCTTCAAATTCAAGTTTTAAAAACCATATTCTAGAAGAATGAGGTGAAACAGCTTATTTTATAAAAGTTGCCTGAGGGTCAACATCTGATCTTTCAGAAAAGGCAAGTAATCTATTTCAGCAGTTGTCCTGAACTGCAGGCTTTTGAGGAATCACCTATCTGACAATTTCAATTTGTCATGAAGGATTGAAAATAATGATCTCAAGAATAGAACCATGGAATGTCAGGGGCTGGAAGAGACCTTGAAAGATCATCCAGTCCAACCCGCCCTGGCCAGAGCAGGATCACCTATACGAGATCACACAGGAACATCGAGGTAGGTTTTGAATACTTTCAGAGAGGGAGACTCCACAACTCCCCTGGACAGCCTGTTACAGTGTTCTGTCACCCTCACAAGGAAAAAAATTCTCATATTTAAATGAAACTTCTATGCCTCAGATTCCACCCGTTGCCCCCTGTCCTGTCATCAGGCATCACCGAGCAGAGCCTGGCTCCATCCTCCTGGCACTCACCCTTTACATATTTTAAACACTGATGAGGTCACCTCTCAGTCTCCTCTTCTCCAAGCTAGAGAGTCCCAGCTTCCTCAGTGTCTCCTTGTAAGAGAGATGTTCCCTTCCCTTAATCATCTTTGTGGCTCTGTGCTGGTCTCTCTTAAGCAGGAGAACCTCTCTCGACCTACAAACCACAGCCCTTCTAATACATCCCAGAATCATCACTTAATCACTTAATACCAGAGGGAGTCCAAAAGAAGCAAGGGTTTTTTCTTACAAGAACACAAGGCTGACTATACTGACATGACTTCATAGTTATCCCACTTCCCATGGCATTTAGCTCAGATCTTACAATTACACAATGACTGCAGACTACTATAATCTCTTGTTCCAGAAAAAAGCATAGCAGAGTCAAGGACTTCATAAATCCACAAAGTAACAAAGGAAAACTATGTATTTGACTATCAAGGGTTACATCTTGTTCAGCTGCACTGCCTATAGCATCAGCAGATCTTTTTTCAGCCCTTCAAGGACATCACAAAGGCCAAACATTTCTGTCATGAGATTATTATTTCCCATCTAGAACCAAATGGAAAAGAGCAAATATAATGCAGCATTTTCCACATCATCTGCCTGAGGGAGGTTAATCCTTCTCAAAAACAACTGTTACCCTGTACTTAAACTACATACAAAATTTACACCTTCTCTTCTACCAGCTCCTCGCCCAAATACCTGCAGGCCACATACCATGGTCTGGGATTGAAAATTTAAACGTTATTATTAAGTTAGTGTAGTACACAGGCATCATGGAAGTTCTCAAGTAGCATAATCCAAGAAAGTTGGCATCTAGTAGACTAAATTTATTGATAGACAAACCTGGAGACAAGGTTATCAAAGATATCAAAATTTTAACATTCCAAATGAAGAACCATTTAGATAAGCTGAATACCAGAACAGATGTCATGATGAAACAAGAATTACAAGAAAATAATTCTTCAAGCACAAAAAGTAACACAGGACAATATTTCAGGATGGAAACTAATCTTATCTTTAGCTGTTAATTTTTCAAGGTCAGAATACTTCTGAACTCCACACTACTCAATCATAATACACACAATAGCTTGGATGGCAGAATGCCATGAGACCAGGAACATGAACTTCTGAG
Source organism: Psilopogon haemacephalus (assembly GCA_013396835.1). Taxonomy (NCBI): domain Eukaryota; kingdom Metazoa; phylum Chordata; class Aves; order Piciformes; family Megalaimidae; genus Psilopogon; species Psilopogon haemacephalus. The sequence goes on from VWZI01012486.1 coordinate 569,658, forward strand.
TACTGAAATCACAGACAACCATGTAATAAGCATCTACTCCAAGAAAATCCACAACATGATTTTCCACATCTTTTAGTGGTATTAAAGAAATCAAGTATCATGTAAGATTGTATTTCCAAGAATTGAATAATGTTCTGTATAGCAGTAGATGGCAAATGGAGCAATAAAAACCTGACAGTTCCTGCCAACCTAATAAGAAAGCTCCCTTTTAATCCTACATCCTGAGCAAGAAGGCAGGCAAGAAACTGAGATATCACTGTACATCTTAAGCCTCTGCCACATACTCTGCTTCCAGTGCTTCAGGGGAGAGTCACATTGCTTTGGAACCAGTGTTCATCAAGGAGGCACAAAATATCTGCAGGTAACGAGCAGAAGCCCTGCAGACAGTATAATCAGGACTGAAACACATACAGTTGAGGTGTTTGGAAGACATGATCCCTCCAAACATCCCTGGACTGTTTACAAAGGCCTGTAGTGATAGGATGAGGGGCAATGATTTTAAACTAAAGAGTAGATTCAGGTTGGATGCTAGGAGACAATTCTTTATCATAAGGATGATGGAACACTGGAATGGGTTGCCCAGGGAAGTAGTTGCAGCCCCATCCTTGGAAATATATTCCAGGTCACACTCACAAAGGCTCTGGGCAATCTGATCTAGCAGAGGATGTTCCTGCTCACCACAGGGGGGTCAGACTAGACAACCTTTGAGGTCACTTCCAACCCAAACTGTTCTATGATTCTATGACCTACATTACGGAATTGCTGTTACAGTCAGCATAAACCAAGCTATTCAGAAAGTGAAGACATTAACTAAGCAACTGTGTACATACCATCTACTACCTATTACAGTGACCAGAGACAGCTAAAAAACACTACAAACAGCAGTGATTCCAGAAAAAGAGTAAAAGGTAGACAACTACGCAAATTTTTTTCCAGATGTTTCCATAAAATTTCAGAGTGGTGTGAAAATGTCGAAGACAACAATCTGCTTTTCAGCCTTCACAATTGGGTTGCAAGCAGAAAATGTTAGGAAAGTGAAGAATCCCTCTGCTCTCCTTAACTTTTCATTTCATGGTGATGTAGTTAGAAACCAGTGCATAAAAGCTGCAGCTATGGAAAAATGCACATCTAGGATCAGCCAAGAATATGATGAAAAATACAAAAAGATTTTAACAAGTCTACAGAGAACACTGTCCCCAGTTCATTGAGCACATTTAACAAACTACTCAGCCACATCTACTTGTAGATAATTTATCTTTCTCATTACTTGTTTCCTAATTGTGGTGTTTTCACTTTTTTTACTTCCCCCTGTACCTTCCAGTTCTCATATCCAGCTGTGGAAACTCATTTCAAGTTTTGGATAATAATTATATTTTCTCAGAAATTTTTACGTGTGTTACAATGGGACCACATCTCAAATTTCTCTTTTTGACTACTGAGGCTAAATGAACAAAAACCATCAGATATGTGGTGATAAGGGACACTGCTTAACACCAGACTTGGTAGTTAGATAATGGTTGGACTCAACTTTCAAGGTCTTTTCCAACCAAAACAATGCTCTGATTCTGTGAAATGACAGATGAAAGTAGAATATAAATACTGTTTCAACAAATTAAATAGAATCTATCTATCAAGGGCTACATAGCTGTTCATCATCTACTTCAGATCATCTCTTTGGAAAACTTTTGAAATAAAAGTCAGAAGGAAATTCATGTGGTTGTTCCTTTTACATGGAGATTGGCTGTGCACATAAAATCAGTCATCTTTAAGTTATTCAGGGAAAAGGGACTTTTTGCACGAATTTTATAAAGCATAGTCAATTTTTTGTCTCCTTGGGCCAGTACTGCTAACTTAATTTCCTGTAGTTGAGTCGATGTTGTTAGATTTCTGTTTCATTTGCCAATACAGGAGCATTTAATTGAAAAGAGGAGAGTGGTTTCAAGCCAAACCGTAGCAGTTGTTTATGTCACAAACATTCCTTGTTTGTTATTGTTTGCATCAAATGACCACCAAACACTGCAGAAATACAATCCCTAAATTATGCTCATTATAAGCTGCTGTCAAAATTACATCCTCAGCTGCATCAAAAGAAGCATGACCAGCAGGTCAAAAGAGGTGATTCTGACACTCTGCTCTGGCAAGACCACACCTGGAGTACTGTGATCAGCTCTGGAGCTCACATAACAGTAAAGACATGGATCTGATCGAATAAGTCCAGAGGAGGGGAATGAAAACGGTCAGGGGACTGGAGCACCTCTGCTGTAAAGGCAGGCTGAGGGAGCTGGGGTTGTTCAGCCTGAAAAAGAGAAGGCTCCAGGGAGACCTAATCGCCAGCCAGGTCACTCCCAACCCCAGGTGATTCTATGATTCTGTGAAAAGATAGATGTCTTGTGAAATGTGTAGCCATGGACGAAACTTCAACAGAAAAGTAAAATTTCTCAAGAAAGATGAAGTAAAAAAAATACTCACATGTAAAACAAAAACCTGAAGTTTCAAGTTCTAGTTTTGTTCAAATGAATGTACTAGATTAATTTTGCCGAGAAAATTAAAATGTAACAGTAGGATTAGGTTTAAATAGAGGCTTTAAACCTAAGCCTTCGTAAGATTCTTTGTAGTGGTAAAAAAAACCCAAGAACTCAATTCCTGGCCAAGAATGAATTTCAAGCAGTACAAAATACTTAATAATGAGAAAAATCCCTAAAATTAAACCAAATGACAAAGAAAATTCTTTCACTAAAGCAGACATCTACTCAATTCCATCTTTAATTTGACAGAGAATCTTAGAGAAGTAGGGAAGAGGAATGTTAGACCAAGAACATGTTCAACTCAAATTCAATTTTAAAAGTTCATTATTTTATCATATATTTTAAAATGCATCAACTACAAGCCATTCCACTGAAGTAATTTCACTCTTTCAGCACACAAATAGCAATCACTGCCAAAAAATTAGAAATTTCACAGCATGTTTCTCACATCCCCAAACCCTTTAATATCTTCAGCCAAACGATTTACTGCTCCACACAGCAGGATTCAATGAGGATGAAATGATAATCACAGACACACCTTGAAGTGCAGAAAGCAATTCCCAGACATATCTGAAGATGATTGATTTAAAAGAATGATGAATTATCTACAACAATTTCTTACACACAAGAAACACAACATGTATTGCAACAAGTTTGCTTAGGTGATTGATGCAGTTAAGAAGGTCAAAATCCAAGGCTAAGAACTCAGATAATGGTTTCTCACCTGTAGCTGCTGTTGCAAATGGGTGATTTCTGCAATTCTCAGTTCTCTAGATTTATTTGTACTTTCAATTTCTTGTCTTTGGGTAGACAGCCGACATCTGATATCCTGAAGCTTTCCCTCCAACTGATTTTTTTTATCATTCTTTAGGGGAAAAAAAAAAAAAAAAAAAAAACCTCTTTTACCAGAATAGTTCATCAAGCAAGTCAGGATCTAAAAAGTATTTTTATTCTATGCATAGAAATTGAAACTATAGAAAAGACATAGCCATATGACAGCAACTGCTGTGCTTGTGTGTTTTATCTGCAATGAGATCACTTACTAGAGCTTCCAGCTCAAATTCTAAGGTCTTCTTCTTTGCCTTCAAGACAACTATGTCCTCTTGCTCTTTGTTTCTTTGATTTAGTAGTTCTTGCCGACGATTACGCTCCCACTCAAGTTGCCTTTGTCTCTCAAGTTCCCGTTTTGCAGCCTGTAGCATTTAACAAAAACAAATAAATGAATGAAAAAAAATCTACTTTGAGAAACAATTCTAACTGATGATGTTTGCATTTTAATGTGGAATTAAAATATCAATATAAACACAATTCTAAACTGTTCACTAAACATGTGCCTCTATTTAAACACAGAAATTGCTCAGCTGTTTCAATGCTCACTTGGAAGCGCTGAAGTGAGGCTTGACTGCACAGCTGATAGGTGACCAGAGTAGCAGTATTTAAATCAGCTTTCCAAGATACAATTTTCTGATTTAACAAGTAGTTTCATATTAAGACTTCCAGAACTCACCAGGATAGAATCAAATCTCTTTACAGCCTCCAACAATAGGTATTTTGCAGCTTTGCAAAGAAGGGTTAAATGCTGCTACACTGAATGCATCATTATTCGGCAATGTGCAAAACTAGCAGTTTTTTAAAGTTAGCCAGTATGAGTTTTCCTCAATAAGTTACCACAGGAAGATTATGAAAGTCAACCTAATCTGTAAGCTCTTCTTTGTTCATTCAAGCACTCTTTATAGCATTTTTTTTTCTTAATAAGTATGAGTTTAGGAGCACAGTGTGCTAGATGTAAATACCTTATCCGCTCATTTCACATGAAAGATAGCCAACTCTTTCCTTACCTTCGAAAACCCTGAAATTTAATTATGTTCATTCTTTAAATGACAGCAAAACAGTTAGGATACATACTACATTTTGTTGTAATCAAACAGCTGCCAGGTACACAACCACCCTCCTTTTATCCAGTTGGTTACCTCTCTTCTTTCTATTTCTTTCCTTCTTTCCTCTTCTCTCTGCCGTTCCAATTCTCGTTGCTTTTCCAACTGTTTCTCTAGTTCCAGCTGTCTTTTACGTTCCTGCTCCTGCCGCTCACGTTCTTTCCTTTCCTGCTCTGCCCGTTCCAGCTGTGCTAGACGCTCTTGTTCTTTGCGCTGCTGTTCCAGGAGAGCCTGTCTCCGTTTTTCAAGTTCTAGATTGCCACGTTCAAAATTCTCCCGTTTTTTATCTTCAAATGTAACTTTAATATGTGAAAACATGGAGTAAAGGAGAATTAAGTGCTGCTACTGACTTAAAAAAAAAACCAAACATATATGCTGGATCAAAGTGAAATAATCTTCCAATAGTATTAGATACAGCTCTCAACTGGTGATAATAGAGTTCTACAGGTAATTCTAGGTTTTATGATTACCATTTATAGCATAGATTACCTAAACCTACACAGTAAAGAAACCAAGGTGTTAATTTCAGTTCTGGTTCCGCAGGCTTCTGGGTTTCTTCACAAAGCACAGAAAGTGGGTATAATAAGACAAACAAGCTAATCCTCTACAAAGACATAGGATCTGGGGTTCCTCTATATATTTGATAACAGTAGCAGTACAAGAGCTAACACTTCAGTTACTACAATGTAAAGAACTCTGACAACTACATTATCAAAAATCCATTATGCAGGTGACCAGAATGCACTCAAAGCTGATGTTCTTGTAAGATTACTTGCTACTGTCAGGGAAAGGTAAAGCTTGCTTCAGCTCTTGAGCAGCTGAACTCAAGAAGACTGCATTCCTGCAGATTTGAATTCTTGCTATTTACTGTCCTAAAAGAACGATCTCAGCATGGGTTCCCTGACTTTATTCTGCAACACCAGGGATCAAACTTATCCTGTTCCAGGTTTCCAGGCCCCTCCCTTGCAGCTGCTCCAAATTATTCTTTCCACTTCACTTTCTGTGTCTTTTCATACCTTGGATATCCCATTCCCATACCCCACATTCTGTATTTCTCTCCCCACATGCCTACTATGTACATTTTTGTCATGGAAGTGATGTGAAAAGATAGCACAGATTTACTTCCAAGTACGCATGCGCTAACTCTCTGATTCCTTGGCCTGACATCTGCCGAATCAGTTGAATTGCCAGGGTTTTTTTTTCTTAGGTTGGGCTCCCTTTCTTTTTGCTAATAATCATTTTTCATAAAACTTGAAAAAATTTAAATGTTTGGATGTTTGTCAAGTTTTTTTAAAATTAGCCATTAGGTTCAAAGAATATTAAGACAGACTGATAGACAAAGAATATGGTCACAAATTCCATGTATTTAGAAAAACAAGCAAAATGAAATTTAAAAAAACCTATGCCCAGAAAGTCAGTTACAAGGAATAGGTAGAGGGATAAAACACTTGCAAGCATCATGGACGATGTTAAAGGCTGAGAAACATATACCACTAAGAAGACACTCCAAATAAGTATCTACTTGTTTGTGTTACTGTCCTCAAAGGAAAGCTTCTAAAAGGTTATAAATGCCAACAACTCCATCAAATGTTTCAAAAGAATAAATCCCCAGCGACTACCTAGATTTTTAGCAAAGCCAAAACTAAAACAGGATGACATTCACTATTAGGAGTGATCTCCACAATGAAAAAAAATTTGTACATAAAATACAATAAAAGACTTATACACACTAGTTTCCCTTTAGCTGAATGCAAAAATTGTTTTAAAATAAAAACAAAAAAGAGTAACAGGTTGCCAAACTGAGACAATGCTAATTCACAGTTCAAATACAAAATTCACTAACTACTAGCTGTGCTGTGAAACCCACCCTTTAATCCACATCAATGCTGTAAGACTAGAAGATGACAAGTGCAATAGCAATCTTTAAGAAAAGACAGTATAATGATCCTGAAAGCTAGAGACAAGTCAAACCTACTCCCACTCTGGGCAATTTCGCAAATGCTGTGATAGACAGACAGTGAGTATAGATGACTAAACATAATACCATGTAAGAACCAATGCAGTAAAGATCTGCCTCTCAAGTCTAACAGGGCAAACTGAATCAATAAGCAAGCTGAAAAAGATTAGGTCTATTGAAGAACGCTTGCTAAGCCAAGCAGTAGCTGATCTTCCTGACACTACAAACAGCATACCCAAAATTCCCTGATATCAAAGACACCAGATCTGGGCCTCAAAATGCCAATAGAGGAGAGTCACACTCCACCTGTTACCAAACACATTCTGAGACTTGAGCGAGGGTTGCTTCAGCAGTTCCTGTCATATCCCTTCACGTTCCTACAAAGCAGGAGTTACTCAGCAGAATGCCAGCAGCAGTTCATTAAAAAATATAAACCAAAGGCAGGGCTTTAACTGAATTGCTCATGTGCAGATACTCTGACCTAACCTGGTAAGGAATGAGATAAAAGGTTCTTGTGGCTAACAACCAATTGAAAGATTAGAATTGAGGGGTGAAATAAATTACAAACTTCCACTATGCAATATTTAATATTTTCAGTAGCCTACTTCAAAGATCTCTGCTAGCAACTGTGCTGTTCAATGTGCAACAGTGATCTGGGAAGAGACTGAAAAGCAATGAGACAGCTTCTGGAGAGGATGATGGAGAGCCAATCCATCAAAATTTAAAAAAACTGACTGCAAAGACCTTTAGAAGAATCTCACAAAACTTTGTGATCTGGCAGATGAAATTCAAATGTTAACGGATACAGAGTACTGTACATGTACAATAAAATTAATCTTAACTAAATGTACACAGTCATGAACTCTAAAATGTTAACAAGAGTTGTGAAAATTGGCATAACCCATGAAAGTCTCCCAAAGCACGAACCTACATGTAAGCTGTGATCAAAGAGACAATACAATGTTAGAGATTTTTTTAAAGTGAAAAATCATTTAGAATAAATTAGAAAAGCACTATTACGGTACTGTATAAATGTGTTATACTGCTACATTTTCAGTTGTGTGACATTCTGGTCATCTTAGACAAAATAGAGCAAAATTAAAGAAAGTAAAAGGAAGAGTGAGGGGATGATCAGAAGTCTGAAGACACTAGTTTTCCCTAACCTAAGGCTTTCTACTCTTTTTTAATACCCTTACCTCCTTTTCTTCAAAAATACGTTTGCCCAAAGAGCTGCTAATGCTTGTACAAAGAAACATATTGTTGCACAAACTGCAATGGAACAGGTCTCTCTATGTATACTGTGATCTCATAAAGAGTGTATCAGCAAAGCACTGCATCTGTCGAGCAGCCTAAACATCTCCACTGTCAATAACAGAAAGGGTCATTCAACAGTCAGGAATCAGTTGCGTCATGTCCTAGTTATGCCTCTCCCATGTTACAAACTGACTTGTAAATAAAACATTTGTCAGTAAGCTTTTAAAACTCCACACCATATAACCTGCTGATAACAGCACAAAACACATCTCTGGTTTTCATTGCTCACCTGGTAATTTCTTTTCCAGTTGCTGCTGTTCTTCTTCTAATGATGGTTCTTCTGGTAACCTTTGGTCTACAGATCCGGAGCTTGCAGCAGATACGCCACTACCAGAGCGTACCCTTCTGGCAATAAAAAGAAAATTCCAAGTAGCTTAAAAGAACCTATGCTTACCAAATAGATGATAATTAAATCATAAAGAACCTATGCTTACCAAACAGATGATAATTAAAACATATACCCAATGTCATGATGTAATGCTGAATGATATTTAACGTTTCCTTAAATGTTACCCAGTGTATTTTACTCAGTCTTTGCCATTAAGACAACTGCTTTGTCCAGAGTCCCACACACTGGTGACCTCTGAAACCTAGCACCATGCAACCTTCAGACGTGTTCTGGTCTGCTCTAAGATCTCTTTCTTGTGACCATCCTGAAGGTGGGAAAATGCCAATATGAGCTACAGCAAAAGCTGGAAAAACAAAGGAAGACCCTGCTAGTGTAAAGCTAAGACCAGAAACTCATATGGTATCTTCAGGAGGATCGTTGTCATTCTAAGCAAATATTTCTTTTCATTGTTGTTACTGTCTTCCCACCCATTTCTTCGTGAAAAAGTGAAATGAAGAAACAGAAGTAATGTCAAAAGACATCTGAATTTGCTACAGTGCAAATTCATAACATTATTTTGAATTCCAATACATTCCATTTGCTCTATGGAAGTATAAGCTTGAGCTTTAAATATATACGGCCAGACAGAGTAAGTTTTGCAAGGCATGCTAACAAAACATTGGCCAAAACTGTATTCTTAGAGGGAATTCTTGTTATTTCTATCATGCAGTAGTTGTGAGAAAACCAAAAAGGCAGACAAGCATTTCCTAACAAGAAGGTACTCTGCATCATAGATGCAGTACAAAAAGGAAAGAGGTTATTATTCCATCTCTCCCACTTTACACTCACAGGATGGCTTTCCCAAATAAAAGAAAATGTAAGGAATGAGATTCCAGAATTATAACCAATTACCTAAAAGAAGGTGGAATATACTCTGGAGGCAGTACAGGTGGCAGTGGCTGACCAGACATGGCTACATCAATTAAGTGCATAGCCAGAATAAACTCTTCAGCTGTAAGTTTTCCATCTTGATCAATATCGGAAAGATTCCTTTTATAGGGAAGGCAAAAAAAACATTCTTAAAGATCACTGCTAAAAAGCACAGATTTAATGTATCCAGTTCCAAATTAATACAATTTTCCTTTTTTTTTTCCACACTAATTTGTTTCTTCAAGACAAATAAAATGCAAAACCCAAATGTTTGAACTATTTCCCACATTCTCACACATCTGCCTTGAAACCTTCCTGATAGCCGTGGCTTCTGCTTACTCTAGCATACTCTTTCAGTGCTGCCTGTGCCATAGGCTGTATAAGCAACATTAATCAACAGTTTTCTTCAACACTTTTCTTCAACACCTTGTGCGCACTGCACAGAACAATTTAGAAAAGAATCAGCTCAGATGTTTGATCTAATTTTTTGGTTGGGTCTTCTCCTTTGTCATTCGTTCCTGAGGGCTCCTATTACACATTCCAGAGCACACATTTGCATTTAAATAAATTCCATTACCATTCTAGTACCATCAAGCACAAAAACATTTTAGCATTATGCTGCATACTTTTTAATATGTCTAACATATCTGAGTGGCCCGAACCCAGTAGTCCAACAGATGCACAAAATATTTTAACTCATGTTAAGGACAAAATTCCATAGCCTACACATCACCTTTGCTTTTCTAGCATGCTGCATTTTCATCATGCAGGAAAATCACCCACAACACTATGAAAATAAGAGGTAAGCAATTGATACATTCTTTGGATGCCTCGAGGCACAGCACTTAATATGATTTAAATTTGGAAGACAATTACAGTCTTATTTGGTCTATGCTAGTGTTATTGAACTCCCCAGGCTGGAGCACAAGAACAAGTCAGTAGAATGAAAATACATAATTGATCATCTATCTTATCAGTCTAGCTTAGTATCTTTATTATGGAAACACCAACACAGCTGCTACAGAACAGCTTGACAGGCTGTGTATTAGTTCTTCACTTTGTGTGTCTGAGTCAGTGAATCCAATCTCAATGGAGTGAAAAATCTTGTCCCAAAGAACAGTGGAACAGCAACAGTGGTTCCACTGCCAGAGAGTACGTATCAAGGAACGGAGTAATACTTAGGACAGCAAAAGCTATAAAATCAATTCCTTATCTCTGACTCAGCAGTTTTGAATGTCAGAGATTAAGAAAGTTATGCTTAGATCTCCTAGAGTATGCTGACATCACTTCCCCACCCACACAACCTAGTTAAAATACTGGCAACAAACTATTTTTTTGGTTAATCATCTGCTGGACGACTGGGTTGACTTTTTTTTTCTTACTATAGCTTTCTTAGGAAATGGAGAAGGAATGAGTGATTTTTAAGATATAACAGTGCTCAGCAAAGAACTGAAACACAACCTTAGAGCAACACTGCAGAAGTCAGAACTCAGAACACTCACAGCAACACAGAATTTATGCAGAAGTCAGGTAAGTTAGTGAGTTGACAATGGTTTTCAAACAAAGAGTTATAAAGCATACAAGTCAATTAGAAATAAATGTCCATGTGACAATAATAATATAATAAAATTTGGCTAACAAGACATTGAAGGGGAAAAGAAGCTGGCATTAATGGTTTTAAAAATCAATTATTTCAAACATACATAACACTAGCTAGGGAAATAAACCCTCAGAAACTCACATAAAAGGCAGATAAGGCCCAAAGAATGCATGGTTCTGGATTAAACTTGGCTTTGCATTAAGTGTGCAGACACATAACTTCCTCTGATGCTGTATCACATATGGTTGGGGATGTGGAAGACACAGGAGGTTACAAACCTAAGTCTGCCTAAGGACCCCGTAATTGAAACCCAACTTAAACTTTTATGTGCATTGCATAAAAGATGCTCTTTTTTACTTTTGTGAAGTTCATATATTAATATAAACACAGGCACTGCAGGGCTCCTTTTATAAATTTACGCATTAAAAAGAATAATGTGGAAGAAGAGTGGAAAGGGAGAACAAATGCACAGTATGCGTGATAGAGTTTTAAGTACAGTTTCCAGCTTGATGAAAATTGATAGATTTATTTTTACCATATTGAAGCCAGCTGAGCCTGGGGTAAACTCGACTGCATAAGGATAGTTCTTGCTTGTGGACCTAACAAAGTGAAACAAAGATTAGCAAACAAATAAGCAACTTTCCTTTTCTTGCATTATAAGGTAGCTACTACACAAACAGAGCTTAGTTCTCAATAGGTAAACACTGACGAGATGTTATCAGCATGAACTAGATTCCCCCACAAAGGAAAATACTAAAAATCACACAACCATTATCTTTTATACAACAGTCACTCACAGATAAAAAAAACCAAAAAGCTATGAAAGAAAAGGAGATGCCCCCAGAAACAGGAAAACTAAACCAGTGCACCACTCGAGTTTTTTTCTGAAACAACAGGCACCTTCCTCAGTGGATGAACTGAAAAGTGTAAATTGCTTGCACAAGTTTTCACATAACCCACTGTACTCTTGCCAAGATTAATTTCCCAGTGCCAATTTGCTTTGCAGAAAATAGAGGTGATAAAATGATCCCAGCTATGATGAATACTTGTTTCTAAACAAAATCATTAAGCTGTTGTGAGATTCAACCAGAAAAATATTCAGTGACAAAAGAGAAGAGAGCATCTTACTATCCCAATAGAATTCTAAATGCTATCATAATTGGCCTTTTACAATTCAAAATAAGGAGACACCAAAAACTGTTTCAATACCTGTTAAATGTCCACTCATTGTTTTATCATGGCTATTGAACAGCTGTCTGTACTTTAGTCTTGATGACTGAGGTACAGCCCACTCTGCCACGGGAGGCACGCTAGAATCAGAAAAAAATAAGGAAGGAGAGAAATTAATTTTATTCACATGAAGCTAACAAATAGAAGCTAACAAATACAATAGGATAAAGTGCTGTAGAGAGATCCGTTTTATTTCTGAAATCGTTCTTTTTGTCCTGGTAGAGCTTAAATCCTGCTGGACTGGTTTTGGCTACTGCTCTCCACCTCCAGTGGGTGGGGTCCAGGAGTTGAGTTGAGAGCAGACAAAAACAATAGGGGCAGGCTTCAGAAAAACTGCCCTAAGGGCTAGCAGCCAGCACCACGTGTCAGGTGTCTTTTGCAGCCCCTCAACTTGCCCGTGTAGTCACAGCACGCATGAAACTTTGACTTCATTGGCAAAAGCTTGTGATGCCTGTGCCTATTGGTCAGTTAGATTTTCAAAAGGTGTATTTAATGGGGGTATCACTTGTCGAGTTCCCCAGTAGCGAATAGTTTAACTGCCTGCAGCTGCATTGTTCAGAGGCCACGTGTTTGCAGCTTGCAGCAGCTTACAGCAACTCAGTTTCCCTCCCCTTCCCTCTGCCTGAAACATTTTTCATTTTTACCCTCAGGATCATAATCACGGTTTTTTGAAGCATCTTTGTAGAGGAAACATACCCAGGAATCAACACATCACAAGTACATGTGCCTGTTGTGGATTTAGTTCTTCCTATTTTTTCCAAGTTCTGACTGTTTAAACTAATTAATTCTGTATTAACAAATACCTTTTGTGCAACTACTTACTGTCAATTGATCATAAAAAAAAATCTCACAAAATTTTCTGGGCTTTTACATATTAACAAATAATAATTAATATTTGTACCAAAGGAATATCCATAGCTAATATTTTATATGACTTCTGTAACACTTTTCACAAATATGCCCTTCTATGCCTGAAGCCACAACAGGTTTGACTTCTTGTTTGAAAACATTTATCTTAATTCAGTGTCTCAGAAGATGTTTTACCATAAAGCTGAATGACAGTCTTGAGTTCTGTTCTTTCCTTTACTAGCAGAGAATTAAGTAACCTAAACAGTTTAGAGAAGCTAAAAGTTTTACCTAAATATAATAGGAAACACCTTACCAGACAGCAGAAGTAGTATTTCATATTACCCTGTCTTTAACTGGTTTTATCCAACTAAATTCATAAGCTGATTGGGGAAAACAAATGTAAAATATGCTGAAAAAAGAATGAAGAAGCTACACTTTACAGAAGTCAACATTTCTTGTAATGGAACTCAGTTGACAAATGCAACATTTCAAGTTCAAATTTATTCACAAAATAGGCTGAGTGCTGTTATTTGTAGCTAGAATTTCCCCATGTTGGGAGGCTAACAAGTCTTCATACTGAAAAAACACGAGCAGAGTTTCTCTGTCTTTAGGCACATTCAAGCTTTGTCCATTTTGATTAAGGTGGGAGGAGATGGAAACGCAGCCAGATTAAACAAGCATTTGTAACAGCATAAATCAAAACCATAAAATCCTTTTTACCTGGTCCACTGAATAGATAGCATGGTAAGATCTTCTGAAGCTGAACTGAGAAGGATTATACAAATACACTAATTGACCTCACATTCTAGTCTCACATGACAAGACACAAACCAGCTAGTACTTCTGTTTCTATTGTCTATTGGCAAACTATTGTGTTTCAATAATAATCTGTCAGGGAGCAAAGCAAAACCAAGCTGGTTCTTAATAAAATAATAAAAAAACCCATAACTAAATCTTCTCTTAACCACGTGATTTTCTCTTTCACTAGTTTTGCTAGATTTTAATTTCCACACATTAAATTTACTTTTGTTTTACATATATATCTGTCTTCATCTGTGAAGTAAGGTTAAACCACATAGTAAGTAATGAAGCTCTCTCTCATGGACACATTGATGGTAGTTTTGGAGCAAAAAATTCTGAAGGACAAAACAGTTTATGCGTATGACAAACACCATGAATGCCAAGAGTTCACTACCAGTGACTTGGCAGACAGAGATAAAAGCACGGCAAACAAAATTTTGAGTTGCACCCTCACTGAAAATAATCCTCAAGAAGAAAAAAAAACCCAAAATTTCAACTTTACATTTCAGTTTAATAGACTTGTCTCTTCTTCCTCTTTCCATGAACTCTGCAAATCAATTACATCGCTATCTGTTTTCTCCAAAATAAAATCTGAAAGATACAGGGCAGTTCATCACTCAGCAACAGTAGCAGCCTGTGAAGGATTATCCCCTTCATTGCTGGCAGATCACTTCAGAGTTACTGAAGTAACAGCAGCTGTGGTAAGGAAGTAGAGCTCTAGCCCAAGACCAAACAATTTCACAGAACCATGCAATGTCACCTCAGAAAAGAATTCATCTCACCTGACACGCAGGCTTCTGTTGGTAATAATAACAATCAGCAAGACTCATATATAATTAACTCCAAACCTATGACAGCCCTCGTGAAATATCAGAAAACCATTTCAGATGAAGTTTCCTGAACTTCTCACTGTAAACAATCAATGTTGTCATAGACAAAGCAGGTAACTTCTTGTGACTCTGGAAATTATACCTGAGCATCATTACTATGTTCCTGACAGTAGTAGATTTCACAAAGAATAGCTTAGTCTGAAAGATTTTTAATCTTATTTGCAAAAAATCAATAGTTTTAGATACAAAGGCACAAGAAAACCTCACAAAAGAAAATGAAAATAAAGTACATAAAATCCCAAATGCTGTTAGCTCATTTTTTTGTTGTTGTTGTTTGGGTTTTTGTTTTAAAAAAAAGACCTTTATGAAATCTTGATTTACAGAAATTACTATCTTGCCTCCTCTAAGGAAGGTTTTGTGGTTTTGGTTTGTATTACATACATTCTTCAGACCATATTAAAATACATACTGCCTAAACACTTTCCTAAGCCTCAAAATATCCGAAAAACCTTTGAGGTGATTCTTCAAGCAGTGCTTGAAGAATATATAAGGAATAATGATGTGGAGTACACTTAAAATATGAGAACTATTAAGTAGTTTGCTTTTAAAAATTAATTCTAGAGTTTGAAAACTGTCAATGACAAGATTCACTATTCATGGAGCATTCCTTGTAAAACCATGAAATCCAATTAAATCCTGAAGCAGTATCTCAGTAGGAATGGATCTCTGTAAATCAATATTTAAGAGAACAACTTTGAGAAAGAAGCGGTTTCTCCAATTCTGGGGTACCAGGTACACACAAACTCATTGCACACCAGCTTACCTTGCCACATCAAATGATTGTGCCTTTTGTAGTTTTGCATTCAGCTGTGATCCTGGACCAGATCTACTAAAGGAAGAACTCTTTGGCAATGTGGCTGTAACTAAGAAAATACATGTATTTATCAGTATTACCATTTTTAACTATAGGGACTAAATGTATGTCATTGAAACACTAACAAATACAAGCATTATGGTTCTCCAGATGGTATCACTTTCAACAACACTAAAATAAGTTAACAGTGTCTAACAAAATAGGCAAAACCACACAGGCACTTCTGTCATATTTTTTTTTCCTTTTGTAGTTTTATACAAAACACCCTGCTGATAGCAAATCCTGTTGAGAATAATGCTAGAAATCATATGCAGTCCAGTATTTTAAAACAGCTCAAAGAAAGAGCAGTACTTCAATAGTAACAGATAGATAGGAGAGGGCCAATTTCTAGGCAACAGTTTAGCGGCAAGCTAGATTTATAACACTGCTGTCAGGGCTAATATTTTGCTGAACATAACTCTTAGAGAACTGTATAAAAGTTAAAAGAAGAAACAAAAACATACCATTTTGCTAACATTGGGCAAAATCAATGTATAGTCCTTACACAAGGTCGTTCTTTAAGTTATAATAGCTAATTTCCTGTCTACTGTTCTCTGGATCCAAAGAAAACAGCAAAATAATTTGTTAATAGCAAGAGAGTAAACAGATTCTCAGTATGTAGCATACCAGGATGAGCAAAAGCAGGCAGAGGCTGTATAACAGCAGGAGCTCCATTAGCCAGGGGAGGTACTGCTGCTGCAGGAACAGAAGATACTAATGGTGGAGACATTCCTACTACTGGAATAGATGCCATTGGCACTGGGGCAACAGTTGTAAGAGATGGCATGCTGGCAATACCCCCAATACCTATGGGCAAGAAAAGGAGATAATTTTTCTAATTTAGAGACTCCTGTTATGATATATATACTTAAGCACAGCCTGCAATCCAGCAGTAAATGCAGAATCAAAGAGCACATTGAAATGGAAACTTCCACACACCCCTTGAAAGAATTCTTACAGTCCACTGCACCATCAGCACGGCAGGGGAACAGAAAACAATGCAGAGGGAACAACATATCACTTTATAATGCACGTTTATAAGATCACACTGGATGCAACACTGACCAAAAAGTCCATTAGCATTTGCTGAAGAAAAGAATTGTTTGCCTCAAACTAAATGAAGAGCAGCACTGTCAACTTCCAGTGAGTAATGAACCCAAAGCCTACAGTTAGCCACAGCTGAAAAGAACAAGCTTCAGAATAACTGCTTGCAGCCTATTGTCAAGATGAAACGGTGCAAAGCTAATAGGGTAAAGCACAGTAATGAGGTATTTTAGGTGTAAGCACAGTTGCATGGATAACAGGGAGGTTAAGAAGGTCCAGTCATGCCAGTGGGAAGAAGGAGGGTGTGTGCAAATCACTGAAATCAAGCCTACAGTGAATGAGAAAAAAAAAAACCAAAACCAAAAACCCAGAACCAAAAACAAGCAGGGTTTGCTGGTTTTCCTGGTTTGATTTTATTATGCCTTTTCTCACCTAAACCAGTATTTGCTCTGTCCAATTTCACTGATTTGCTAGTCAAAATAAAACTGTAAAACTGGTGGAAGCAACAACTGATCAAACAACAAGGTTGCACATCATTTATCAAATGCAGTATTCAGTCAAGGACAGACGAAATTCTCAGGCACCAATCAACTTGACTCATAGCAATGACAAATAGAAAGGCAAAGAACCTCTCAATACAAAACACAGCATAATATGTGTCAAGCATGAGGTGCGATTAGTTACTTCCCTCTTATCTCATTCTCCCTACTCTTTAAATTGCAGCAACCTTGGCAGCACTTTACCACAAGAACTGAATCAGCAGCTGTTCTAGATAATTCCAGTGCTGAACTGTTTAAAATTAGAGGGGTGCATTACTCATATGACCTGTAAAATGCCAAGAAAAACACAAGTAATCTTGATAAAGATGGAAATCTCTTGTTGATAACAGTTTAAATAAAAACTCCATCACTTTGGAATACACTAGCCCTGCTACTTGATCCATATTTATTCCTGCAAACAGTTTTGTTTGGAATATACATATAGAGAGGACCTCAACTTGTGTTGTTCAGTATGGTTAGATGCTAAAAGCTTATTGAGATGTTTTTTAAAGTATATGCATGCATATACAAGTATTGGTTTTGAATCCATGTACACATGTATAAACACATTTTCCTAGTAGTTTAAGAAACTGCTAAACAACAATCATGTCCAACTTAAAATTGCTACAATACAAACAAACAAGAAGAAAAACAAAAAGCTTACCAAATCCTGGTGCACTAGGCAGAGCAATAGGTGGCTGCTTCATGACAGGAGGCAGTGCAGATGGGAGCTGATAACCTTGTAGTTTTAATTTGATAAGTTTCATAGCTATTGAAAACTCCAACTGATCCATCCTCCCATCATTGTTCATGTCAGCTAGAGCCCTAAAAAGTACAAGATTTTCATCGTTAGGTTCTTAAATTATGAACTTCAAGAACTGACTAAGAAACATGTACACACAAGCATGTATGTTCAAGACTAATTAATTTCCACCCAAAATCATCATACCAGGCTAAAAACAGTCAAGAAACAAATCATGAGAGAGCTTTTAAACTAAGAGCTTCTTGATATCACTCTTGGAGTGATGAATAAATATATTTTTTTAAACATCTTTTCTCAGCTCTTAATCCTTCTCTAATGTATTTCTACCAAAACTTTGCTAAATCACACAAAAACTACAGTGCCTCAGACAGCACCACAGGGAAACAAATTACTTAGTATGCAAATCTGTATGTTAGCTACACTTAATATGTTCTTTAAGTCTGTGCACTTCACTGCACAGCATTACATCTGCAAGTGTGCAAATCTGTTTCCAGTTAAACAATAGCATTTGAAACATCCAGCTTAGGCCTTGAATAGGTTTTCATGTCAAGTAGCCTGACTCAAACAGTCTGCTTTTTGTTTCTGCATTTGATGGTTAAGGAAAACCATGCTCAGTGGGGAATAGGGTTGGAAGGTTGAGAGGAGAGAATCAGGAAGAAGAAAGTTAATTCTTGCAACTGCAAACTGAGAAACACAGTAAATGCACATTGTTAATGTAATCAGTTATAAACTTAGTTTTAAACATTACGCTTATTTAATTGTATTGATTTGGAGAATTAAGTATATGTTTCAGTATTGGAATAATGTATACTTCTAGGTTCATGTCTGCATTTACATGTCTTGGAATTCCAACAAAAAGGCTCCAGGTAATCTATTTAAACTACGGCTTTATTTCTGATCAAATTCTTTTTAAGGAAAGCTTTCATGCAAGTATGTAAAAAGTTACCAAAAAGTACTGCAATAAATTGATAGCTATTTGTAAGTGATACTTAAGTGGACAGCCAGGTAAATGCAGTGGCAAAGCATTCATAAAATGAAAATTATCCCAACATCAAACAGAAGAAAAAAATAGCAAAACTCAAAACCAGGCATATCTCATCTGGGGCTGGCACAGAAAAATGGAAGCACTCCCATGTTTCCCAGTACTTACAGGCTTTCAGCAGTACACTGTCACAAAATCATAGAATGCATCAAGTTGGAAGAGACCCTTAAAAGTCATCTTGTCTAACCCCCCTGCAGTAAACATGAACATCTCCCACTTGACCTGGCTGCTCAGGGTCCTATCAGGTTTAACCCTCCAGGGCTAGGGCTTCAACCACATGTTTGGGCAACATGTTTCAGTGTTTCACCACCCTCATTATAAAGAATTTATTCTTTGTGTCTAACCTAAATTTATCCTGCTCCAGCTTAAAACCATTGCTTCTCATTCTATCACTACAGGCCCTTCTAAACAGTCCTTCCCCAGCCTTCCTTTAGGTTCCCTTCAGATACTAAAACGAATATAACCCATCAGTGTGGATGTCGCAAGGCTAAATAATACTACTGACAACCTGGCAGTCTGGTGAGGAAACTATAGAGTGTTATTTACAGTTAAGAAGTAGGCACTGCACTGCTTGTTGCAAGATGCTGAATTGCTACATATTGTTACACTGAAGAACAAGTCTTGGATATGAGGACATATATGAAGATTCAGGCAACAATGCCTGTAATAGAGAAGTTTAACTTATGCACAAAATTTGCCCAGTCTTTGGTAACCTTAAACCTTTCTCTAACTCCACTACCAGCAAGTCTTTGGAAGCCTAAATTTAGTCAAAAAAACTGGTTCTTGGACCCACATAGCATAAAGTGATTCGTATTCAAGTTTCAGTCGTGATTCCTTAGTACATGGTTTATTCAACAAATAATAAATCGAATAGATCCTGCTCTAGCAGGGAGACTTGATATATGGCAGTCAAGTTAGCAGAAGGAAGAGGCAAGGCCATCATGGCAAATCTGGACAAGAGGAAATTTGGAAAGCAGATCTCCTCTTCGTTGAAGAACACCAGGGTTGTAGGTTCTCAGTTTCAATTACTCATCCATGAAGAGAAGTGACATCGGTACCTTCTGTTGTAATGGAAGGCTAAGTTAAAGTGGAAGATGGAATGTTTTTGTCTTCACACAAATGGAAGAGATGACCAGGAGAACTCTGGTGAAGGAAACTTTCTCACATCTATGTGTTAAACATATCTTAACTCATATCTAAGCAACAGTAAGGATAGTTATAGTATCTATTAATGAAAAATGTATATTACAAAATTAGAGTTATGGTTACTTCTACAAAATGGTTAAAAACACAGCATAGGCTTCTCATATTTTGATACTGAGGTTATCCATATTCTGTTAATGTTTACTTAATGAATTAAACAATGTCTTTATCTTGAGATAAAAATGCTAAAGGTTTATTACTTCCCATCATATCTTTCTGTCCAGTAAGATGTACATACCACAAACCCACACAGACTCTATGCATGCATTACACCTGTGTTTTTCCTCCTGTCCAACCAAATGGGTATAAACTTCCAAAAAGCATGTTTGCATCTCTCTAAAATTTTCTTTACATTACAAATGTAAGTTTATAAACATAAAATTCCTGTAAAAAAAGATCAATTTCATTCAGGAGTTCACAGTTCAAGGATGATAATTAAGAATGTCCAAGCATTGAACAGTCTCACAGCATGCTGCAGGAACAGCACCATTCAGCAAATTTTTATTTTCTTCTTTGTACACCTTTTACATTTTACCATCAAAACAGTTCATATAACATCCATTAGCCACTGCCTATGAACAGTGAAACATTCAAGAAGCAAAAAGTATTTGGAACAATAGAATTTCAGAAACTTAACTGCTATATGTAATTTCTGAAGTGCTCCCTTTTGTGGGTTTTACACAAGAAAATAAATTGACCTAGAGTGATTGAATACAGAGGGTTGGGAAGCCCCATTAGAAAATTACAAAGTATTAAGAACAACGGAAAACAGGAGCAGATAATTAGCTTCCTTCAATTGACTCTTAAAAGCAGACACTACATCTTTTTGAAGGCAACTAAGGAAAACTAAAAAAAAAAAATTAAAAAATTTTAAGAAGTCAACAAGGAAATACACAGCATTCTTAAAAATTCAATTCAACACTTGCTTACCCATTCTTCTGTCAGATGCCCAGTGGAAATGAGTAGCAATAACAGGCTTAAGTAGCAAGCTGAGGATATGTATAGGAACAAAGCTAGAGAAACTGATCTGGATAAACCTATTCTAGCAGATTTTTAACTGCACTCCAAGCAACCCGTAGTCCTCCTGAAGAAGCCTCACTCCTCAACATAGGGAGAAGACCCTCCATAGTGACTTAGCTAGAACTGGTTGCTCAAATAAATATTCACAATGTTCCTTATATCTTTGCATTTAAGTAATTACATGACTTGTGTTTATAATAGTCTTATTTGCTTAATCTAAGTGGTCTTTACACCTACAAATACTCTGACTTATAAAATTTAAGCCTTTCCATTACCAAAACACAGGTGGAGTCCCTCAAACTGCTACATGTGTGGCCATGAAAATGCAGTAAGAAAAAAAAAAAATTAAAAATCACTCTCACCACCTTGAATCTCCAGGAACCATTTACAAAGCATACAACTAGACCATACTAAGTCCTTGCATTCTAAATAAGAAAATATTAATTGCTCAGTAATAATAAAGCAATGAGACCGATTCACATCAAAGTTTAACTGAAACTCTAGTCAGACAATCATTAGTAGGTTTTAATTTAACATATGACCTTCTGTTCAACTCATTCTACAATGGCTTTCTTATTTAAATTAACATCACAAATTTCAGTGCAAAGAAATACTACATGCACACTACAAAATTTACACACATTATTACAGCATGGTAACAAAAATCAGTGGAAGAATAGAAAAAGTCTTAATTTCTAATTAGTGTCGTGCTGTTAATGGACAGTGCTGCTTTTGAATAAATATCACCTTAAATGCAAGAAGTGGCTTACAGTAGATATTACATAATACTACCTAATGCTGTTCTGCTTCTAATGAAATTTGGAAGAATGCAGAGTTCCTAAATTTGTTTAATTTAAAGTCTGGCCAGAACCAGCACAGAACAGAAAATGGATCCAACACTGACTAAATATTTATCATATTTTATAGAAGAGGCTTTCTTATAGAAGAGGTTTTCTTATAAGCATAGCTGCACTAGGCTTCATCATTATGTTGTTTAAGCTGCTGGGGGGGAAAAAAAAAAAATCTTTCCCCTACAGATCTTTTCCTCCTTTTCCTCCTCTTTTCTGCAGAATGCAATGACAACTTGATTGTTTTTGCATTTATGAGGCATAGAAACTGAGCATGCACTGTTTTTTCTGTCAGATACGCTTATGATTAGCCTACAAAACATCTATCTCCATGAAAACAGCAGTGTTAAATAAAGATCCTTGCAGTTCAAAAAATCTGGATTTATTTAACTTTACTTTCCTATGTCACACAATCCCATATTGCATTATAAAACCCAGACATAATTTGAGCAGAAATCAGGTCTTGATCATCAGTCACTTAATGTATGTATAGTAAAAATTACAACTTGTGGGATTGTCACCTATCATTTTTCACTCCTACACTTGGCCATAAATTTAAGGAGATTGTGAGGAAAGCATCTACCAGAAACAGGTAAGGCAATGACTTAAGTCTGTCCTGAAATGAAGTTACTCTAAATGCACGAAAAACAGATGGTACTCATTTAGTTTTTATTTAATTCCAGAGAGACAGGCTACACAGAAGATGCTTTTTGAGGCCACCATTAATAAGGGCTTTAGAAGAAAGCCAGATTACTGCCTACTTAAAACCAGTTACCTTCCAAGCCACTGCAGTCTCAATTCACAGTCTACTTAGAGGCTTCTTAATAGATTACGAGCTTGTCAGACTCCGAAGCTTGTAGAGGGTAGAACAGCAAAGTAGTAATGATAGACGATAATAATTCCACTCATTTGCTTACTGACGTCTCAGAGACTTTTTTCTTAAATGAATAATGAGTAGAAAGGACACAGGAATTTTCAATACTAAAAACCATGAAACAACTATTTTTAAGATGAATTCTGGGGAAGCTCTGATTAATAGCAGAAATTAAGATATACTCCTTAGTGTCTCATCTTAGAAAATTACAGCAACTGCAGAATATTCTCAAGTAGATCCAGAGGCAGAAGACATTTAACTAGTACCTGAGCTAGCTAGCATTTACTGAAGCTCTAGCAATTCAATTTTAATTAAAATATTAGACAGTGAAAAATACTTACACTGCTCTCTTATGCAATAAAAATTCTCTCACTCATATGATAATATGCTTAGAAAGTCACAGAGGGCTTGCTTTTTACACAGAGAGTTCTGAAAACACTATGGCAAATCACCCACTAGGCCAACCCCTGCTGCAGTTCCTTTGCCACTTGTATTTTTTTAATACAGGAACTTCCATACCCAACAAAACTGATCAAACCTTCTATTAGCAGAAGTTTGTCTACATACAGCTGTAGGTAATCCTCTACGAAACAAATGCTAGGCTCCTATCTTGCATTCAGATTAATACCATCAGCCATATTTGAAATAACTAGGCTCATTAAGAGGAGGAAAACACTTCCAAAACACAACATATGCTTCCATATTTCTAAGATCAGACATTTAAAGAGTGTTACAGGTTGATGTAACTCAGAACAATAACTTTCTTTCCTTAAGGACTGTTGTACCTACTCTATTCTGCCTCTAGTAATTAGATACTATTAAAAAAAACCAAAACACCACCATCTATTCAAGAAACAAAAGACACTAGTTGAAGATAAGTTTGTACCTCTCAGATGCAATCAATGTCAACAGATATTTAGACATTAGAATATTACTATTATTCCACAAAGCAAGTATGTCACTTTGAAATATTACTCCTGGGACCTAAGACAAACAACAATTCACATTTTTCAATGCAGTCTTGAGCATATTGCAACTTCCTTTGCAGGCTTCAAAGAACTTCTTGCCACCACACAGTCTGAATTCTACTGTTTCTGTGAGACAGCAGTAATTTCTGGTAAGTTACAAACACTCAGTGATAAATGTAAAAGAGTTCTATCACTCAAGTTGTGGGAAATTAAAGGGGGCTTACATTCCCCCCCCTCCCCCCCCCCTTTTTTTAAAAGGTCTTACTACTGCTATAATTCTACTTTTCTACTTTGTTGGTCTAACTCCATTTGGGAGTATAAACAAGTGATCTAGATATTTACTGAAGTATTTACTTCTCTGAATTCAGAGATGATCAAAGAAACAAGATAGTGAGAAAGGGAAGTCTGCATGATTGTGTTATGATTTACAAAGGCAGCATAAGTTTTAGTTCAGCTTTACTTAAAAAAATGTGCAAGTTTGAGTTTTGCTTCTGTGACAACTATAGAACTAGTGGAATGATTCTCTCTCAAGAGGCTGCAGAACTGAATTCAGAGAAGTAGTAATTTTTAGTCAAGACTATTTACAACTGTTTGTCAACACCTATGTAAAAGCTGATGCCTACTGCACATTTTTGGAGAAAGAATGCTTTGTTTAAGGCAAAACTTCTTTCTTTCTTTAATTAAGGGCAAGGGAAGTTCCAATGGGGCATGTGAATTTTCACCAAATAGTCATCAAATAAGGTAACTAGATCAGATTTGATATCTGTAATGTGAAGATAATTCAAAAAGAAAATAGATTTAGAAGTTGTGTAAACATCCCTAGAAAAGGGACTGCATATTTCCAAAGCAACATTTTTTTAAGAATTCTCTTTCTCTAGTCAGTGCACTATTCTGCCTTTAAAGTCCTCACTACAACAGAAAATTTTTCTAACTGCAATAAACCAAACTCTTTCAAACAGTTACAAGAAAAGTGAACAGATTTGTCAAAAGTTATCCCTCTACTGCTTTTTTCCAATCTAGAAAGAAAACTACAATTATTTGTTTACCTAGCACCAGGAAAAAAAAGTTTTAGTAGTAATATAATTAATATGACCAATGCAATTAATGTGACTTATGAATAACTTAGTAAGTTAACACATCCAAGTCTGGCAGAGTCATATAATTTGGAAGGCAAACATTTTGCAATCCTGCATGAAGAAACTGTAGAAATCTTTGTAATGTCTAACATACAGCAAGGGAAATTTTCACCTTGCTAAACTCACCAAGAAATGGTAAACATTTTAAGCTCTCAAGCTGTATCTCCAACTACAATGGAAATAATCCATACCAGTTTTAATTTTTGTGACAATCTGGCAAGTCTTGTGTAGGCCACCTCCCATTACATTTCTAATACTCATTACTGTGCTTAGCGATTGTATTAGCAGAGTTTACATAATGTTGAAAGCATTTAGTAATTTGAAATTAGGGTTGCAAATTGCCAAGTTCAAAAATGCTATTTGCAGAAAGATGCCTGCTTGCAATAACGAAACTAAGTAACTTAAAAAGTCAGCTGAAACATACTACAACTGCACTGAAGTAAATCACTGATTTAAGGCCCTAAGCTCTGAAGCACAGTTACTGTTCAAGTCTGTCTCAATAAACTTCACTCTACAGCAAGGGGGTTGGACTAGATGATCTTTGAGGTCCCTTCCAGCCTCTGACATTCTGTTTGATTCTGTGTGTGACATAACTGCAGCTCTCCCATCCTCTTCCTATATACTCACCATATCTGTGCTAATACCGGTTGAGGTAATCCCGATTGAAAAAAAAAGTTTCTAGCTTGATCACCTATAAAACAAATAGGACATTTCAGAAAATGCTAAAATTACCTGTGTAAAGAGGAAATGAGTCAAAAGTATCTAAAACTGAGGCAACAACAAAATCATAAATACTTAATGCTACACATGGATAACAAAGTATGAGAAGCTTATTTAATCACTTGCAAACCTACTAGATAGTTCCAAGAGGCACATACTGTTTACAACAGCCAGCACATGAAGTCAACTAGGCATAAACATTTAGGGCAATAGAAAATCTATAGTTTGCAGTCCCTAATCTGTGTCACTGCATCATTTGGTTGTAAAAAACCCTTAAGACCATCAAGTCTCACCATTCACCCAACACTGCCAAGTCCACCACCAAACTATGGCACAAAGCACCACATGTAACCATCTATTAAATACCTCTATGGATAGTAATTGAGCCACTTCTCTGGGCTGACAATTCCAAAGCTTGACAACCCTTTTGATGAAGAAATATTTCCTCAGGTCCATTCTGAACCTTCCTTAGTGCAATTTGAGACCATTTCCTCTTGTGCTATCACTTGCTACTTGCAAGAAAAGTGACAGCAATAAGGTCTCTCCCTTGAGCCTCCTTTTCTTCAGGCTAACCAACCCCAGTTGCTTCAGCTGCTTCTCATAAGACTTGTACTCTAGAGACTTCCTCAACTTCACTGCCATTCTTTGGACACACAGGAATGGCTCTTTCCAAGAATCATATGCCTCACAAGGAGAAGGTTTTTTTCTTCCTGGAAAGTATGTATCAGTATAAACTGTAACTTAGACTTTTTTGAAAGTACAATGCCAGTGAGCTAGCACAAACTAAGTTGTCTTTACCCTGACAAGTCTCCATTACAGAAAGCAATGGTCCATTTCAAAGTAGAAGTAAGGATAGCAAAACTATTACAAAAGGATTAGGCACTTGGAAACATGACCTGTAGAGGAAAGTTGTAAAAAGACTGTAAATAGCAGTAAGTATAAAAAGAGATCAATAAAAACAGTAATATTTTGTACTGCATCTGTAATGAAGCAGGAGCAGAAACAAACATATCATACACTTAGAGGCATGTATGGCTGTGATAAGACTGCTAAATATATGATTCTGATTCACACACAAAATCCTTTTGGTAGAACAGACAGAAAGAAAGGTAAAACATTTCTATACCTTTCTTTTCAATTGAGCATCAGAATTTAGACAGCAATTAACATTAAATGAAACAAAAAACTTAAACACAAAAGCAAGCATCAAATTGTTTTTAAAACCAAAGCAAATTAGTATTGTTCAATGAAAATTTAGTAGGATTGGTGCAATTACTTGACTTGAAGCTTTGCTTCCCACAATTTTTTCCTATTTGGATTTCTTTAAAGAGGTCATTTATGCTGATTTCACTGCTTTAAACAACGTTTCTGAAACAGATTTCAATTACATTGATATATCTTTATATAAACAGACTTCCTAATCTACCAGTATTTTACCATGGTGTATTGACTCCAGGCAGAAACTAAGCATCCAGTCCCTCACACTCACTTCCCTTCTCCCACTAGGATGGAAAAGAGAACCTGGTGATCAAAAGTGAGAAAATGCAGAAAACTTCCTGGCTGTGCTGAAGATATCTTAGTAAGTGAAATAGTGGAATAAAGCCCCAAGTGATACAAAGGTGATAATCATTCACCATTTCCCTGAAGTGCTATCCCTAACCAACGACTACCTTGAAAGACAACAGCCTCCTCTCATTTTTGTTGACCATGGTGGTATAGTATAACCCTTTAGTTAGTTTAGGTCAGTTGTCCCTGCTGTGTTCCCTATCTTTTTGCCCACAGCTATCTTGCTCATTGTCTGGTTGGAAGCAAGAAACAGTGAAAGCCTTGAGGCTTTGTAAGCACTATTCAGCCATAACCAAAACATCCAAAACACATCACCACCCATGCTGCTATTAAGAACGTTAACTCCATCTCAAACTCGGTACAGTGAATAACTTTGTTAACCAGATTAAAAGCACTATAAAGACTACCAGGAATCAAGGTGGTTCCATGCCCTGAATTCTAACTTTACAGTTTGCAAGTATCTGCTGGCTCCACACTACAGAACTTCATAGAGCCACAGTTACAAATAATTTTCATTCTATCTACAGAAAATTCAAGTGGCATAAGCAAGGTATAAAGCTGGCGAGTATCAGAAAAATATATATTTAAAAAAAAAACAAAAACAAAACAAAACAAAAAAACCAGAAAAGATAGGTATGATGGGCCAAAGCATATTAAAAATGGGATATAAAATCAGAAAGATCTGTTCAATGTTTTTCTTATGGTCAAATGTCTCCCATGCGACTCTGTACATATTTAGGCTTGTCTGTTAATATTTAATTAAATTAAATTAGAAATAAAAACTATTACCAGTGATAAATCCAGATGTTGGTTTCAGACTGTGGAACTGCTGATCATGTTTAGCTCTCTCCTCCACAGTAATAGCCCAGATATCCAGGTTGCCTAGCTCAAAAGACATGGAGAAATAAAATTAAGAAATATTATCTGAAACCTACACTATTGTTCTTTCTGAGTGCAATTATATCATACTGGAATTCTGAAAACTGCACACACATCCAAAGCCTATAGCTGAAAGCTCCAAGAATCCTTAAATAGCCATTTAGTACTTAGGAACATCCCATAAGTAAATGTTACCAAATTAGGATAACTGCTGAGCACTGATTCATTTACCTGGCTCAAAAATTTATGTTACATCCAGGCTACTCTAAGTACAATCAAACTTCTAAGTAGGTTATTAAAAGACAATCAGATGATATAATACAAAAAGTTCCTAACGCTAGATTTTTAGAGAATGGAAGGCTATTTGCCTTCCAGAATACATACAGTAGAAATGCAAATTCTTTTTAGCTGAAAAGGTTCCTTAAATAATCAGTGGTGTACTATGTGAGTTCTTAC
The DNA here is from genome assembly GCA_013396835.1 of Psilopogon haemacephalus. NCBI lineage: Eukaryota > Metazoa > Chordata > Aves > Piciformes > Megalaimidae > Psilopogon > Psilopogon haemacephalus. The sequence continues at coordinate 597,927 of VWZI01012486.1, forward strand.
TGTAGTAAGAATGTAATTCCTATGTGTCCAGGAAAACTATGATTTAACCAGGTAATAAGGATGTTTTATAGGCAGAAATAGCACAGGAAAGCATCCTCCTCATTTTTCTGAGAATGAGAAAGCTGAGTAGGAATGTTGTACAGACCAGATTCTTCACATCATACTAAAAAAATAGGAGGTTAATAGTTTACACTGATAATCAATACCCTTCTACAGTACCATGCTTCCACTATACTTCCTTCAGTTCTACCTCTAATTTTTGTACCAGTTCTTTTCCTCTCTCTCCTCATGCACACATTTCAGCTTAATCCTTCAAATTATTTATTTTCAGAGAAAACACAGTTCAACTTCCACTTGCGATATCCAATGAACTAACACTTTTCCAAGTTTGTCTCAAACTTTCTAACCAGCAAAAAGATTTCAATATCTGTAGAAGTTCACTGCGGTGATGCACCTTCCTGCAACTTCAACTGTGTAAGAGTGTAGTGATATGAAGACACCTAAGTTAACTGAATTACTGCCTTACTGAAGTAATATTAAAAGATAAAATGTAGACTTGCAAAGAAATAAAGACGAGATATAGCATTTGCTCTGTCTCAGCACTAAGTTCTCAAAGATTAAATTTCAGATAAGGTCCACAAATATTTACATCAAGTATATGAGGCTATTTGCAGTTTGAGGAAGAATCCAAGTCACCAATAATGAAGAACATGGGAACTTCCTGCATCCTGAATTTTTGCTGTTTCAAATTTACTTTCATGTGGCAAAATACACTTTGGAGAGAAAAGGAAATGGACAAGAGGAAGAAAAACTTTCCTTTAAATGGCAGATTTCATTAATGGAAGAAATGCTAGATTCTTAGTAAAAAATCATCATCACAGCTTCAGATAAAGGATGTATTTCTAGAAGAAAAAAGGCTAATAATATAACATTCAAAGAAATTACTTTTAAGATTAATCCTAAAATCCCAGAATTCTGGAGATTTTGCTCACAGAAACACTACAAACATTTCACAGCTGTGCTCCCTGGGGAGATGAAACATACCTTTTGGATATTAATATTCGAAAACACAATATTTCATGTAAGCAATTATCTTCTTTACCTTCTCATGAACTCTTGAGAAGAGGAAAGGAGTGGTGTTAAGACTTGATTACCAATATCAACTACTGACAGTGTGGGAATTAAAAAAATTTTTGCAATGATGCACTGTCTTGCTCTCTCAATCTGAGGCATGCATGATTCCAGAAAAAAAAAAAAAAAAAAAAAAAAAA
>VWZI01012486.1:599290-708876 GCA_013396835.1 Psilopogon haemacephalus
GGACAAGGGAAGGGCAACTGATGTCATCTACCTGGACCTGAGTAAGGCCTTTGACTCTGTGCCACATGACATCCTGGTCACCAAACTGGAAAAACACTGATTTGATGGGTTGACAACTCGCTGGATAAGACATTGACTAGATGGTCACATACAGAGAGTGGTGATCAATGGCACAGTGTCCACCTGGAGACCAGTGACAAGTGGCTTCCCTCAGGGGTCAGTACTGGGACCAGTACTGTTTAACATCTTTGTCAGTGACATGGACAGAGGAATCGAGTGCAACCTCAGCAAGTTTGCAGATGACACCAAGCTGTGTGGCACAGTCGACTTGCTAGAGGGCAGGGATCCATCCAGAGGGACCTGGACAGGCTGGAGAGGTGGGCCCAGGCCAACCTCATGAAATTCAACAAGGCCAAGTGTAAGGTCCTGCACCTGGGTTGGTGCAATCCCAAGCACAAATGCGGGCTGGGTGGCAAGTGGCTGAGAGCAGCCCTGAGGAAAAGGACCTGGGGATGTGGGTTGACAAAAAGCTCAACAGGAGCCAGCAGTGTGCACACACGGCTCAGACAGCAACTGTGTGCTGGGCTGCAGCGTGGCCAGCAGGGCAAGGGAGGTGATTTTCCCCGTTTACTCTGCTCTCATCAGACCCCACCTGGAGTACTGTGTGCAGTTCTGGAGCCCCCAACACAAGAAGGACATCAAACTGTGCAGAGGAGGGCCACAAAGATGATCAGAGGGCTGGAGCAGCTCTGCTATGAGGACAGGCTGAGAGAGTTGGGGCTTTTCAGCCTGGAGAAGAGAAGGCTTTGAGGAGACCTTATAGTAGCCTTCCAGTATCTGAAGGGGGCCTATAGGAAGGCTGGGGAGGGACTATTCACAAGGTCTTGTAATGACAGGACAAGGGGGAATGGGTTTAAACTGGCAGAGGGGAGATTTAAATGGGATGTTAGGAGGAAGTTCTTCACAGTGAGGGTGGTGAGACAGTGGAATGGGTTGCCCAGGGTGGTTGTGGCTGCTCCCTCCTTGAAGGTGTTCAAGGCCAGACTGGATAAGGCCTTGGCTGACCTGTTCTGGTGGGAGGTGTCCCTGCCTATGGTGGGGGATTGGAACTGGATGATCTTTGAGGTCCCTTCCAACCATTCTATGATCCTCGACTCTTCCTATGCTTCTGCAAAGGCAATGATAAAACCAAGAACTCTTATGCCATGAGGTACCTAAAAATGTATTCTATTAACTATTTTAAAGCAAAATTTGTTGATTTATTCTCTGGAACCCCTTTGAATAGAACAGATGATTATGAATATTTATTCTTCCAGAAATACGACTGCTACTGAAACAGCAGATCACCTTTGTGGAATATGAATATCAAAAAAGCCAGTGTCAAACCAAGCAAGCCTAGCAGATCCTTCAGTCAATCATTATATGAATGGCATCTCTGGGATTGCCTCATTTCCACCTTTTCTTATTTGAAGAAACAATTAAGACCTATAGAAGAGCATGAAGTGTGATCTTACTCAATACCAAGCCACCTTTCACAGCTTCAGAGCCTGGATGCCAATACAGAGGTTGTGTGACTTCTCAATATATTTGGGCAGAAAGGAGGCAGTCATCAAACCATAAAACTGACTCATAAGCAAACTATTCCTAAATGCAGCTACAAGCCCTCTAAGCATTTTTTTCTTTAATGTGGCTTAGCAATCATCTCAACTGCAAAAGTGAAGCAGTGGGCTTTCATGAAATGGGTATTTCCTTCTCCCTGACAAAACAGAAGGCTGAGTATACCATATTTTTCCAGTAAATACAGAAATCCTACTATGTTAATTTATTTTTTTTTAATTAGCTGTCCTCAAAATGAGTAGTGTTTTGGAATATCAACAAGTCACTGCAATTTCAATGTTATGTACCACGCTCTTTCTATACCCATTTCCCAAGCTGACTTGAAAAAGTGTTTGAAAAGAAAGAAAGTGATATAAGTCCAAAATCATTATTACTGCTATTCACAAGTGGAGGGATACAGATACTGCACATTTGGGGTGAGTGCTCTCACAAAATGGAGGCTGCACAAACCTACTCTGCATCCTGTTTGGCCACTACAAGTAACAAAAAATGTTGCATGATAAATATCCCTGTAAAAAGATGAATTTCCATTACACTGTTTTTCTCTTAGTCAGACTACTTCTGTCATTCTTGACAGACTTGATTCAAATATGAATATCATAACTCTCAAACCAGATTACAAATTAAAGATACTCCAGAAACTATACTAGCCACAGTTATTTCAACTTGGTCTTTATAGAGGAGTCAGAGTCCTTTCCTCCTAAAGCTATCTACTACTTACCAGGATCCTGGAGAACAGATGCAAGATCAAATGGTAATATATAAAGTTGAAAAGGGAAAGCTGCTACCCATCTGTATTTGCAATGAGAACACTCTGAAGATGGCAGAGGAGAATGCTTTGAAGACAAGATTCCCATTGAGAGTATGTACATGTTTAAATATGGAAGCACAGCCCTAACTCTACACAAAAGGCAATACTTCAGTTTGAACAAGCAGATTTCACTCACATCATGACTTCTCTTACACTGTGAAAAATCACAGCGATCAAAGCTATTCAAAACTTTTTACACAACCTGAAAGGGTATCCTACATGAAATTACCTGGTGAGTTTATTTGGTAGCCAGTTTCACTTTGGCAGCAAACAAGTTAATTCCAGGTAGCTGGACTTAAAGATGACTGGGGCAATGAGTAGCACCTTCCAACTATACATATGCTATAACTATGACATGAGAAGAGATACTTTTTCTATTGTACTTCATGGACTTTTTCAGATTGGCAGAGACTGCATCCAACCAATTCTGTTTAAGAAGAACTGGGATTCTCAAACAAGATAGTCTGATTAACGTGCAAGTTTCCTGAAGTCTCTCTCTGAAACACTAACACTAACACTACAGATATATATCTGATTCTAAAAACTAGACTTCCAGACAGACTTTTAAATACATATATATACACATACACTTTTTTGCACATGTATTTCTATGGATATGAAACTTGCATGTATACACAACAAGAATCATATCTCTATTGCCAGAGAAAAAAACCTGAATAGTAGCACATTTTAGCAGAACCAAACTAGTTACACTTAGTCTCAGCACTAAAATTCACCTTTGTTATTTTTCTTCAGATCAGTTGCACAACTGGGGTCAAAAATGTATTTGGTGTGTATAATGAAAAGTAAAGTAATGGCTGCACTGCACTGCCAGGATCGTTCACAAAGACTGAAGTTCAGGATGCTATCTATACCTTCCCATGTTATAAATGGAGAGGCATAAAAACGCAGCACCTTTGTTCTGATCTAAACATGGGTTTTAAGATAATAAGGAAAATAAATTTTAGTTGTGCAGAATGAGACTATGCCCTACTGCCAGTGCCTGAGTGGCTTAGATCTGACCTACAGTAATGTATCAACACACAAAAAAGGGATACAGCACAGGTTTTCTGTTTGACTATTCTGAGATGTCTTGGCAACTTTTCACATGTTCTCTAACAGGCCTGCAAAAACATCACAAACCAGATAAGCTATCATCTCACAAAGATACCCTACCCATACAAAACATTTTTTTTAAGTTTTTGCATTTAAGAATAGTTCAGAATACACTAAAAACAGCTTACCCCCAAAAGGTGTTGGAAACTGAGCCATGGTTCTGTCACTTTTTGCTTGTTAATAGATGCCTGCAAAGGACAAAAAAAACCAAACTAAAACAAAACAGCTACAGTATCTTTCATTTGAAATACATTAGTACAGCAAAAATACTGATGAAGTGAAGAAGTAGGATCATATAAATACAAGAACTGTTAGTTACAAGAGGACTAAATGTATAATTTTTTTGTATCAGGCTATGCATCCATGAGTGCATTTTTGTATTAATAAGCCACTACATTTCTGTTCTGTTTCAAGAATGTCCTCAAAAACAATCTTTGTTTAAAAATAATCAGTGATACAGTAAAGAACAGTCAGCCACAACAGACGAGATCTTAGTGTCACAGCTCAAGACTGCACTACTTTACAGCTCAGCTCCTGCCTCAGAACAAAATTGGCTCCATTTCCAGCCGTTGAAAATAAACAACATTGTCAGTGATGTTATTCCTGACAGCAGAAATAATGAAATTCACACTCTTCCGTAGAGTTAATTTCTTTTAAAGTATATTAAAAAATTTAAATAGATTTCAAGACTCCTTTGTCCCCAAACTAGCCCACAAATGAACAAAGTGCTAAAGGTGACATCACAAGCTAAAATATGTTATTTGGTGAGAGATGCTCCTTAGCACCGCTTGCTTTTCAAAAGGAAAGCAATCTACAGTCTAGAAATTTAATGTTTAAAGAGAAAAGGAAAAACATTTTTCTTACTACACACAAAGACTGACATGAACTGCCTGAGCCAAGAGGACAATAGCTAGCAACAGAGCCACAAAACAATCAGAAAGCAGTCTCTTGTCCTACTAGATTCCACTTATGTTTTCCAGGCAACAGGAGAAAAGCAAAAGGAAACAGGATCAGAAGGAGAATAATTTAGACTGCTTGAACAGCAACAGAAATTTATCAATATCAGTAAGAAAAGGCATTTACTTGCAGCAACAATTTCCTTTTGTCTGAATCTCTTGCTTGCCACCCTTCCCATCCCCCGTTTTGCACTTCTCACATACTCTTTTGGCTTCCATCTTGGGAACCTACTATATATACACTCCACAGATGTCACTGCAGAGAAACCCTCTGCACTTTCATAAGCTGGTCTCCCCATCGGTTGTAATTTAGAGAACCATTAAAAAACACACACAAGGGATTTTTTGCCTCATAATTTGGCAGAGCAACCAAGCACAGTATATGACTCAGAAAACTTTTTGCAAATGCAGGTATCAGAGTTGATGCAAATTTCATGCAGAGCAAGCATTATATTAAAAGTTTAAAATCATATGCATACTGACACAACGTTTCTAGAATAAACTCTCTTAATAGCATGGCTCCTTCAACAGCATTTCTGAAGTGCTAGAAGATCAGTACTTCAATCTTTGCTTATGTTTTCTTACTGTACTCTGTTGCAGGCAATACTACTACCCTTCTACTTTTCTTAAAACTGCAAGCAAACCTAGGGGGCGGGGCAGACTCCGAACTTCAAAACATCTACTACTGAATCTTAGAGCGCAAGCAGCTTATGTACTGGAGTGTAAAAAAAGTAACAGGAGAGAAGCCAGCAAAGCACAGCTTCTCTTCCTACCTCAGTTTCCCAGAGTATGCAGAATGGGAAAAGTGTTTGGGGAAGCAGTAAGAGGGCAAGAGAGATTTGGAAACGAGTACTAGAGGATCAGTTGGAAAGGGCTAGTTTTTGTGTTTTCTTTGTTTGTTGTTTTGAGGGTGATTTTGCAAGCTGAGGAAAAAGTAGATATTGTAAATACCAGGACAGAAGAGTGCATAAAAGGACTGAAGTGTTTAGCCACTTGAGAGAAAAATACTCCACCACAGATTACCAGTACTCTAAAGGAATTGCTATTTATTTCTCCTTTACCTTGAACACATCAGAAAGAGTGGAGAGAGTGGAAAATTTCAAGACTAGCCCTGTGATGAATGCCAAAGAAAACATAAAACCACTCTCAAGAGCTTCTGCAGAGGAAGAAGTAGGAAAAAAAAAAAAAAGCAGATTATATAGTGATGAATAAAAAGGAGAAAAGGAGCAGAAAGCTATGTTTAAACTTGAAAGACTGAAAAACAGAATAAAGTGCAGATAAGACATACAATAGGAAGCAAACAGAGGGAGAGAAAGATCAACACACTTCAGTAAGGACATAACTTGTGTTTGCCATTTATTGCCAATGTAACATAACTTCATAGCCAGAGATTTCCTTTTCCATGCCCAAATTGACACCAAGAGCTCTAACTCTTCAGGAATTAAGCTTTGCAATGGTGGATAGCATTCTAACAGCTCAGAGCTTGCTAGATATGAAAATTAAGGTAAAGAGAGACTGGGTGTTTCATAGCATTCCTATACTGACTTATAACCTTTTGTTTAAATATTAAAGAGCTGGGAAACGTATCCTGTGAGGAAAAAATGAAGGAGTTAGGTGTTTTGACCTCAGAGAGGGGAAGGTTCAGGGGAGACCTCACCACACTAGTCCAGTACCACAGAGCAGCTGCAATAAAGACAGATTTTCTCTTCACAAGGAGCTGCATGAATTAGATAAATGGCAATGGATACAAGTTGCACTGGAAAAATGTTTCATCTCAGTGTAAGAAAAAAAAAAAAAAAGATCTTTACAGAGAACAATCCAGCAGTAGAATAACTTCCTCAAGGATATGGCAGAGTCTTCATCACTGGAGGTTTTCAATGCGTAATTGGCCAGGGTGCTAAAAAATCTCATCTAGTCTCCCTCTCCCACAAAAGGTTGAACCAAATTGTCTTTTGAAGTCCATTCCAACTTGTATGCTGTTCTATGATTCCATTTTTTGGATTAGAGATCTCTTTGATGGCAACCAGGTATTAGTTTTAAAAAACACTATACGGTATAAAGATAAATTATAAATTTATCTTATATCTGTAGATTATTCTAAATGTAAATACAAGCACTTACATTTCAATTTGAAATAGTGACAAGTTGTAAATTTTCATTCTTTGTACTCTAATTTTTTGGTTCCACAACAGCACTAACTTTCCTGTTTTCCTTGTTCCTCCCAACAAGAAAGTAAGCATGGTGGGACAAAAGAAAAATTATGCAGGAACCAAATGACCAAAAAGCTGACAGAAAAAAAATATTGGGTAACTTAAGCTCTGTGCTATTCCCTTCAGGAAAGAGGTAATTTCTAACTACAGATATTCATATTTGTAGAAACAAATATCTTGACAATTTTTTGAACTCTAACAAATTCAACTTACATTGACCAATGAATTTGGAAATCATTCACGCAGGAAGAATAAAAGACAATAAGAGGAAGCGCAAGTGCAGTGTTAGTCAATCATATGCACTATTTGCCTAGAAAGCCAGCCCAAAACTCTTACCATAAGCAAAATTATTCTAGTAATGAACTGTTAAATAACAGTCTATCAAGTAATTTATTTTGTATAGGAACAAACACAATGTAATGGATACTTGATACTGCTTTTAGAAATAACAATAAATAACAATGAGCTACCCAGTTTTGCTTATCCACCAAAAAGATTAAGCCACCACCACACTAAAATTTGACAAACAGATCCGACATTAAATACTTCCTTCTAACAAACATCACTTAATCTATAAGCAACAGAGAGATATATGTCTAATGTACAAGCATTATAAACCACTAAACACTATGATCATTCACAACTTCTGTACTTCCCACCTCTCCAGAAAAGGCTCACACAGCAGCTTTCAAATCCATTGTGTGGTACTCACATCCAGCATATTGCACACTCTCTCCCCACAGAGTTCTGTGCAGCACCAGGATGTGTTTTGTTCTCAGGTCAGTGAAAGCAGAGTAACAAACAAATGATGTTCTAGTAGATCAATAATTTGCAAACACACACAAGATCCATTATACACATCTGCTCTCATTTTTTTCTGCTCAGGATTATTATACTATGCTATTATGAGCAGGCAGAACAGACAATGCTGGGTTCAGGGGTTTTACCTCTCTGTTTCATGGGAAACGAAAAGCCTATAAAGTGTGAGAGTGAACATTTCCAGCAAAGACGACCAGGAAAGAGGTAAGTGTTATTTCTCAAAATTCACAAGGTTCATAAGACTACATGAGCCTACATTTTTCACCTGAGAACCAATGGCATTTCCCAGAGGTAAGGAGATGGACAATAACAAGACATAGGTTCTTGGCACTGGTTATCTTCCACTGTGGTAATCCTACCCAGAGTACACTGTCCATCTCTGGGACTCCCAACAGAAGAAAGACATGGACCTGCTGGAGCATCTCTCCTATGAAGATAGGCTAAAAGAACTGAGGCTGTCCAGCCTTGAGAGAAGATGGCTTGGGAGAGACCTTATAGCTATATTCCAGGGTCTGAAAGGAACCCAGAGGAAGACTGGGGAGGCACTGTTTGTTTAGAAGAGAAATAAGATGAGGGACAATGGTTTTAAACTGAAGCAGGGTAGATTTAGGTTGGACATAAGAAGGAAGCTCTGAACAATGAAAGAGATAAATACTAGAACAGCTTGCCCAAGTATGTACTTGAGGCCCCATTCCTCGAAACATTCAAGATCAGATTTGATGTAACTCTGGGCAGCCTGATCTAGCTGAAGGTGCTCCCTGCAGTGGGAGTGCACAAGATGATCTTTGAGGGTGCTTTTCAATCCAATGCAATACATGAATGTCTACAATACAGTCCTCACATCCACAATTTCTCATGGACTTCAGAGCACAGTGAGGCCTTCCTCATGCCCAAATATGAGGGATGAGGAGATCTTGTGCTGACACACAGATGTAAAGTGTTAAACATCAGGACCAAGGCATTCAGACAGGCATAGTTTCTACATACTGTACAATTAGAACTTTCACAATTTACACAATTTTTACATACATAGTGTCAAAAGTCAGATAATACAGTTTCAGAGAAACATTTGGTTACACTCGGCTCTGAGCAAGAGAGATGAGGAAATCCCAGCCATCTCAGATGTTCACATTCTCTCCTCCATCTCATACTATGATAAACCCAGAAACATTTTATTTCCCATCCTCACATCAAATACTCTATATACCAGCAGTACTCTTTTATATATATACAAGAGGTACTCTTTCAACATTGTGCTCCTCCTTAAATGACGGTTTTCTAGACCAAAAGTTGTTTGTATGAATATAAAACTGAAACATATACAGAGGCTAACTCCATATGTATATAAGCCCAGATCATACACAAGTTTAAGTACTGATGTCTTACTTTTTTTTCTGTGAAAAAAAAAAAAAAGGTTGAAAACAAATACACTAATAATATTTATGCATAAAAGTCAGACATGTATGAAAACTCCCTCCACTGTGTATTGTATCTGGTCTTGAACAGTGTGGCTCAAAACTTTAGAAACTGAAGTTACCTGTGCTCTTCTAAGAATGTTTACATAGAAAACTGCAATAAAGCCATGTGAGGTATAAATTAAGTGCAATTCTGCTATTTCAGAGCTAGATCTCTTTATATGGACAAGTTTTAAATATTAAAAAATTTAAAATCATATTTTTGTTTTCCTTAAAATGCTGAACAGCATTTATATTCCTAAACAAACACCCACAAAATAATTTGTGCATACAATTCAAGAAGTAATTTGTGAGGAAACTTATCAGCCACCTTCTTCCTCCTACAGGAAAGAAAATAAAAAATAAAGTAAAAAAAAAAAGTATCAAAACCAACCAGATAAAATCCTCCATCCTTCTCAAGAATTTCTAATTATGACAAAATATCCCCAAGCAGGATGTCATGTGAGACTATCCCAGACTTAACAGCAACTTTTTTTTTCTTTTAAAACCATGTTACATGGGAAAGCCTTTAAACTAGAATTAAGGAAAGGACTCTGAGAGGTTCTGGAAAACGTGGTAATATTAGACAGATTTTGGAAAACAAAACCACTTTGAGGCATTAATTTAAGTTTGGTGCTTCCTGTTCAGAAATCAGACCATTAATACAGTTTAATAGCTTTAGTTGAACTTCTAAGAGTTTCTGCTCTTTACAGGAATTACTTCTAACTGTAAAAACCTTCACAAGTGATATGTTTCACTGTGCCTTCTATTTTTTACTAAGCACCCAAACTAAAAAAAGTTAGTCAGCATTGCAAATACTGTGACAACGACCAAACTGCTAAGAAGGTCACTTCTGAATTCATGATATCTATCTTCTACTGAGGAGAAAGGATAACCTCACTGCAAAGGAAGAAAAATCACTATAAACACACAAAGAAAGCAATGGGCATAGTAGCAAAGCACTCTTGTACGCTTCAAGTTGGAAAACACCTCAAGAGTCTAACAAATAAACTCCTTACTTTCTGAAAATAGGAAAAATACAGGCATTTATCAACCTACTGTTGACATCTATCAACAACTGAGGTGGAAGACTGAGACTGACAAGAAAAATGGTGTTTCTCTGTACAACAAAATTGCACTTAAGGACATTGTTAATTTTATTTCCAAGGCACTGTCACTTTACCTTGTTCAGGCACATAAGCTTTAAGTGCTTCTGCAGAAAACCCCTCCACAACTATTTCCACAGGAACTATAAGATTTTTGCTCATTCTTGCTGAAGAACTATGTAAGGGACTTTTCCAAAACACATTACTTCAATATCTTATGGTAAAAATTCCAGAGGATAGTTATTAAGACCATTCATGTTGATAACAGACCTATACCATTCAAAATTCTCAGATAAATTTAAGATCCAAACAGAATTTCATGCCATCCAGATTAACAGCCGTCTTGCAGTCTCCCACAATTTGTCTTTCATTATAACATACTGTGTTCTCCAGACCATATTAACTCATACACTTCTGGGTGAAGGTTTTTCTAATTTCTTCAACTGACATCTAAATAGCAGTACTAATAGTTAACCCTAGCAAGGTGCTCAACATTTATCCCTAACAAATAGATAAGATTATTCCTTCAGTGATTTTTGAGATTCCCCAAAAACTTATTCATTCTCTTCTTCTGATACATAAGCAGCAATTAGATAACTAGTTATTGGCATTAATATCATCCCTTCCAAAGCAAATGAGAATTACAATCTCCAGTTCAATGCTGGGGAAATTATGACAGGAAAGCATTCTAACTCATAGTAGAAGTTAATAGTGTAACTTGGAACAGAATTCTAATTCATCCTGATCATGAACCATGAGAACATGTTTCACACATGGGTAACCACAAGCAGTAGAGAGGGTTCAAAATGAGAAGAATTGGAGATCTTCCAGTGTCCTTACATTCTGGAGGTTTTTAAGGCATGGCTGCATGGGGATCTGGGCAACTTGGTCTAGTGTGAGGTGTCCCTGCCCACAGCCAGGAGGTTGGAGCTGGATGATCTTTGAGATTCCTTCCAACCCTGACAGTTCTGTGATTCAGTATCTTCATCCAAATGTGGCCGATTACTACAATTTACCAGAAGTACTCAAATAGCTCCCAAGCACTTCAGTTAAAATATTTCAGGATAGTACAACGTATATAACCAAAAATGAAAAGCTTTCCCTTCAGGAGTTCCCAGTTTAATAAAATGGAATTGGCATTAGGAGAAAAGCAAGCAAAGGGTGGTGATAAGATCATTTTGCTGTACAGTCTACCTAGCACAATTTGAATGGCTGTTTTTAATCTGGTACATACTTGGGTTGGTTTTAATCTTGACAAAAACTTCAGCACTGAGCAAACTGACTGAATTACGGTACACTTTCTAAAAGATGGCTGCCTTTCATTTAAAAATATTCAGTATGATGAAAAATCCACTGCATCGCTTAGCTGTTTCTAAAACCCATACTAAGAGATAAAATAAATATCTTATTTTCATTTAAATATTTACTGCCTTCAGACCTTGTGAAGTACGCACTGTTTCAGAATGAACTTTTAGTACTTCTACAGCACTCACAAGGGGGAATGGTTTTAAGCTGAGGGAGGTTTAGGCTGGATCTTAGGAAGTAGTTATTCAGAACAAGGGTGTTGAGACTCTGGGAACAGATTGCCCAGAGTGGTTATGGATGCCCCATCCCTGCAAGTGTTTAAAGCTAGGTTGCATAAAGCCTTTGGCAACCAAGTCTGGTTGAGAGGTGTCCCTGCACATGGCAGGGAGGTTGGAGTAGACAATCTGAGGTCACTTCCAGTCTGAGCCATTCTATGATTTTTTAAATTTTTTTTTTAATTAGAGGTGTAACAAGCTGCTTTTTTTGCTTGTTCACTTTTGTTATTAGTTTGGTTAGTTTGTTAAAAAGTTTCACTACACAATTGCAGTTGGCTGACTCCTACCCTTTTAAAACAAGTTACAAAAAAAAATCTGAAACACAAGAATTACATCATTAGGAAAACATACCACACCTATGACAGCTTTCACAGTGGCTTTACATTAACTTCAAAAACCATTCACCAAGGAGAATAGAAAAACCCGTATCAGTGAGGGTTGCCTCACTGGAGTGGGTTGCCCAGGGATGCTGTGGCTGCTCCCTCCCTGGAGGTGTTCAAGGCCAGGCTAGATGAGGCCTTGAGCAACCTGTTCTAGTAGGAGGTGTCCCTGCCTATGCAGGGGGTTGGAACTGAATGATCTTTGAGGTCTCTTCCAACCTAAACCATTCTATGATTCTACAATCATGTCAAATATTAAAGTATTCTCTTGAACCTTCAAAGTCAATTTCATTTTCCAAACATGAACAATGATCTCAACTGCCAGAAAGTAGTGGTTTACAGTTATAATGAAAGCTAATAGATGCAGATAGACAGCAGAACCAATTCATATTACATGAAAGAATAGAGTCATACTTTATTTCAGAACTGTTAATCTGTTTGTTTCCATGGCTCAAGGATTACAATGGCACTTAGGAGATACATGTGGAACAAAACAAACGTGGTCAAAGCCTGGAGTCAAGCCTTAGCCAAAGAAAAGCCAGGCCTGAGTGCTCTGTAACAGCTGAGTGCTAGTTTTATGTTATTTGTATTATTAACATGAGTTCTAAGAGGCTGGTAGTCTTGCCACATCTTTAATTTAGCCACTCATGACTGTTTAACCCTAGCTTTTCAGAGAGTAGAGCACAACTGATACAAAAGCCCAGTGCAGCACTGCATCACATCTATTTCACCACGTATTTTTACCACATTTTTAACCTCTCTGGTCTACATAACAAGCAACCTTACTTCTTCCTTTACTGCAACAATAAGTGTACCTATAGAATAATACCTTTAATTATTATTACCTCTTTCCTTATTCCTAAATCAACTATGACAGCACAACTACTTCCACTCCCACTTGGATCACACAAGTAGACGCTGCTGTATTACTTGTAAGTTAAGAAGGTCATGTAAATATACCAGAGGGTAGCTGATAAATTTTTTCCTCCACTTTCCCAAAGATTCCCACTACGTAACTCTGCATGGATTCTCCCATGTTTCACCATACTGGTCTAGCACTACTCCAGTGTTCCCACCCTTCTCAATGTAGCATTTTAATCTATCATTGCTACTTACCTCTGCAGCAAATAAAGCCGCTCTAACCACAGGGATTCCTCTTTCATATGCCTGCATGAGTTCAAAAGCGATAAACAGGTGGTGACTGTGAAATGTGTTTTCAGTCACAGGATTGAAAAACAACAAAATGATGGTCAGTTTAAGACTGTGCTCCCCCTTTCTGAGTAGGCCAACATTTGCCCCTCACAAAAATAAACAAATGCTGAAGCATGTCCAGAGAAAAGCAATGAAACAGGTGAAGGGACTGAAGAAAAAGTCTTATGAGGAGCAGCTGAGGAAACCTGGGATTGTTTAGTTTGATGAAAACTGAGGGAAGACCTCACTGCTCTCTATAAATACCAGAATGGAAGTTGTACTGAGGTAAGGTGTGGATGTGAGATAGAAGGCAGTCTGACCTTGGCTCTTATGGGTTGAGGAAGGCAGCCTGGCACAAGCCTCTGGTTTCCCATAACATAGCAGCTGCCTCCCACAGGAGTAAGAGAGAGAAACATCTGGGTTAGGAATAACAGGTTGTCATGAATATTAAATGAATGGGATTGTGCTTAATTATACCAACCAATTACTATGCTTCTGGTTAGGATGAACAGCATCCTGCAGAACTCATGTTACCAATCAGATTTAGGCATGTTGTCTTAGCTGATAAGCTAAAACATTATAAAAGCATCACCTTGTCCCTAATAAAGTTGAACAATACTTCAAGCACATTGATTCAGCAGTATTGATTCCATGCTCCTTCATGATAGTGGGGCTCAGTCTCTTCTCCATACTACCAAGTGACAAAACAAGAGGAAATAGTTTCAAGTTGCACCAAAGCAGATTTACATTGGTGTGCTGGTTTGAGGTTAATTGGAATATTTTAATAAGAGAAATTATGTTACAGGCTGAGAAAAGAAAACATTGGTGATGTCTACTTCACTCATAGGTTTGCTGACAGATTCAAAAGTGAGAACACAAACATAGATAAGACAGAGCTGCTCAGGTCTGAGCTCTGGACTTTTGATCTCTTCCTTTCCCAAACCACCACAATTGGGTATTACAAAAAAATCTCTTTACGAGATGAGTGGTCAGACATTAAAATAGGCTGTCCAGAAGGTGGTGGAGTCATCATCCCTGAAG
Organism: Psilopogon haemacephalus; assembly: GCA_013396835.1. Lineage (NCBI taxonomy): Eukaryota > Metazoa > Chordata > Aves > Piciformes > Megalaimidae > Psilopogon > Psilopogon haemacephalus. The sequence continues at coordinate 613,572 of VWZI01012486.1, forward strand.
GTGTGAAAAAAAAAAGGTGTAGACGTGGCACTTTAGAACACTGTTTAGCAACCATGGCAGTGTCAGGTCACAATCTTGGAGGTCTTCTCCAACTGAAACAATTCTATGATTCTAAAACTATCTCTATCATAAGATAGATTAGAATTAAATAACACAGACTGATGTTCTTAGATGAATGAGGACAGTCAAATGAATAGGTTAGAGCTAGCAATACTTTCTTGGACAGCACTGGTAGTCTTCTAACCCAAGATTTCATTACTTGTTGGCCTAACCTAATCTCATGTAGTAGCTATGCTGTGCAAATCCCCATTCTTGTCTGAACTTGACAGAAGATTCTTTGAAATGGGTACAATGGGAAAAAAAAAAAAAAAGGAAAAAAAAAATCAGATGTTCTGAGCTCTTTCACTTGACATTCTCCAACTCTGCCCCCAAGTCACAATTACACTGAGGTAACAGTGGGAAGAAGAAGTCCAGAATCAGCACAACTGCAGGTCAACAGAGTTCAGGATCTGCATGTCCCCTCTTTTCCCTCCTCCTAGGCAAAACCATAAAATAAAAGGGTCTAGTAGAGCAGAGGTAGGACAAAGTCAGTGATAAGAGGAGGTGCAAGATGGCTCTGCCCTTTGAACTAGTCTGGTGTAGGTCAGTTTGTCCTCCATAAGCACTTGTTGTTCTGAGCTCTCAAGAGGAAAAGGCATCATCATAAATGTGACAGTACAGTAAAAGTTGTTTGTTATAACAGACTTAGCAATCAGATTTTCAAAACAGTATTTAAATAAGTGGAATTGTTGTCTACCAAGCCTTATAAGCATCTCAGTTTCATCAGAGCACATCACTGTTGATTGAAATAGTAAATAGGTCCCACTCATATACTTTCTGCTCTGAATTCCTTCAAAGCTCTGCCTTCCTAGGAGCACTTTCAGATCCAAGAACAGACATGTTATGTTATTCAAGAAAATATTCCTGTTATTTGTCTTCCTTCTGGTCACACTTAACCCTGCTGTTTAGACACAGGTTGACAGCAGTTATTCTTTGTGACTTACACCTTTATTTTTTGCTTCTAATTAGTAATACTGATTTCCTTGAGAATAGCAATTCGTTAAGATACAGGTACAGTCCTGACCTCAGCACTGTAAGGTAAATGAATACATTTGTGTATAATGCAGTGACCTAAGAATTGCATTCACACAAATTACCTGATCCTTTTAATTTCAAAAGCAACACACCCAACTTACATGTAACTAAAAGTACATAGCCATAAATGTATGTAGTACATGCTACTTATGTCTGTGGGTATCTACACAACATGCCACTGGGAATCAAACAAAGATTAAATTCTTTTGGTTACAAGTGCAAGTTTAAACAATTAGATGCAGTGCAGGTGCAGGCAATGGTGGGGCTGGAAGGGCAGCCTCCGAGATTCGAATCAAACTACCACCGGGCACAGCTGAGCACCTCAGCCAAGACAGTAGCCCCCTCAGGGAAAGCATGGGTAAGAAAGGGCAAAACAGTGCCTGGCATTGAGAGAAAAAATGTGAGGATCAGCCCTGCAAGCATCCACAGGAGAGGAGATGCTCCAGACACTCCAGCAGAGATCCCTTACAGCTCATGGAGACTCTACAGCAGAGCAGATACCTACCACTAAGGACTGTGGAGGACTCCAGGTCAAAGCAGGTTTATCCTGAAAGATTGCCTTCTGGGGAATAGGGCCAGCACTAGAGCAGTGGGGGGAGGGGGGGAAGTATGCAGGGGAAGAAGCAACAGAGAGCACCTGTTATGGACCGACCACATTCCCATTTCCCACTCCCCTGTGTTACTTGGAGCATGAAAGAGACAGAGGAGTCAGGAAGGAGCAGAGATGCATCCGGGATAAAGCAGGGTTAAAGGTGTTGTTTTAATTTGTCTGTGACAATCGAAACCTGTTTTAACTGGTGATAAATCAATTTTCCTCAAGTTTGTTTTGTCCATGACATTAACAGTTCTGAATTCTCCCTGTCTTTATATCAAACCACAAGCATTCCCCATTCGTCCCAACTTCTCCTCTATCCCGTTGACATGGAAAGTTAATGAGCAGCTGAGTGGGCATCTGGCAGCCAGTCAAGGTCAACCTATGACAACATACTAACTCATTTGAAGACAGCAGTATTCCATCTGTAGATGATTTTGACCCTCTAAGAAATACTAGAAGCTACATAGAAAATGTGATAGAATTAGAAAATCCATTAACAGACAAAACTGTTCTGACTTACAAAAAATTTTTTTCATATAAATATATAAAAATAATTAAATCACAAGGGACTGACTCAGAGAGAGGTTACCAGATTTTGGCTTCTATTCTTTTGGCATGTAACAAGGACACAACACACTTAAGAGGTCTTGGCCAAAGTCCTCTTAAAATTAACACAGTGAATAAATAAATGCTACACTTCAGTCAAGGAGATTTTGACAAATAGCATTAATAAGAAAAAAAACCACACACCAAATGCCAGCGTGTTTTCTAATTCAAATAGGAGACAACACAACAAGCAGTACTTCTTTTAAAGGCTATAATAACCTTCTTCAGCCTCTCTGAAACTGAAGATTACCTAAGGGTAATCACCTTCAGCACAAGAGTTAAAGAAATTTGTTACTAAAACAACACATAGAATAGTTCCTAAGTGAATATAGAAAATGTACTTGTGTGTAAAACAGCTGACATATTGCAAGGAGTTAGTTTCTAAAGCTTCATTTCTTCTAAATAAAATGGTCTGCTTCATAGAGTTTCACGTGTGCTGGGACATGGAACTCTTTGCTGTGAGTAGGATTACTGATTCTCATCTTTACAGAAAATTAAATACTTTTAAAACCAACCCAATTAAAGCAATGGTATACAGTTTGACAAAAGAAAATATATTATTTGGGGGAAAAAAAAAAATTCCAAAGACCTATGTGATATTATCTTAGCATAGCAGCACATCACTTAATACTAATATGCTTCCAACAGATAATGAAAACTCAAAACACCTCTTTAAAAAACAGCTTTATTGGGAATAAATGATGCAAATGTTGGATGAACAAACAATGAAACTTCCTTTACTATTTTTCACATAGTGATATGGTAATCCCCTTCAGTACTAAGGAAATTAAGGTATTTCCTTAGTACTAGAAAGGTTGCAACAGTACCTATGGAGTACAAAGGATTCTCTTAAAGATTTGCGAGTGCAAAAGTTACACAAAGCTTAAAGAAGGAATTACATCCCTTGAAGCTCAATTGCTAAAGGAAATTTCTGCTATTCAAAATATGCTTAAGAATATACTAATGAACTGAAGTAAAAAGAGATTAACTGCGTAAGACTGGGTTCATCCAAAATGAAGCCTTTGTTTTGTTTCATTTTTCCATCAGTCTTCTGCTTCCCCTCCAAAAGGCCTAGAATAAATTTTCACAAAAGAACAAAACCATTTTAGGTGTGTCCACAATGCTAGGCAACTGACACATGCAAAGGGATAAGGGAAAGAAAAATGTTTTGCAAGATGAATTGGTAGAGTATATATAAAAAACTAAGTGTATTCCTAGTTAATTTTATTTCTATAATCAAACTAAATTATCAAATGACTGCAAGTGCAACAGAATAGCACCAAAAAAAAAATGTGTGAGAGCATGTCACAAGTTTCCTTTCCAGATGACAATTGTGCTTTCTACTAGCTGCAAAGAAGCACCTGAACAATAATCAGAAGTTTCAATCTGTGGTTAGGGTAAAAGACTTCAAATGTGTTAAGACACATGGACAGATATAATCCTGCTGATTACTAGTAGTATTAACAAGTTCAGAGAAAGCAAAGAAATTATAGAAGGAGGCACAAAAAAGTAAGGCTTTCAATATATTTCACTGGAGCTGAGGTGAATGTGTTTACACAGACTCCTTCAAAGTACACATGCAATGAAATCAAAGTTCTCCTCATGATGAAAAGAGCTAGGTAGAAGTATATTAGAAGAACAGACAGATTTCAGCTTTAGTCATAACAAGCTGGACACCGCAAATACTATTCAGCAGCATCACTTTCTATCTGCTGAGCAGTTGAGGGAGTAACAGGATCACTCAGACATGGGATCACCAAGTTCCAGGCTACAAATGCACTGCATTTCCAACAAGGGTTAGGAATTATTTCCAACCTATGCAAGACAGAACCAGTACATGCACATAAAGTAATTATGAGGTGGGGGGGGAGGGTGTGGAAATATACAGAAGACAGTTTTTTTGGGGTTTTTTTTGTAAGATACATATATCAAGCAGTTAAGAGGTTCTCATTCTCGGTATATAAATATTTACAGCTGATAAGATGGCTTCTCTGAAGAAAGCAAGATACAGGGAGAGGGTACCATACGCACAGGTATTTTTCTTCCTTGATCTGCAAGGCAGGCTACTGTGTTACGGACCTTCGGTAAATGACCAGACATCTATAGGGTTAATAATACCGAAGACAGTCATTCCCTGTACCAAAATGCTTTAATACCTCTCTCCAGGATAAAAATTCCTTTCCATAAAGAGGATAAGAACATTATTGTTAGTGCTAATGGTTTATTTACTGTAAGTCACAAATCTGCAGCATGGGAATGTTTATTTACCATAGCTTACAAATTCATCCCCTGTGGGTACTTCAGAAGTCATCTGTTTTTCAGTACCTAGTAATCAGGAAAAAATGTTACAAGTCACATTACAGTTCTGGTATTGTCTAACCAGGGGGAAAAAACCTAACTGCAAAATTGTAATACAATGATCTGATTTCCCAACATGATAGATCTCAAAAAACCTTCTAAGTTTGATTTCTGCAGGAAATAAAAACAGCTTTGAAAACAAGCCTACTGAAGTCCATAACACATTTTCAAGTTTTTCATGTCAGCTACTAATCAGCATTCAACTCTACATATAACTACAGTTCTGCTGGTATGTTACTGTATGGTCCTTATTCAGTTCAGTTGTATGGTGGTAGCAGGTTGATTACTATGAAGAAACACTGAACTCCATGTCCTCAAAAGATTTGTTTCCTCAGCAGTCACAGAAAAAAAGTGAAGAGATGAAACAATTATACAGGGAGCAGTAAAGAAAGGTCACAGAGAGTAGGGTCAACAAAGAACGAAGCAAGAGAAGCCTACAAAAGCACAGGAAGGGTACGATGTGACAGCAGACTTTATAGTCCATCCACCTCACAAGTCAAATACAACTCAGCATTTTCTTCCATCAAACTCCCACAGCTCTTACAAGCACTCATGCAAAACCTCACAAAGATTAAGCTTCCCAACTTTCACACTTCTAAGAAGAGACAAAGTGCACTCAGATATCACACCCAGAACCCATGACAACACAACTGAAGTTCTGAAGACAGAACTGTTTTAGGTCTTACTTGCCTAGAGATTCATATGTCTTTTTTTTCAAAGCAGTCAACAGGATTCTAAGATCCTTCCTTTTTCATCTTCTCTCACAATACAAGCCCCAAACAAGGTTCTTATAGGACATAGATATTAAAGATGAGAAAGAATTCAGACATCTTACTAAATGCATAAACCTTAGATTCTTACAGAAGTCATCAGTGCTACAGCTCTCCCAGAGAGTTTTCTCTTGATATGTTTGTTGCCATGAACTTAATTTGGTTCACTGAAAGTCAGTGTCTGTCAAAACAAAGCCTTGAAATGCAGGAAATCAGAGATGCCACCTCCAGTATCCAGTTTTAAGAGTTACTAAGTAAAATTCAGAGACCACATCAAGAAATGTACATAGCTTCACTTAAATGAGAATTTGTCCCTCAAAATCTAATTCTATAAAAAGAGGAAATAACCACACTAAAACAAAACAAAAAAAAAATTGGAATCTGTAGTGTTTAAGTTGCATCACTTTAAAGCCTTTTGAGATGTTTACTTACCCACCATTTTTAATCTTGCTCTTAGTAACAACATAAAAGCAATTGCAGAATATTATTTCATATGCTTTGTTAACAATTACAGCTCAAGGTCCTGAAAAGCTGGTTGTGCTTGTGCATTTTCAGCATATTATTCTTTCTTACAGTTTTAAGATTGATAGAATGAAAGACATACACAGATAGCAAATGATAAACTGGTATGTTTGGTCCTCAGGGTTAATCTCAAGGCAGCTCCTTCCTTTCTATACTGATTTCAAGTCCAGGACAAAGCATGCAGGCAAAGCTCAGAAAGATTCTGAAATAAACAGCTCACAAAAAAACACAGATGCACAGTAAGTCCGGGAGTCCGGGGCCGGGGGGAAGAAGGGGACATTAGATATAACAAAGAATGTTACATTGTTACATGTATGCTACCATAATGAGATATTTTAGTTAATTTAGTTCTTCTGATGCAAAGGAGGCTTCTTACTTGCAGCAATGTTTGGGTTTGGGGGTTTTTTTGGGGGGGGCTTTATTACTAGTTTTTATCTCATAATGAGATTTGGGGGTTTTGTTTTGGTTTTTTTTTCCTAATTTAGGTAACTGTAATCTACTAATCTAACTAATTTGTTCTCCAACGTCATTCAGATTTCCATCACAAAGAACACTGTATCCACGGGCAATAACTCAACTGTAAATTTGTCCAAATTGAACCTAGTACTCTAACAAGATTTCTTTGGAAAAAAAAAAAAAAAGTAAATAAGCAACATTAGTTTTTCAAAGATTCTCTGGGGTTTTTTTGGTCATTCAAATTTACAATACTAAACATGATAGTACAGCAATAAAGTAATATTTCTAGGTAGATAAAATGATTTGGGGAAAGTAGAACACCTTTCTACTGAAAGAACAGGAACCCACACCATTTCAGTAACAGGATCGTATCTGTAGGCCATGAATCAGGTCTACAAGTGTCTCTATATATAGATATATAAGCACACATACATTTTTTTTTTTTTAACACAAAGGGAGAAATAGCAAGTAACTGCAGTTTAAGACTACAAATTACATTTATATTCCATTATAAATGTCTGTACAAGAATGACAGATATGAACAGTTTAGACAACTTACAGCATAGGAGGAGTAAAAGCTTGCACAATTTGTAGCTGATATGTGCCGTAGTAGATTAAAATCACAGACCATTAGGAGTTGGAAGGGACCTTGAAAGATTATCTAGTTCAACTGCCACTGCTAGGGCAGGATCAGCTAGAGCAGATCACACAGCAGCATCCCCAAGTGGGTTCTGAATGCCTCCATTGAGGCACCTTCACAACCTCTCTCGGCAGCCCATTCCAGTGTTTTGTCACCCTCAGAGTAAAAACATTTTCCCTTATGTTCACATGAAACCTTCTATTCTCCATCCTGCACCCCTTGTCCTCTCATATCCTATCAAAACCCAACGATCAAAATAATTACAGTCTCCATTTATTCAATCTATTCCTGAAGCCACAGCAACTGTTAATGTGCTTTCACTCTTGAACAGGATTACCTTATTTCTCAGCCAGGCTTGTTAAAAATAGGGGCAAGTTTACCTCAAAAATTGAGTCTTGTGTCTCCAAATGGAGAATTTTTGCAGCAGAGACACCATCAGAAGAGGCTTGAGGACAGCTGTGAAGGAAGCTTGAAATAGCAGAGGCTAGCATAATTGGCAGTACATTCAGCAAAAATTTTTCAACTCACACTGGCTGGCTTCTGTACAACACAACATACTCCAAGAGATAGCAACTGACAAGATTTTAAAAATAAACTATGCAGTCTAAAAATACATTTCTGATTATTTTCCTTCTGAACTAAGACCTGAAAAAGAAAACTGGCATTATAATGGAGCATTCACTCCTTCACCAATCATTACAACTAATAAGTTACCTTCTGAAGTGGCAAGAAAGATTTTCCTGTAGTCACCTGTCTGCAGGTGAAATATAAGCTAAAGGTATTTTACATTAAAAATTAAGCTGTCAGTATTTCAACTATCTAAAACCTTATGTACTCAAGTGCTTACAATAAAACCTACAGCACACAAAGTTGTCTCAAAAGCTCAGTCTAGTTCCCAACTCTCCCCAAAAGAAAAAAAAAAAAAGAAAAAAAAAAAAAAAACACCAAAAAACATCTACAAGCATTTATTCACATTTGAAATGAAAGGCAAAAAAATCCCAAAATTAACTTACTAGAGCTGGATACTTGCAGGGAAAGAAAACTCTAATCTTTTGCATCAAAATTAACTTGTCTCCCTTTGGGGAAATAAAAAGGACATCAAAACAATGAATATGTATCTAGCTAAGAACCAACAGAGGCACTAAGGATGATGAGTATGATATATAACATTCTCTACCAGATGTATTTGGTTCCAAAACTGAACAAGTTCTATGGCGCAATAAATTATAAGAAGCATGGAACACAGCAAGAGGGTTATTTTTCTCTGAAAACCAAGTGACAATAACTAATTTTCATGAAGTACTACTTTCTATCATTGTTAAAGCTTTCAGAGAGGCACTAACATAAATCTCATATATAAGCCAAATCAACTTCTCACATAAATGAGCAATAAAGTACTCAGATATAAAATTATATGAACATGCTTCCCTTCTCAGCCACTTGAGTACTTCGGTTCTGAAACTGTCAGCAACAGTGTTTAAGTATTCCTTCAAATGTACAGGTGTTGTAGCACAATTTTTAAGCAGGAAACTTCCAATTACACAAGAAAAAACTGTCAAAAATGCCAGTTTGCATGCTTAAAGGAGCAAAACCGGCAACATCAAGTAATCCTCAATAAAGCCCAGCAGCAAGCACTGCCAAGAGATGCACTGACATTCTAGACTGAATAAGCCATTTAGTCACACACTTCTTTCACTTTTTACCTTTTTATTTTTAATTCTTCAATGAACAGTGTCCATGACAACTGTTTCAAACTACAGTTCTACTACATGGCAAGAGTTCATGTTCCTACTTTCAGGCATGCTGAAAAATCATAATAATTATTTTGAGTACCAGTTCTTATAATGCTAAACTCATTATGAAAATCAATAGATTAACATTCAGGAATATACATTTATCTATGGCTCATTTAATCACTGCATGTACAGCTGAGAATTGGAATGCTTTATGAGTAGGAAGAAAGAAAAAGATCCAGCACCTCCAGTTCCTTCCAGACACTAACAAAAGAGAAAGAATTTTGAATTAGGCCCAGAAGAAAAATCACCATCTTCCAAATCTACAAGCATTACTTCAGCCTTTTGAAAAGTTCCTATTAGTTTAGCAGCCTAAAAATTAAGTCTTACTGAGACCTCCAAAGATCTGACTGCCAGCAGCCACTACACTGTCAAAGCATGCAGTGTTAAAACTCTCAGAGAACTGAAGAATCAAATTGAAATAGCAGCAAAGAAACTGGGTAACAGTGCAAACGCTGACGACCAGCAAGAGAATTTAATACCTCAGGACAACGTGTACTATTTACTTGTCAGGAAATACTAGGAAGAAACCCACTGTCTAATGACAGCAGTGGAAGAGAGAATCTGAAACACAGATTGGGATGTCAGAGATAAAGCTAGAAATGACAGCTAGTGGCCCACATCAGGCTAGAGAGTAGTAGGTTTCTGTTTTGTTCACCTGTTCCCTCGTATTAACCTGCTTCAGAATCTGAGCAGTCTTCCATCAGTCTTTCTGGGACAAGAATTTCATTAACAACTAAAGCTATCACACTGCTTCTACACTAAAACATTTGAAATACCAAGAGAGAACTAAACATATCTGCCTGAACCTGCAAACAACATTCAGCTATTAGAACTACCCACATAGCTTACACCAAAACTTTGAGAAAGGCCATCTCAAAAAAATTCTGAAGGATACAAGATGAAGTGCATGAACCACCCTGAATATAGCCTACCTCTCAGGCTGATTTATTTCTGAATCATAAAAATATTTATTTATGAATAAAAAGAGTCATGACTACATAGATAAAGGTACAAGATTTTATCATCTAGGACTGCATATGACAATTCAGTTGAACCCTGGAAAAGATTCTCTCTGTGACAGGAGAATTGATCTGCTTTGGAAAACAGCAATTTTAAAGTATCCAACCCCAGCAGCACACATAAATCATTAGCCAATCAAACAGTACAAAGGAAAAAAAAAAACAACAGAAAACACAAGCACAAAATACAACAAATACAAACCCAAATAAAACAAACAAACAACAACAAAAATCAAAACAATAAAATCCAAAAAGCATGGGGGGGATCATAGTTATTCTAAGCAGTATCTAATTGTTGCCAGAGAGATCTAATTTTGTTATTGGGTTCTGTGCAACATCAAGTGTTACAGACCTATAAGAGAAATTCAGTTAAACCTCAATTTTTAAATGCTTATCTCTAGATAGGCATACCAATTGAGCAGAAACCAAAAAGATGCAAGAAGAATGAGCCATAGTATTAAAATGTTGCAACCTGGCCAAAAATATGAGTAACCACATACAGTGCCAGAGGTCAAAGCACCCACCAACAGCACTGCTCATACAAACAATTGAAAACAGTAATAAAGAAATCCTACAAAGAGGCATTAAGCCAGGAACATCCCAAGAGAAAAAGAACTTAACATCTTTTCAGTTACCTTGCCAATAACCTCCCCAGTGTATCCAGCCCTCTAAACATTAAAATGTGGAAGAGATAATGATTCTGTAGCAACCAGCTGTTGAGAGGGTTTTCAAACTGAATTAAGTTAATACAACTGCCAAATATTTCCCAACAAATTCAATCTATTCCTAGTGGGAGGAGAAAAGTATACTCAATGCCATGACTCAAGATACAGTGCAAATTTGAGGTCTTTAAAGTACTAGCATCAGATAACCAGGAACAGACAAACAGAGACAAAAGTTGAAGGCATGCAAGTTGGCATTACTCTGCAAGGAGAGAGACATCACTCAAGAAGCCTCTCCTCTGGAGTGGCACTTTCACGAGACTTTTTTGCTTCCACACTGTCCACTCTCATCAAGACACCAGCAACAGGCTAACTTTATTATGTCACCTATAAAGGTCTATTAGGGAATCCTCTGGAGATTTAATAGTTACAATAGCCAATGGCATCCTAGCCTGTATCAGGAATGGTGTGGCCAGCAGGACAGGGGAGGTTATCCTTCCCCTGTACTCAGCACTGGTCAAGCCACATCTTGACTACTGTGTCCAGTTCTGGTCCTCTCAGTTCAAGAGAGACAGTGAGGTACCAGAACATGTCCAGAGAAGGGTGATGAGGCTGGTGAGGGGCCTGGAGCATAAGCCCTATGAAAAAAGGCAGAGGGAGCTGGGGTTGTTTAGCCTGGAGAAGGCTCGGGGTGACTTCACTGCTGTCTACAACTACCTGAAGGGAGGCTGCAGCCAGGTGGGGGTTGGTCTCTTCTCCCAGGCAACCAGCAACAGAATGAGGGGACACAGTCTCAAGTTGTGCTGGGGGAAGTCATTGGCTGGATATTAGAAAGAAGTTCTTCCAAAGAGAGTGATTTGCCATTGGAATGGGCTGCCCAGGGAGGTGGTGGAGTCGCCGTCCCTGGAGGTGTTCAAGAAAAGCCTGCATGGAGCACTTAGTGCCATTGGATAGGGCTGGGTGATAGGTTGGACTGGATCATCTTGGAGGTCTCTTCCAACATGGCTTATTCTATTCTATATGAATGCATCAGCTCCACATTCGTAGCCATACATCTGTCATTTGGGTTTTGTAAGCTCTCAAAATAAAACAGTAATTTCATTGTCTCTATGTTTAGATGAAACAACTCCTGCTTTAAGTCTGCTGATGTATCTGTAAAACAATTCAACCTCCCTACTGCAAGTACATCAACTAAAGCATTTCTCTCAGCAAAACGAGTGAGACACCATAAGAATTCAAGATCATGGTTTCCCCTGGCTCATTCAACACAAATGAAACCTCTAGGTAACTCACAAAAATAGCTAAAGGGGAAAAAAAAAAAAAAAAAGGGAAAAAAAAAAAAACAACCACAAAAAGCTTCATACTAGGTTTATATACATTGTCCCAAGCATGAATCCTCAGAATACAGATTTTAGAAATCTATAAATCAAAAGAAAGGTGGAAGCTACTAAACAGGTAATCTCAGTAAGACTTTGTTTCTATTTTAAGTCTCCATAGAATAAAGTCTTTAATGAGACAAAGCCAAGCTAATACAAGATGGAGTTATTCGTAGACTCTATTCACCTGGCTTCACAGTACAGGGATAACAACTGAAGTCACTAGGTAGACATTTCAAATAAGTTAGTTAATACAGGCTCCCAGTTTTCCTCTCTTCAGCTCATTTTCTTAGTGTTCTTTTCATCTCTCTTCCCTAGCTGTAATACATAGTTCATCATATATGCCCAAGCTACCTCAGAAAAGTACTGATGATTTACACAAGAGCTAAGAGCCTGGTACAGAACTTGAAAGTGCTGCTGCCTTCTTAAAAGGATAATCAGAGCAAACTAAGGTTGGAAATCTGCATAGTGGTCTGCCCACACTATTTGTAGCCTTCTGCCCTTCTCTTGTACTTTATATTTACTGTCTTCTGAAATCTGTCTAGCTACAAAGTGTCTCAAGTGGAGAGTAATTGCATGCATTCTTTTCCCTGGAGGATTCAATGTACTTTTTATATAATTATTTCTCCCTTCTCCCTTTTTCTTTTTCTTTTTTGTAGTTGAGAAAGGCTAGCAAAGCAGAATAAACGTCCACACAAAAGGAAATGACATGTCACAAGAATTGCAACACGCAAGCTTCCTAGGTTTCATTTCAGTGCACAAAGTCTAGCTGAGTCAGTATTCTTGATTCAAAAGGCTTACAGGTTTTTGAGGACGTTTGTGTTGTTTTAAGTAAGAGGACAGTTTCTGGCACTGTTTTGAACTTCCGAAGTAAAATGCCTAATTTTGATGATAACCATTCAAGAGATTCAACAAAATTATACTCGTTACATACACTCAAGAAAGATATGTTAATGTAGTTAGTGCCCTGCCCAAACTAGCTTGTATTTTGCTTTTCCTAACAGACCCCAGGTGGTTTAATTCAGGATTGCATCAAGATAATCAAGGAAAAGCAGGAACTTGGCATTGCCTTAAATTTAAAAAACTTTAGGAATTAAGCAACTCCACCAAGGAACCCCATTTTTTTGGAGCTACAGTGTAACATTTCATGCTTAAAGCACTTAGAGGAGGACAAAAATGCAAATTATTTCTGAAGGTTCATACTGCTTCTGATTACAGAAACTTTATCATCAGAAATACCAAAGGAAGAATCCTCCCTCTTACTTCAGAAGTACACACAAAACATATCACACTAAATACAATAGGTAGAAGGTTTATTATTCAGCTATCAACGGAGCCTACCAAGTCCACAAAAATAACTACTAGCTGAAAAGACTACAGTCTTTCAGCCTACTGAAATTTCAGCTAATATGTCATCCCTGGAATACATTCAATTCCTCAAGCCAACAACTAGTAAGAGCCAAGACGCCAAAAGGTCAAAGCTTCATTTCTCTTATCCCAGCCTACAAAAGCAAATGAAGAGACCAGGAAAGGAAAAAAAAATAGAGAAAAAAAATCTACCTATTCCCATCCTTTTTAGTCCTACTTCTCTTCCTTTCATGGTAAGAACTCCAATGCCTGTACCAAGTCAGAAGCATAAGCACAGTAAACTAGATTAGATCCTACCAGTTTGCCAACTGACACAAAATTCTGAATTCTAATATTGAAATATTTTCTGAAGCAATAGCATTAAGAAAAAAAAAAAGTAATGCCTAAATACTCTGAGATACCATATTAACTGGAGTCTTTGTTGTACAAAGCTAGCATTCAAATTAAGAGTGAACACCACAGAATCAAATTACATTCACATCAAAAAGGCCTGCCTTCACCTTTTTTTTTGTTTTGGTCTTGTTTCTTTTCAAGAAAGGCTTTATCGAACATTTTCAAACTCTCATAGAATGGTTTAGGTTGGAAGAGACCTCAAAGATAATCTAGCGCCAACCCCCTGCCATAGGCAGGGACACCTCCCACTAGAACAGGCCTTCTCCAACATGGCCTTCAACACCTCCAGGGAGGGAGCAGACACAACCTCCCTGGGCAACCTGTTCCAGTGCCTCACCACCCTCGCTGTAAAGAACTTCTTCATAATATCCCATTTAAATCTCCCCTCTGCCAATTTGAACCCATTCCCCCTCATCCTGTCATTACAAGACTTTGTGAATAGTCCCTCCCCAGCCCTCCTGTAGGGCCCCTTCAGATACTGGAAGGCTGCTATAAGGTCTCCTGAAAGCCTTCTCTTCTCCAGACTGAAAAGCCCCAACTCTCTCAGCCTATCCTCATAGCAGAGGTGCTCCAGCCCTCTGAGCATCTTCATGCTCCTCTGGACTCTCTCCAGCAGTTCCATGTCCTTCTTGTGTTTGGGGCTCCAGAACTGCACACAGTACTCCAGGTGGGGTCTTATGATAGCAAAGGGGGAGAATCCCCACCCTTGCCCTGCTGGCCACACTGCTCTTGATGCAGCCCAGGACACAGCTGCTGTCTGGGCCGCATGCGCATACTGCTGGCTCCTGTTCAGCTTTTCATCCACCCAGACCCCCAGGTCCTTTTCCTCAGGGCTGCTCTCAGCCATTCGCCACCCAGCCTGGATTTGTGCTTGGGATTGCATCGACCCAGGTGCAACTTGGCCTTGTTGAATTTCATGAGATTGGTCTGGGCCCACCTCTCCAGCCTGTCCAGGTCCCTCTGGATGGACCCCTGCCCTCTAGCAAATCAACTGTGCCACACAGCTTGGTGTCATCTGCAAGCTTGCTGAGGGTGCACTCGATTCCTCTGTCCACATAAAACAGCACTGGTCCCAGCACCGACCTCTGAGGGACTCCATTTGCCACTGGTCTCCAGGTGGACATTGTGCCACTGATCACTCTCTGTGTACAAGCATCCAACAATTCCTTATCCAGCAAGTGGTCCACCCATCAAGTCTGAGTTTCTCCAGTTTGGCAACCAGGATATCATGTGGGATAGAGTCAAATGCCTTATATCCCTTTTTTTTTTTCTTCCACACACAACACCAGTAGCTCTAGTCTGAAGGCATTAAGATGATCCGATGTTGGAACGGCCATCCTCAGATAGAAACAAACAATAATATATGCCACTTTTGTTAACAGTATTCTTTCATTTCTTTACTTCAGACAGTAGGCTTCCAATGCAAATTTAGCTTTTACATTCCATTTAATCACCCATACAAATGCTATCATTAACTGGTTCACAATCTTCACCAGAATCTTTCCCATACCATCACCTGAAAAGTATTAGGTAACATCAAGAGATTAAAACTTTGACAGACTTCGTAAGTTAGAGGAAGAACAGGAACACACACAGAAGTATCAAGATCTTACGTAAGTTTACAGAACATGAGGTAATTTCATGCAAGGTTTGATTGTTGAGTTTATTTTATTCAGAAGACAGCTTTACTTAGAGATGATTCAAGGTTATTATGTAAGTACTCATGGGTTTGTTTGCAAGTTCTAGAATAATATCCAATTAAGTTTTTTGGGTTAAATTCACCCAACTAATAAAAATAAACTTCTTTAAGACATACAATAGCATTTGTCAGCTGGTCAGAAAAAAAGTTAAAAGTAGTTTGCCCAAAAGGATGCATCTTTCCCCCTCCACTCTGAAAAAGCCCACAAAACAAAATTGATTTGCATCCATTATCTACAGATAGTTTAAGTTTTAGCAGTCCTCTCAGATGCAGGTGTTGAGTTTAAATGGTAGCGGCAAACGTACACTTGCAATACCTTTAAGACATCAATCCACTGATATACTTGACATGCTAAGGTCAGCACTGTGCTGTATTTCACATATCTGGTTTACACAAGCAGACTGCAGTTACTGTGCACTCATGTGACTTGTGGTTCATCGTAACTTCTGACTGTGCACAAAGGGTGACTAGCTAATCAAAAAAACAGAAACAGTAAAAGTGAAAATGCAGATCAAGCATCAATGCCACTCAGATTCTGTCAAGAACTGTGGTAATGAAGCATGTTCTGAGCATGGATAATGTCCTTAGCAGCTTCCTATCGGCAAACCTGGTTCAGAGACCATAAGCCAATTACAGTGGAAGGAACCTACCACTAGAATGGAAGGATCCCACTATTTCAGTTCAACTAAAGATTTATTCTTCAGAGGTTCAGTATCACCCTCTTTGTACCAGTAATGCCACCTGAAGAACTCTTAGCAAACAGGTATTTTTAAACTTGAAGGCAGATTTAATGATAACAAATACGGCACTGACTCCTCACCAGAGCCAGTTAATCAGTAATGCCGACATCATATCTAGACAAGCGCTTGTAGCAGTGCCATTTCTCAGCAGACATTACCTACTAGCCAAAATTAATTTCTATTGCATTTCTTAAATTTAGCATATTGTGTTCAATAACAGGTTACTATTTGTTCTTTTATGAGTATACTATGTTGCTTACTATGGGTTGAAGTAACCACAGAACAGCAGATCATGAAGAAACTTCCAAGCTGGATAATGGATGTTTTCAAGTTGTCACTAAGCACCTCCAAAATCCATGATGTCCTGTCACAAATTTCAGTAGATGACCTTATATGAAAACATATTCTGACAATTTAATGTTTTGAACTTCTCCTCTGAATTTAAGTTTCACAAACTACAATTAAAGAGACAATGATAAAGAACAGTTGGAAAAGAACAGTGGAAAACCTTGCTACATGTCTGTTCTTAAAATTTAGTACTTGTTTTAATACTTGTAGCAACTTAATTCCACACTAAGTTATTCTAAGAAAAAAAATCATCCTTCTGTTTGTTCTTTTTTTCCTGTTGTTTTGCAACTTGAGTATGTACTGAAGAATGGAGGTATTACAACTAAATGCTTCTTTGTGTGAACATTTTTAGAAGTATTTGAGGTGTAGCTCTACCAACTGTTTCCAGCCTATCCTTCTTGGAATTGTGTCTTACAAACATCAACAAAACAAAAATCAACAAACATCGAAATATAAAACTTAAATAGAAAAGAACACATGCCAGCCCTCAGGTAATACTGAAATATATAAAACTATTAGAGCGAAAAAGGATAGATACAACAGGAAAAAAAACAAAACCAAAAACAGTTGAGAAGAATGCTGACTGGAGATGACAAAGAGCTAGGAAAGTAAACATCACAGTAGCACACACATCAAAGGACCAGCTCAGAGAACTGCCATGTAAAAAAGTCAATCGCACTACCTATCCACCCAAGAAAAACAGAAAAATAAGTTTAGCCAGTTGAGACTCACATGTAATTCAAGGAAAAAAGGTCAGTATTTTTGTTCAAGACATTAAACTATTACACCATCATTTTGGACACATGATCACATCACTGGCACTTTACTAGAAAACAGAATCATAAACGAAAGCTGACAACTTCAGAGTTCTCTGTAAGAAAGAGAATCTCACTTCTCAAAATACCCTGAAGATTTATGGAAGCCTTTGAACCTTACACAGGGTAACTGAGCTTTCACATAAATTTCTCCAGAAACACAGTAATCCATAGAGAATCTGTTCACAGCTGAAGGCCACATAACTG
This sequence comes from Psilopogon haemacephalus, assembly GCA_013396835.1. Classification (NCBI taxonomy): domain Eukaryota; kingdom Metazoa; phylum Chordata; class Aves; order Piciformes; family Megalaimidae; genus Psilopogon; species Psilopogon haemacephalus. Next base: position 631,076 of record VWZI01012486.1, read on the forward strand.
CAGGGTACTCTTCATAGTCCATCTATGTATTACTAAAGATTCTCTTCAATGGCTAGCACACACTCATATGGAAATGTTTGCAGGATAAGGGCACTACAATGCAAAGCTAATACCTAAACATAGCATAACACAGCTGGAACTAGGATCTGTTCAGCTTTTATCTAGGTTGTAAGACTGACAGAAAGGACAACACCAAAGTTCTAGCCAACTCTACCATGACCTATTAAAAAAAGCTTACTTCAAAAAAAATTAACTGTTGCATAGGGCATAGTCTATATTCTTGTGCTTGTGAATGTGAAATTGTAATTATAAGATACAGCATATGAAAAATGTATTTTTATGTTTACACACTTTTTAAAATAAAAAGGTAACAACCTCACAACACAAAATCTTCTATTTGTACCTTGAATTTTTAGTGCAGTCATAAAACTAAGCACTAAGTTTCTAAAGACAACTATAGGTTTTAAATTGTAACATAATATGAAGATAGTCATCATTGATAGGCATCTGAATGTCCCTGAATAAACTCATCTTGACCTTTGAAAGTTACATACGTAGTTTCAGCTAAATGAATACCCAAGATTTCTAAGCTGAATTAGCTTTGTAGTACTCAGTACTGGGTTTCACCTTCACAGTTCAACTAGTAGTGCAGCTAACAAAAAGTAAATCTGTATTTTGCAGGATAAGCAATCAGAAAACAATATATTTTTGTTTGGTTGTGGGTTTTTTCTGTTTTGTTTTCCTCCATGATAGGTGCCTGCTCTTTCTAAAACATGCAACTAGACATCATTTTAATATTTTTCTCTTATACAGCTTCTAGGTACTCACACTGAGAGACTTAAAACTACTTAAGTTTCAGAAATGAACAAAAGTTCTTACTTCTTCACTGCAATTCTCACACATAGTTTTGTATCTTAACAGGCCCGCAGAATCAGAGGAGGAATGCAACAATTTGATTTCCATTTGTTATATTTATTGACAAACCAATCGATTTGTAACATGTTGCAAAACTGAAATGATTCTTCAATGCAATTACTGTTTCACTTAAAGGTTCATATACAGTCTTTACCTCAAAATCTTACTACAGTTCCACAGATGTCTCCAATCACAAAGCACTGACAAAGCCAAGAAAAGCTGCCTGCTGGCAAGCTATTATAGGGCTAATAAAGGTGTCACTACAGAAATCATCAGATCTGACAAAACAAAAATGTACGTTACTTGCCACTGTGTATCTTCAGTAAGCTCAAATATATAGCTTTAATTTTAATGTGGAGTTGCTTATGTTAGTCTTTTATGTTTTGAAAATTCTCTTGAAGGTATCTGTGGACAGCTACCACAAAGGTGATTTAGTTATGCCTAACATACCATTCAGTAAAAACACATACAAGTCATAACACCAAACTGTGACAGAAATTTACTTCTTTCTTTAAAAAGCAGAGAGCCAGAATGAAGTGAACTCTGCAATTAACTGTCAGAGTAATTGGGAAATGCAGACTATCTGCTGCAGCACAGATCGTTCTAAATAAAAGTTTCTACTATGAAGTATATATTCCATTAAAAACTTCACTTTACATTGCTTTATTCTGAGTTAAAGTCAAGGAATTTTGGAAAATATCTTTAGGAAGTACGGCTAAAATATACGTAAAGCAGTTAACTAGTAAATAGGTTCAGTCATACTGCTTTATATTTCTTAAGTATAGTTTGAGTTAGAAATTTTCTAAGTGCTCTAAATCCTCAAATACAGCTTGTTACTTGACTCATAGGTATCTTTAATTGCGTATATATTAATCACAATTATGTATGAAAGCATAGAAAGTAATGTGCTACAAGGGATTTTCATCAGGAGTCCACCAGAGAACTCCCAACCATTTCAGGTGGCTCTTCATGAACCCCCTTTCAGAAATGAAAGATTTAAACCTTTTCTATGTCTTTAGGAAGCATATTAATAATTATTATCTTCAAACTGTGCATTTATATGGAGCAAATAAAATCACCTTTAAATGATACAAAGATATACCGCTCTCCAGTAACTTACAGTAGATTACTGTCAAGTCTAGACTCTTGAAATATATTTATACAGAGAATCCCCATGCAAACTGGAAGGAGATATCCATCACAATACAAAGGAAAATATCTTTAGACAAGAGGTCTTCAAAGAAATTATTCTAATAGTATTACAAGGGCTTACTAAGTTAGAATATCAGTACTACTGTTTTTACCTGTAATACTAGAACATACCATCAAAGCCATGATTTTCAAGACTTGCCATCACACAACAGCTTGCTCTCATAAATCCATAGTACTTAGACTTCAAATGTCAAAACTGTGTTCACCACAAATATCCTGTGGGCACACACAACCACAACAGACAGAAGAAGGGAATGGAGATTGAAAACTACTGTGAAAGAGAAATACACAGCAGAGACTTAGGTTTCAAGCAAGTAAAAATGTGATTATTTCAACATTCCTGACACACACGTTACACAATGCTTGAAAAGTTACTTTACAGAGAAATGGGAAGATGACCACTGAAATGACAATAGCATTAATTCCATTACCACAGAAACAACACATGAAAAAGGAAAATGTAATATCCAACATAGTAAGAAAACCAAATCCTGCATGTACTATGTAATTTTTTTTTTTTTTTTTTTTTTTTTACATTTTGTTCAACTGCAGTAAAGAGACTCTTGTAAAAATGTACCTTTTGCATCAAAGGAAACCCTTTCTTCCTGGGAAAGACAGGATATTCCTCTTTATTCCTCTTTACACAAAACTACTTAATATCCATTCCCTATTCTAGTCAAGAATTAAATCCTCTGACATTCCCAAGATAAATTCCAATTTCATCCATAAAAAAGCATCAATAATGAAAAAATAATCTCTTCTATATAAATGGTACATGATGTAACAAGAACTTGACTACCTCTACCCTTTACACAAACACACAAGCAGAGCTATAAAGAGATTCATTACAGACAGGTGAACTAAGTAGACATCTACATGCATGCTCCAAAACTACAAAATTTAGAGTTTGCTTTATGAAGGACTGGTAAACACAGTTATGAATATTACAACCTGTAATTAAACTATGAAGACATACATACCTATAATAACACCTAACCAGTCGAATCTGTTATATTTTCCCATTTTAGAAAGCATACGCAAAAAGAGGGTAATTATTTTTCCCACATATCATACAGAAATTCTCACACCTCACAATAAGGTTTTACATGCACAAGTAACTTATCACTAGAGTTCAGAAGGGACCAAGTTTCTAATTGTCAACCATACCACCCAATTTCATGCTATGCAAGTAAAAACAAAGCTAACTTGTTGTGTAGAGTACATTTCAAGTTCAGCAGCTGTATTGAATACAATAGAAATAAGCATTCAAAATTTTCAGCAGACAATAGGAACAGAAGCAAGCTTTACTTTTATAGTTTTAAAAAATGAAGAAAAAAAAATCTGATCTTTTTAGTTCAACTCAGGTTAACTATTGTAGCATGCATTTCAGGTGGGGTGGGGTCAAACTAATCTGTCTCCTTACGACTTATTCTATTACCAAAGACAGTATCAATAAATGTTCATAACTGATAACTCAACATGATGATCTCCCAATTCCTCAGACCATTCTTTACATTTTCTGTAACTTTAATTTGCTTTTCATTCTACAAATGGAATTCTTAAACTCCTATTTTACCTGGTGTTATCCTACTGAAAACTAAATCCATGATTACAAAGAAAAGGCTATTCAACATCATCATCTAGATTCACATTCTCGCCTGAGTCTAAATCTATCTTGATTACATGATTGTATTAATTGTATCAAGGAAAGGACATGAAGACTTTCCACCAAACATCTTAACAGCTGCAAGAGACAAAACAGGCACTGCAAGTCACTAGTTCATTTTGAGATTCCAATCCTTAGATTACTGTATCCAAGCAGTTATTCCACTGAACCAGGATATAAAGGAAAAAACATCAAGAAAACACAGCTACTCTGAAAAGGATCTTAGCTGGAAGGAAAGACAGTGGGATATTATAGAGAACACTAGAACTGAAAGAATTGTGTTTTGTCAAGCAGCAAGTGCAGAGAGCACCCCACTCAGCTCAAATGAAGTTTGAGCCTAATACACTGGAGAAACTGTTCAGAAACAGTTCATCTGTACGAAACATGACCCCTGTAAAGCTGCCAAAATCAGTGAGAGCATACAAGTGCTAATCACGCAAGCTAAAATGGCTCAAGCTGCTTTGACTCACATGCATGCCCAAGCATAGACGACCACGTATCTGAAAATATAAGCTAATACAGTGCAACTGTTTTCTTTACCTGTATTTCTATATGCAATCAGTCCACAAGCAAGTATATTCCCCACTCCTGTACTCAGAAATCTGAATATAGCTGACATGCAAGACTCTTCTACCTCATCCCCTCAAGCAGAGCTTTGGAGATGCAGTGTGAGCACTTTAAAGTAAAAAACAACAACAATAAAAAAGTCAATAATTGATACATTAAAAAAGTATACTATGTAAAAACATCACCAGGTCACATTAATTCAGGGAATTTGCTGGCAACTAGAACAAAAAGGCAGAACAACAAAAAAGGTTGTGTAAGTCTGCATGTAGTAACACTGCACAGTCTAACATCCTCCAGGATCACCAGTACCTAAAACACAGTTTAGGTTTCTGATTTAGTAAAAAAAAAAAATGCATATATTTGGACGTTGCATTCAAACACTGTTAAAATACATGGTTATTACCTTAAATATATATTGCATACAAGCGCTAAACATAAAATCATACTCTAGAATTGGAGTGTGGGAAGAGGTAGCACAAAACTGAGTGTCTCTTGCTTTAACGTGTACTACACTATCATCTGGAACGGTAGGCTTTTTCACTAACAAAAACTGTTTACTAAAAAATACTCTCTAATAATCTGTGGAAGTATTTTCCCTGTCATGACATCCATACCACTCAGAAAGTAGTGTTCTAAAAGCAAACCGCACATTTCTTTCAAAATAAAGAAGCAACTGAATCAGAACAAAAGACGCACACAGGAAATGTTATCCACAAAGTTGTCTAATAATGCGAGGCAAACTGAAGGGACAAAAAACCCGACCATGTACCGGTTTTCTTTTCCTGACGCCCTAACCACAGTCCCTCGTTCAGTCGGTCGCATGCCCTTTCCAAGCTGTAAGAGATGGCATTCTACTTTCCCTTCGACCGTATGCGTCGAAGAAGCAGGGACCAAAGAGGACGGAGGCAGCAAAAATAATAATTATTTAACGCGGTAAAGTGAAACCCGCTACCTCACAATCCACGTTCGAGATCCCCCAGAGGACCCAGACACGGCTCTCACCGGGTGCTATGGCTGTCTTGTGACGGCGAGAGCTGTGCTATTACCGAGCCACAGCACACGAACCGGGACGCTCCCCGCGCCGCATTGCCCCGCTTCCATCTATCCACAAAACCATAACTGCGAAATCCACTCCAGGGAAGTATCAATATAAATTAAAAGAATAGCAAAAAAAGGCCATCTCGAGGACGACAAGCAACAGCGCCCGACACAGCGCGCAGCAGCCGGCGAGCACAGGCAACCTGCCGGGGCCGGACGCGCATGGGGGGAGCATCCCGCGGGCGCCCGCCTCACGGCTCCGCGCCCACACTGGCGACGACCACAGCTAATGAGGAAAACGAGGAGGAGCGGGGCGACCCGCTCCGTGCCGAGCACTCAACGCCTGTCAGCGGGCCCAGGCAGTAGGACACGCCCGGGCGCCGGCAGCGTGCGGAGACGGGGAGCGACAGCAGCAACACAGGGCAAAGACAGCGCTGACCGACCCCGCGGGTGCCCGCCGGGTGTCGTTGGCCTGGGGTGAACCCTCGCCCCTCCCAGTGAGGGTCCCATCCCTCTTCTCCTTCTTCTCCATCCCCCATCCCCTCCCGCCCCCGCCGGGTAATACCTCATATCTGCGCGGGCCGGGGGGCCCTACTCACACCCATGGCGACGGCGGGGGGGATGGAGGAGCCGGAGCGGCGTCCGCCACCGCCTCCACCAAACGCACCATCCCCTCCTGCTGCCTCTTCAGCCACCGTCTAGCGGGCGGTGAGGGGGAGGAGCCCTGGCCCGCGCTCGCCCTCACAGCCGCCGTACTGACGCGCGGCCGCAGCCGCCTTCCCGCCCCCCGCGCGACGGGCAAGTGCACGCCTCCAATCAGAGACCGGGAGCCGCACGGGGACCCAGCCTTCTCCAGCCAATCCGGCCTCTGGCAGGCCTGTTCTTACACCGAAGGGGTCAGCGCGCAGGGAGAGGAGCTGGGGGGAGGGGACGGCCGAGCTCCCTCCTCACCTTCAGCGGGACGTGTTTGCGGGGGCAGGTGGCCTCTTTATTTTGCACAAGGGTAATGAAAAGTGAAAGGACACTCTCTTCCCCTCTCTGGTAGCGCCACAGTTACTGGTCCAGCTTTTAGAAGGTCACAGAGGGCTGTTACTAGGCTCTGCGTCTCGGACGCTGCAGCCCACTGGGCGGCACCGCGCAGCCTGCTGGGCTGCGTAGTCTCTCTCCTGTCGTGGGCTGGTTGGTGAGGGGTAAGGCAGTGCTTGCTTCTGCCTTCTCTCTTGTGGTGAGCGACAACCGCTCTAACCACTCCTGCCTCCTCTGTTATTCCGAGTGGCGGTCGCCGTGACCAATCACGCGTTCATGTGGGGCCTCCCAGGATGTCGGGGTTCAGAGTGGGGCGTGAGGGTGGTGTCAGCGCTTGCCGGAGGGACGAGGTGGAAACGCGGCGGAAGCAGCGGTTTGTCATAGCAACCACCGGTCGCGGGGTGGCGGCGACGCTTCCTGTGGGCCGCCGGTGCGTCGTCCCCGCTCCCGGGTTCTCTTCCCTCTGATGACCTTGGGTGGGATTGAAGTCCCCTGGTTTGATGTCTCTCCTCAGGTTTCCTCCGCGCACGGTCTTCGGCGGGCCTTGAGGGGCTCCTGTGATGCCGTAGGTGTCACGGCGCAGAAGCAGGCACTGGGGAGGTATTGGTCACTCCCTCCTCGCTGAGTGGCTCTCTGGTGTTTTAAAGCACCGGAGTAACAGCAATGGCACGGTGACACTAACGGAAGCTGCCGCAGCATGGCAGCTGCTCTCAAGGGAACGTATGGGTACCGGGGCCGAAGCGCGATGAGAGCCCGGTTGCTCGAGCCTGTGCCGGGCCCCGCTTCTCTGCTCTGCATTTCTGAAAGGCGAGGCGCCTCAGGGCTGTCCCTTCAACCTCGTCTGGTCCCTAAAGTGTTAGTGATGGCTGTCAGGAGAAATACAATAGCCGCATGATATTTTTTCCTGTAATTTGAGTTTTTGGGTTTGTTGGGTGTTTTTGTTTGTTTGTTTGTTTTGGTGGGGTTTTTTTAAAGGGTTTTGATTGTTGAGGACAACATAAGCCAAGCTTAGATTTTTAGCAAATTCCTATATAAGGTTCCTTTTATTCCTGCACTAGTTATGCTGCCCTTTGCCCTGATGTTGTCTGAGCACGTGTTATAGTTTGGTTGTTGTGTCTTTCTTCAGATCACTATGAAGGCCTTGTATTGTCAGCAAAATTCACATGAAGAGGAAATGACATTTGTCTTCCAGGAAAGAGTGAGTTCTGATCATAATAGCGCTATTAATCATTCAATGGAAAATGAGAATGTGGCTGAATGCCACAAGAGAATTGAACACCTAGCTCTTCTGTAGTTGTTTTGTTGGGTTTTTTGTTTGTTTGTTTGTTTTTTAAATAACTGGTTTAATGGATGCACATACAGACAAGTAAATAAAAGTAAGGGAGGTATATTTTACCATCATCATGCAGCACCTAGAAAGATCAAGGCCAGATTTCAGTGTGCAATTTTGGTGTCTCTGTTTTTTAGAAAAAGAAATTGGAGGCATAATGAGTGAACTCTGGCTTCATATGGATCCACATGTCATTGGATGTTATGGTTACCAAAAAAAAATCAGAAATACAGCTTTAGAAATTTATTATTTTTAGAGCATTTCTACAGTTCTTTTCTTTCATCTTCTGAGTTCTTTCCTGTTAGTGAGGACTGAGATCGCAGTTCAGTCTTTTTCTCTGAGGCATTGGTAAGTCGTCTGTGTTCAGCTACCTATTTTCTTGCAACTTGAACAACAAGACAACAACTATTTTTCTGTCAAATTTAGATTAAACTTGTGTAAAGAGTCTTTGTAGACTTGCATTGGATAGGTGTACACATGAGCTTGTGGCATATGGATAACATAGGATCTCATTGAGTATGTTGATGTATTAAGGGCGTCTGAACAGTAGAAACATGCTTACATAATTTTAATGCTGTGAACCTGTGATCTCAGATCTGTTCTAGGTACAAGGTAAATTACTATAGGTACCCATGTATACGTGTGTAATATAGATACCTATGAGCCACATAGTATTAAAATGGGACAGTATAGTACTGGTGAGAATCTTGCTTGAGCTGTCACAAAGTCCCAGCAGTGAAGCACATCTAACCAACTGCCTGAAGAGAAGGATGCAACAAGATAGGTGAATTTGATACAACCAAGGTGCATATTCGTGGAGGTGTCTTAGATCTGCTTAAACTAATTGTGAAGTTACACTTTTGCTGAAAAGGTTTGTTCACCTTTCACTAGCAAATTTATGTTCTTTTCCTTGGAACAGTCTTAGGAGTCATGTAACTATAAGGTAAGATGAGATTCTTACTTATTCAGGTGAAAACTAGTCATCTGCTACAGACTGGTTCATATGATTATGATGGCTCCACGATTGCTAACTAGGAGGGAAACAAGAATATGTAGATACTGGCAACAGGTGTTCCAGACAGCTCTGGTGGTGCAGTCTTAGGTAAACTAAAGCAGATCTTAAAACTGCACTCTGGTGCATGGACTCTGTCTGCCTACTTATATATTTAAATCTATTTAGACAAGAACTGATTGTGCATGTGTAATGACCAGCACCACGGAATCCTCATCTTAAATAAAAATAAATATTGAGAAAAGTGAGGAAAAGGAAAGCTAATTGTCTTTGGAGACCTTAATGCAACAGAATGAAAAAGTCAGTAAGTTGGATGAAGAGTTTTTGTAGCAAAACTTCCTTATGTTTTGCCTGATCGATTCCTAATAATGACATACTTAAATTATGAAGACAGGAAGAGTGCAAACATTTAATTCCCCTTTTTTTCTGAAACCTTGTATTATTTTGTAAGATAAAACAATTTTACTGTGTGTGTCATAACAGTGCTTATGTTCATTGAACTATGCATGCTGAAAGGATAGTATCAAAAGACAATGTAGTCTTCTGTTTACATATACTACATAAATTCCTTAGATTGTGCCTCTTTTGTTGCTGTTATTGGCGTTTGTTTTGTTTTTAAATCAGAGATGCAGTATTCATATGGTTCAGCAGTTAACAACTTTTCTGTTTTGTGAAACAAAGAGAACCCACTTTGGTTTGTTTGAGGAGCTGGGGTCAGTCTGACTGGCAAAATGCCTTGCAGTTTTGAAGGAACAGCATGTGTTTAATTGAGCTGGGGTGAGGAAAAGATCAGCTCAGCATTCCTTGTACAGAAGTTACCGTTAAGGTTGCTAACCATTGGAGAAAAGCAACAGCTGTCTCTTGGGAAGAGGTTTCTTTTTTAAATTACTTAAACACTTAAGAATGTATCTTAACTTCAGAAGTAGAAACAAAACTCTGCAATAAGTTTCAACTTTCTTATAAATGTCTTGATTCAAACAAACATCTACCTTGCAGACTACAATGTAACTTGGAAATATATTGTTTTGCTGCCAGTACCTGGGCTGGCTCTACAGTTACGGGGAGGCAGCAGTCCAGAATTCAACTTGGCTTATTAAACATTTTGCAATGGTAGTCGCGAACTACTTAAAGTCACTTCAGCTATTAATTTCAACAATAAAAATTGAAATAGTAAGAGAAGGCTTTATTAATAGATCACTTTTGTATGTAAGGTATCTGTGACTTGTGGGGCTTAACACCAATTCATATCAGGTCTGTTTCTTTGACATCATGTGGATTACTTGAATATTTACCTCATCAAGTTTGTCAGACATTCATCTGAAAATTCTGTGAAAATTCTCCATTGCTCTTGCAATATAGAGTTAATATTGAAGATTTGCTTCCTTGTATTTGTTAGATACTAGTAGGGTAATTACATACTAAAATTTTCAGGTAAGGGTGCAGTAGTTATTGTGCAGAAAACAAACCAATAAACAAAGAAAACCACACACCAAAACTCCTGAAAAATGCCACTGTCTGCTAACGTTTAGTAAGGTCTAATAGTTATGTATACATGCATATGTATATATATATACACACTCTAAATGATACTGGAAATCCATTGAGATATCAGTTTTAATTGACAAAAAAAATATATATCCTACCTACAACACAATTTAAAACAAAGGCAGTGTGGAAAAGTGCTTACAAGAGCACATTCACGTTGCATTGTATAACATAACATCTGTAAATTTGTCCTAGGAAAACCTTCCTCCAAGAGACAATGATGTGAAAGTACAAGTTAGAGCCTGTGCACTGAGCTGGATAGATACAAAGGTATTTGCTTATATTTTTAAATAAAAGCTAGAGTTGTTTATGGTTTCTGTTGAAGATCTAAGCTAGGGCCTTAGCTGGTAATAGGCACAATTCCATTTATGCCATCTGAGAATACAGCTTTTTATTGCTGAGAAGGGCCACAGGATTAATGTGATATTCTTGCATATCTCTTTAAATAAAAGGCACCTGTAATTTGGTTCCTAATTTAGGGAGGAAGATCAGCTATTATTTGTGAATTCTGTTACTGTAAATCTCTTTTATCACCCTCTGCATGCTGACTGTAATTCACAGTTTGGCTTGCCTGGTAATAACTCAGTTTTTATCTTTCTTTTGTTTGGTTGGTTGTTTTTTGTTGTTTCTTTTTGGGGTTTTTTTAGTGTGCTGCTAAAATTAAACAGAAAATCAGTGCAAAGTTTTAATATGAAATGAGGAATGTGTGTACTTTAACCCAGATAACATCTTTGTAATGGCCCACCTTTCTTACTATGAATACCACTGTAAGACGATAATATATGTGCAGATTTTGAGCCTTAGTAAGAATGCTGCAATTGTTATTTTCATTTAGTTTCTCTCAGAAATTAAACTGGAGAAGGAGCTTCTACCTGTTGGTCGAGAAATTTCTGGGGTTGTATTGGAAGGTGAGTATAATTGCCTTGGGAGAGCCTGGAGTATGACTTAAGGTCTCATAATCCAGAACAAATAAATACCATTGGTGTGGTACACCTTTAATAGTAGGAACCATTTGCTTGCTTAATGAGGTTTTCTCTGAGTCAATAACTGATACTGAAATGAAAGTAAGAAAAGGAACTGACCTGTAATTCCTGCATATCTGTTCAGAGTTTAAAGAAAAATTTGCATGGAAACATTCTACATAAAATTTAATAAGATCTTAAGATATTACCTGCACATGCTGTAACAATCTCTAATTAATTTGTAAAAATCATTTGTTCATAGTGAAGGCAAAATAACATTCAGGAATTTTGGCAGTGTTTCAACAACACATCCACCTTTGATGTATAGTTTAAAGCCTGGATCTTTTGAAAAGGCATACGTGTATGTACTTGCATGTAATGTTTGTGGATGAGGTGCCAAAGTTAAGGGAATTAAACATCTGCATTTGGTATGTGCACATTTAATAGGGAAAACAAATTCACCATCAGGGTATACTTTTTTGGTTTGTGAGCTAGTGCTTTCAAATGCATGTCCAGTTTCTGCTATAAACATTTATCTTCATGCCTTCCTTCCTGTTTTTCATATTTCCTTTTTGAGTTGGAAGAAAGGTGACTTTTTTTCAACCAGATGATGAAGTGGTAGGTAAGTTAATCCTTATTTGCCTTATCAACTAACATAATTTGTAATGTTTTTGTAACGAATGGCTGAAGTTGTAATCATTGCTAAAGCTACAATTAGAGATATATTTTCAGACAATAAACTGGTGTCACATGAATTAATTCTTACAAATTAGAATTCTATACTAAAAGTTTTCTCTTATGGAAGTGTTCTGGTTATAAGAATGGAATTTTAGGTCCCCAGCTAATGTAATCTGTCGTAGTCCTGCTGCGTTCACCAAACCTCCAACAGAGATCACCTGCACCCAATTAGCCATGTGGAATGAGTGTTCTAAAAACAACTATCAGCATATATACACAATTATTTGTATTTGTAACGCTACCTTCATGAAATTAATATATATCTCTTGATTTCTGATAATATTACAGTGTCTACACTTATGCTTCTTGCCTGCTTGAGAATGATGGGAAAATACACTTTTAACTGCTAGTTATTAAAATCTTCAAGGATACTGAATACTGTTCAGTTTCTTCTAAGTGACATCAACTCCTATTTGAATAAAGAAGTCAGGAGTCGTCCTTATTTAAACATTCAAGTAGATTCACCAGTTCTTTCTACTCAAGTTTTCTGAGTTGCTAAAAGCAATGCGCATACTGAGGTGTTTTGCTGAATACAAGGCCACATTTAAAAAGAAACACTGATCAGAATACTAGTTTTCCAGAATCTTCATTTTTACTAACATTAGAGTTCTTCAAAGCAGACTTGTTTCCCCTCTGGCTTAACCACAGGGAGTCCATGCTTTATGGTCTTGCTGTGACATTATTGTCAGATAAGCCAATCAGAAAGACAAGCAGTAATCACTCTACTTCTTTTGTTTGTTGCTTAAAACAGACTTGGGGTCAAAAATCACACAGAAGGTGTTGGGGGCTTTTCTGGTAAAAATTTGGCAGATCTTTTATATCATTAGCTTAAATCTAATGGAATAAGATGTGTAGTTCTTTACTGGCCACAGAAGGTGTAATCCTTACAGTAAATTAAATTAATATTTAATTTTTGATCTTGTATATTGCATATGGATTAAAATTGAACTGTGAGTAGTATTGTTATTGTGAACGGTATTACTCATTTGGTCAAATATCTTACTGACTTGTGTTGCATCTGTTGAATATTTAAGTGTAGTCTTTGTTTTTCAATCACCTTCTGTTGTAGCTGAAGGAATACAGTTTCAGTACATAGTTGGAAAAAAAAAACAAAACACCACAACTTGGAATGTACAGCTGTGGAGAGGTCTAAGTAACATTATAAGTGGCTGCAGGAGGGTTGGTGGAGGAGTTGTGAATTAGGATTAATTTAAATATAGAGTAAGTAGTTTGAATCAGCTGAGCTACTTCAGAGTAAATTTGATGTTAAGGGAATGCAGTCTTACTTAGGTCATGAAAGAGGCAGATTAATTTTCTCTGAGACTCCTGGTTTTGGTGGTTTTTTTAAATTCTTGAATACTGAATGAAAAGCTAGAATTACACATATAGAAATAGGAAGGTGAAGAATGATGCAGTGTTAAATATTTTTAGTCTCTTTTGAAACAAAACCCACTTGAACTGAAAGCTTATAGCATTCATTTTCAAACAGCTGCTCAACCTTATGCATACAGTACAGATGACATAAAGACAAAATATAGGAGTGAAATATCTCTGCAATGGGAAATCTTTTCTAATAAACATGCTTCCAAGTTACTATTCCTATGAGTTTATACATAGTTAATGAATGAGGAGATTTAAAAGAAAATGAGCTCTTGACAGATTGTTGAGTTACCTGTGTGTTTGTTAACATCTAACTGTGCCAACATATACAATTGGCAGAAAAAGATGTCTACTTTAATTTTACAAAAATACAATATTCAATCAAAGAGTGTAGTCCTGCTATGTACTCTTACTATTTAACAGTAATAATATGCTAATGTGGCCCTTATTTCTGAATCTACTCTTTTTCATGTAAGAATAGTACTGTGCTTTCTGAAAGTATTTGTTGTGTTAAACCATTCATCTATACCTTGAATTATACCAAGAACTACTTTGCGCTTTTAAAGTTGTTCTGATCCATCTTTAATCTTCCAAAGAAAATTTCCTTCTTTATATAGTGTATTCTCTTACTTGTCATCATTCATTTGGTTAAGAGAAATACAGTAGTGAAACCTCAGATCAACTGAAATCCTTTTCTTGATTTCCTTTAAAAAGTAGTCTGTTTTATTTGTTGCTGTCATAATCTTTTATCAGTCAATTATGTCATGTTCCTCATCAAAAGGAAGTGCAGGGAAAATATTCTGAGATTTAAATTGGCCACAAATACTTGGAAACATGAACCTAAATACAAATGTACCTGCTTAGATGTACTGATGATTACCTAGTTTGCATATTGATTCTTCTGTGTGCCTTGTTGCTCAGTACTTAAGTAATCAATGCACGAAAGCCCTATGCTTTGTGGAGTATTTCTGACAAGTACAATGAAAAATCTGATTTTGCACTTGTATCAAATGCTTGATGTGTATAACATATACAAAATACAGGTATATATTCCATGTTGGAACTTCTCTAAGCATTATGAGGTATACTACAGTGCAGTTCTTTAAGATGCCTTCTGCCTCTCCCTCAGTATAAGGGTCATGACTTTGTGAGTAGAGACCCTGAAATCAATATGAATTGACAGCAATGTATAGTGACACATTGGAGGCTGTCCTGAGTGTTAGGAGATAATGTGATTGTTCATGAACTTTTGCATTTGTCAAGAAAAATAATGTCTCTGTTCTGTGTGCTGCTTTTTCTATAGTAAGATGTTAGGATGCAAACTGGCTTGGGTGCTAAGGCTTATTTTAATTTCGTATAAGGGATTTTTTCTTAACACTTGAAATATAATGTTGTGTTATCAAAATCTGAATAATGCTTTAGGATAGGGACATTCTTTCATATGTATTTATATTTTGTATGCTAAATTAAAGGATTAGAGGGTGGCTTAATTTAGGAAAGTAAGACAGAAGTGATAGTCATGTTGTAAGAAACTGTTCTGTTGTGAGATTCTTGTTCTTCTTGCATTATTTCCTAAGTGCATTGTAGTTGCTTCTTTAGACTTTTTGTTGCTGTTCTATAGATAAACTCTTGAGACATCTGCACATGAGAATTGTGAAAGACTGGAAACAGCAGCCAAATTTGCTGTGGATTTTAAGCCAAAGCCCTTGCTCTGGTTGAAGTGGAGTGTCAGATTTGGTTGGAGAGAACAGATAACACTGTTTTACCAAAGAGAGAGCGTACACATGTTCAGAAGACTAATCAGAGCCAGAACCTACTGTTCATCAGTCCTTTCACCAGCAGAGTTTAAAATCCCTGTTACAACCAGGATGCTTTTTTGTGTTTATATGTTTGGGGCGGGGAGAGGGTTTGTTTTACTTCTGTCTGTTTTGTGTTGCTTTTTCAGTCTTGCATGGGTAGGTTCTTTTTCTTTTTTTCCTTCAGTTCATCATTTCTACTCCAGCTTTTTAAAATGTATGAATTATTGCTTTTTCTTCCTCTGCTTCTTTCTGCCCCTTTTTGCTGCCTTTTCTAACTACACACATACAGGTATCAGGATAGAAGAGCTGGAGGTATCTGTACTGTGGCTTGGTCTGTGCCAAGAACTCACTTTTTCTTCTGGCTTAGCTATGGTCCAGAGTAGAAACAGGATCAATCATCAGAGTGAGGGCACTGTGAAAGGAGTTTAGACATGTCCTGACAAAAAATAACTATGCCAGTAGTAGCAAAAATCACTCAGTACTGTCCCCATTCTTTCTCTCCACAACCCCAAAATGCTGTTTTGAATACCTTTACCATCTTGTGTGCAATGCCCAGATTGATTATAGGCTGTTATATTGCCAAGTTTTCTTAACCTGTCATAAGTCTGACAAGGGTAGCTGAACCACAGACAAAGTGGAACTAGCAATTTCAGTAGGAGCGTGGTTTGGTATGCTTATATGGAATTAAAGATCTGTGTTCAATTGTGTTTTTAGGAATTTTACCCCTGGATTCTGAAGAGTCTGGTGTCTGTGAAGTTATTCTAGTTCATGAGCATTACTTGGGTATGTAGTTCATTTATTTTAGTAATACTTACATTTACTGTAAGTTTAGACTTAAGTTTAGCTTTTTTAATAGGATGCTAATTAACTTGGACCTCTGTGCAAACTTGTTCTGTGTATCAACAGTCACCTATTCAACTCCACCTATTCATAGAAGCTTTGTATCCTATGTACTTTCAAGGGCTTTTTCTTTGATGTCACTATTTGAAGGGTTAGTATTTTGCCCAAACCACAGAAGATTGCTACTTCTTTTTTCTTTTATTGTTTTTAAAATTTTCCCCTCCTTCTAACTTCACTTTATGTTGATATTGTCTTTGTACTTTTTCCTCACTTCATTTGTCACAAAATTAAATAAGGAGAAATTTGTTTTTATCCTTGCTTTGACTCAATACAGGAATATCACTTGTTACCAGACTGATGGATGGGATAAAATTAGCAGAGTAGAAACTGCAAACAAAGAATTTTCAGGGTGTGAGGATCAGAGAAAGCCAAGTATTGGAACGTTATTTTCAATTACTGGGAATTTCCAATTTGCCCTTTCTGGGCATGGAGTGCTTTGATGTTTAGAGTACTAAATTTGGGGATATCTAGGCTGCTCCTGAGATTGTTGTGTCAACTTGAGCAAGCTACATTTATACCCACTATAGTTTGCATTGCTTCTTTGACTGTCCATGAATTCAAATTGTGTAGTTATGAGGTCACTCCTTTAAATTTGTTTATATGAAAACCAAATCCTTACTTTTATTGCATAAATTGTTCTCTGTATATCAGTTTGGGGGTTTTTTAGTTGTTTGTTCATTTTTTTTAATACAGAAGAAGTAAACAAATATCATTTATGTTGAGTTGTTTGAAGATTATGTCTTCCTGACTAGCTATGACAGTTTTTCAAAATAAACCATGGGCTCCTGGAGATGAAAAAATAAGGTTTCTTCTTTCTAATACTTAAAAGTACAAATCAGGCAAAATGAAATTTAGAAGCCTGTGCTGCCTTACCACTGTTTACTGGAACTACAGGCAGAAAATATTTCCAACTTTTGTATTACTTTAAGTAGTTTATTCTGTGCAAAGTAGTATGAACTGGTGCAGAGAGTGGTGATCCTGGTAATGATGCCTAGAAGTCTTTTCCAGCGCACTGATAAATGATCCCAGGTGATCTCGATGTTGTTTTATAGTTTCTCTGATTCAGATTAAATTGTCGATTCTTAGGCTTAAAGGGAGGGACCAAACTTTTCCAGCTTTTTACTTTCCAGTCTGCCTGAAGAGACTTTGTGCTTACTTTGTTCAGTTCTACACTAGACTCTCAGCTGGACTATGATAATCTAGCTTAGTGTTAAGGTCTCTGCTAAGTCATGTGAATTGGTTACGTTAAAAATGGTGTTTGAATTTGTGATTTCCAGTTAAAAGAGTACTTCAGTAACATTAACTCCCTCAACTTCTAAGCATGTGGATAGAATGAGAAAATTCTAAAGTATCTGGTAGGTAGAGACAACAGAAAAGAGAAATGACAAATAATAATATTTTGGCCTTTATCTCTCTTGCCATGTTTAGTAACCTCCGGAAGCTGCTTAGACAAATGGATTATGAAATCACATAGCATCACAGAATGACAGGGTTTGGAAGGAACCTATGGAGACCATCTAGTCCAGCCCCCCTGACAGAGCAGGTTCACCTAAAGCAGGTTGGACAGATCTGCATCCAGATAGGTTTTGAACAAATTCAGAACTGGAAATTCCACCGCCTGTCTGGGCAGCCTGTTCCAGTGCTCTGCTACCCCCAAAGCAAAGAAGTTCATCCCCGTGTTTGGATGGAATTTCCTATGTTCAAGTTCGTGCCCATTACTTCTAGTCCTGTCACTGGGCACCACTGAAACAGACTGGCCCCATTCTCCTGACAGCCACCCTTTAACTATTTATATGCATTGATAAGATCCTGCTCTAAGTCTTCAGTTCTCCAGACTAAAAAGCCCCAAGTCCCTCAGCCTCTCTTTATAAGAGAGATGGTCTAATCCCCTAATAATCTTCATATTCCTTTGCTGTACCCTCTGAGGCAGTTCCTTGCCTTTCTTGAACTAGGGAGACCAGAACTGGACACAGTACTCCAGAGGAGGCCTTACCAGGGCAGAGTTTCTAACCTATAGAGAGGCAGAATTAGGAACTCATGGGTTGGAACTTGGATTGTATGCTCATTTTTGTGAAAAAGAGAAGATACCTCCTCAGATTATTTTTTCAGGAAGTGCATTTCTTTCTTTTTCCCTGTTCAAATACTGTATCTGAACTTGTTCATAAGAACTGTGCAGAAGCAAACTGATTATTTTTGGAATAAGAGTTGAGTTTTTCACTCTTAGTCCATGTAGTTGACCTAACACTGCCATGAGCCTCAACATCAGAATATTCTCTTTGTGAGATAGATTAGAATTTGTAATTTTCTTTGATGTTTTAGAAATTGACAAAGTCTAAAAAAAAAATTTTCATGAAATGTCAGGGATGTCAGGGAGTTAATGCTTTTTTTTTTCCCATTTGTTTGTTGGTTGTTTTTTTTTTTCCCCAAACTTAGTTCGAAAACCAGAAAAGGTTTGCTGGGTTGAAGCAGCTGGGACTGTTCGCGATGGTGTCCGAGCATACACAGCTTTACACTACCTTTCCCAAGTCTCTCCTGGAAAAACTGTCCTTGTGATGGATGGAGCAAGTGTAGGTAACAACTGTGCAATAATTACAATTGCAGAACAGAAATATTACCTCTGCCATAAATAACTGTCTTATCACCAGAATAATTGGATTTCTTACAACATATTAAACTTATTGAGCCTTGTATTTCACTCCTGGCAGCACCCTTAGCTTAATGCATTAATAGGAAAGGCCCTCCCACGTAAGGGACTGAGCCAAGAATACAGTCCTTACATGTTGTGTGGGAAGTGAAGAGAGGTAGTTCTGTTCTGGTGCTTCATATTGACATAGTTTTACCTTAAGCCCTCAGGTATAACTGGAGGAAAGCGCCTTAATTTTTCTTTTTATTCCTTTCCCACTACTGCTCTTTACCTTCTTTTAGCTATTAATAATTACATTTGCATTACCACGATCATTATTGCTGATGAAGATGTGAAGCTTGTAAATGTGACCAGGACTTTTCCTTGGTAACCCTTCCTTCCTTCAACAAGCAAACAAGCCCAAAGCTGCAAGTTACACTTGCGGTTACTGTACTTGCATTCCTTAAAGTAGAATCTGAGCTATTTTGTTAAGAGTGGGACTAGTTACTTACTGAAAGTTTATTCAGGGCTTCTCAGTCAATGAAAACACTCTTTTGACCTCATTTAGAACTAAAGCAGAGCTATTAAAGTTGAGATTCTTGGTTCAGATGTGTTTTATGGCAGAGTAAATCCAGTTTTGGATACTCTTCTGATTTCACCTGAACATCCTCTGCAATTAAATTTTTCTTAAACAGCATCAAGTTGTTGCTGTAAATAAGTTCAGCTGTTTTTTTTTTTCTTCTGCAGCCATTTGGTACAATAGCTATTCAATTAGCACAGCACAGAGGAGCTAAAGTAATCTCTACTGCATACAGTCTTGAAGATAAGCAGTACCTGGAGAGGCTTAGACCTCCTGTGGGTAAGTTACATTCTCCAGTGCTAAAGTTTACACTAAAGACTGTCTCAAAATATTATTTTATTTTTTTTTTAGTCTGGAGACTTTTTTCAGTAGCTGAAAACAGAAATGCAAGTTAATAAACTATTTCATTAAACAGTTTTAAATTTTAATCTGTACTCCATGGGTATTTAATTTCTGGTTTAGGTGTATTTAATGGCATCTTTATTCTTCGTTTACATGTAATGATTGTCTGTCAGCTCCTTCTATCTCACACAATAGTGCTTAAGTGCTGGCTGCTAGCCTAACTACTCAAGAAGTCTTTTCATTTTATAAAATTGCTGCTTGTGAACATGAAGAAAGCATTGCTGAATCACCAGTATCACAGTGTGTAATCTAGGTACCTGAGACAGAGTTCAGATGTAATCATATACTTAAGATAAAGTATTCATCAGACTCAAATTACTACTAATAGTATTTTATCAAGCTGTGTGGCAGCTCAGTTTCAAGTACTGTTGGACTCGATTTTAAGAGGTCTTTTCCAACCCAAACAATTCCACGATTCTATAACTATAGCTGAGCATTTAAAGGCTCTGCATTTTCCTATTCTATAAAGAAGTTTTGCATTAGAAATAATACATGCATTCATCTATTACTACTTCCATTTCTTCTCCTTGACACTTCAGTTGCGGGGGGGTGGTGTACCTCAAAGTAACAGGGCTATTTGGACCGTAGTCCATGTAGAATCTACAAGCTTTTTCTTATTTCTGTGCTGCACAGTGGAGGAAAGTAGAATATATATTTATTCAGAGAGTTTTAAAATTAAGGATGGCATTGCAAAGTCCAGTCTTATGGTAGTCCATAAACTTAGCTGTATAGTGAACAAAAGGTTAAACTAGCTCCTGATAATTATTCCCTCCTCAAAATGCAAAGACTGGCACAGAATAATCAGGTTTGTTTTTCAGTGTGATTTTTGTTGTCATTTAAGGAAGTATATAGAAAAGTAGCTGTGTCCCTGCAAGAATGCCTTTGTGGGGAAAGCATTTTATAGTCAGTTATCACATCTAAAATAAATCCAAATATATATATATGGGTTAGGATGAGATGTGATGAGGGAGATAATATCAAAGTTAACTGTCCCTGCTTGACTCCTTTGTTGTTTACTGTGATAATATTGTTAACGATCTTGGCTTTCCAAATGGAGAACTAGAGTTTTCAAATCTCCTCTCGTTCTTAGTGACTCAGTAAAACCAGATGTTGCTGACATGCAGGTGCATGTGTTATTATCCTTCTGTTCTTCCTGCTGGCTCAGGCATAGTAAGCTAGAAGAGGGATGAAATAAGCCAGAGTTGCTCCTTAGACGTGGAGAGAAGAGAGTTCTTGTCAATTTCTTTCTGGCTCTGGGGGACAGAACTGGCAGTGGAAGGACAGAGACAACAAGGTGTGCATGTGCATTCTCAGGCTGCATGTTCACACACATCTGCAGCATGGGGGAGTGATTCACTGCCAGCCTATGAAGTGAGTATTTAGGAGTATTTGGCGACCTGATGATGCAGCAGGAAATGGTGTACTGTGCAGAAACTCTTACACAAGAGCAGGGAGAGAGACACCTTTGCTGTCTGACATTAATGATCTTCAACAGGCAGCTGCAAAGTTTTGTGTTGGGAATGCTTCTTCTAAGACTTGACAGACTTACTGATTTTTGTCCTTTTTTGTTTGTTTGCTTGTTTTCTGTTACTTTGCAAAACCAAAACAGCAGCAACAAACAAAAAAAAAGTTTTTTGCTTCTTTGTACTTCAGAAGACTTTTTTACCCTAAGAGCAAAGTTTAGAGATCAGAACTTAAAGCATTTCTGTGTATGCTGTTGGTATGTAGAGGTTTGTTATGCCAGCTGTTACAGGGTGAAACTTTACTTTGTAGTATTTTATGGGTATATATTGCTAATGATATGAAAACTTTATTAGCTCAGAAATTACTTTGCAATTGATTTTATTATCATAGTCCTGTCAGTACATATAAATAGGCCTTTGGATTGCTTGGCATATTTATTTTTTACTGTCATTTTTAAGCTATAGGAATGTTAATATAAAATAAATGCTTTAAGTAACCAAAGCATAGCTGGCTATATCTAAGCTGGCTTCTAATGACTCTGGGTGGAGGCTTTTTCAGTTTTGTGTTTGCTCAGTGTGGTTTTTTTGTTTGCTTTTTTGCAAGATCTATCAGCTGTCAATGAGCAGCAGTTTGTGTTTATCAGCATATAGCACAACTAGCTGCTTTATTAAAATGGCTGAAGGAAGCATCTCTGCAGTGAAAAGGCTATCATTTCTGTTGCATGTCTGGCATGTGCTCGTTTTGCGACAATAAGAGTTACCAGTTTTGCAAATGTCTGTGGAACATAAACATTAAAGGAAAAAAACAAAAAAGCAGTTTTACTTCAAATAAAGAAATATGACCTGGGTGCAACATTAAAAAGAGAAACTTCCAAGTGTGAAAGCAAAAAGCCACTGTTTTTACATTCTGGAGCTTTGAGGAGGTTGGAGGTTTTTTGTTTGTTTTTTAATAATTATGCTTAAGGCACTGGAATCACAACTTCCTGTTGATGTTTAAGGAGTCATATTTAGACCAACAGAATGAGGTCTTTGCATGTCTTCAGTGAAATAGTGTGAGAATATAAACTCTGGTAGCAAATCAGAATACTCATATTTCTGCGTCTCACCAGCAGCAAAATAGGGAAACTAAAGCCTTTTTGGCAGTCAGAATAATGTTGTTTTAGAAGCTGTGCAAGTCACGGAAGGAGAAACTGAACTCGTTTACAAATTTTTCAGATTTTTTAACACATTTTTGCTAAGCAGAAATCAGAAAACAGCCCCACTGATTAAACTATTGTTTCTCCTTGGTAAATTTGAATCTATTAAATCAGTGTTATTCTCAAAGTGAACTTTTTTTGCATAAACCTTTTACTGTGTCAGGTTGCTTTTTTAAGAAAAAACTTTTAACTTCCTGAGTGAAGAAACTAATCAGAAAATTATATTCTGGGGTTTTATTTGCATTCAAGGAATGCGACTATCAGTATTAAATTAATGTGGCATCTTTATTTAATTATGACCATGTGTATTCTCTTCAGACAGAGAATTTGTCTTCAGTGAAAATTTTGAAGGGCTGACCTAAGAAATGGAATACATCTTATGATGTAATTTGAAGGAAGAACAAATATACCAAAAAAAAAAAAAAATCAAGGAAAAAAAAACAACAAACAAACAGGTTTTTGGGTTTTTTTTTGGGTTTCAGTATTTTGTGTAACTCCAAAGCATTACCCGAATATTTTTTAATATTCTTGTTAATGACCAGTTTCTTGCAATATTTCTTCATCTGTCATTTAATCTGCTGTCATTAAATTCAAGAAGGTATACAACAACCTTTAGTGGGTAAGTACCTATTGCAAATTTGAGTTTAATCCATTGCATGTTGGAATTGTGCCTCCAAATATATCTGACGTTATTTCCATTATAACTTTTTTTGAGATGTCTTTGACCTGTTTAGTTTCCAAATGTTTGTTCTACCTCATAAATATGAAACAAACCTGAAAACCTTAGCTGCTACTTCTTTGCCCTAGTTATTACTGATTCTGTGGTTTATCTTTATAGCTATTCATAAATAGGGTATCATATATGTAAGAATAAAGTATATTAGGAACTTTCTGAAGTATTTCAAGAGGAGATATAAATACTTCCATCTAAATATTTACTTAATGACTTAGAGAGCCATTGAGAGGTCAAAAAAACATCACACAGAATGTCATAGATTACTAAGTTTATCCATGCTGGGAGATAAGTAAAAATATAACTAAGCATTATGTTAAAGAAAAGATGGACATTAAAAGAAGAAGGAAAAAGAAAAGACTTGCTGTTAAGTCAGTGTCTTGTAAGGGACTGAGTTTGTTATGTTTTCACATGTTTACTTCTGAGTTGCACTGGGAGATGGCTACATGCCAGACAGAATAAGTTTTTATTTTCCTCTTATGATGTGGAAGCAAGAGGAAGTAGTGGGGTTTATGTAGAGTAAGGAAAGACAGCTATACTTGGAAAGTTCTCCTAAAGCATTACTGCTGTGGCTATTTGATAGATAACTTGAAAGTTGGGAGGCATGAAATAAGATACCTCCTTATCTTTTGTCCACATTCTTTTGCTTCAATGACGTTGCTATAATAACTCTAGAACTTGCTGTTTTTGAAGGCACTTTTGGAACAGAATTGCAAAGAATGAACTTTCAGAAGGACATATAATAATTATAGTGACTTACTTTATCCTTTCTGGCCTAAAAAGGCTTGTGTGTTTTACTTCTGCATTAAGCTAGTACATAGTTTTTAGTGTTGATCTTGCATTCTGTTGTGAAATATTAAAAAAAACCAAACCTGGCTAGTATTTTGACTTTGCTGCAAACTTGCTTGTAATACTTTCAAAAGTTAGAGACTTTATGTTCTGCTCTGAACCTAAAGTTGACATTTTTATTGTAGTTAACCAAATGGTACTGCTCTTTCTAGCTCGAGTGATAGATGTGTCAAATGGAAAGACAGACGTAGCAGAAAGCTGCTTGGAAGAAACAGGTGGCCTGGGAGTGGATATTGTTCTAGATGCTGGAGGTATGTAACCGATGAAAGTCTGGTCTTCAGAGAACAATTAGCTTGGGGAGTTTATTAATATTATTTACAAGTCATATAGATGGAGGCTGCATGACCTTAAATTATTACAATTAGTTGCTTGTTCCCATGCGGTTTTATATATATAGATCTTCTTAAGCAAGATCTCTTTACAATCTGCTCCTATCACCCTCTAGTGGAGGTATCTGATACTGTTAGTCATCTGCTACATTTGTCTGAAATTTTACACTCTTAAAAACTGAGTAGAAAAAAAAAAAGTGTTTCAAGGGATAGAGCTGTGACGTTGTTGTTTATGCTACCTTCTTTTAATACAAAAATTATGCTATAATCTCAAGTGCTGTCAGCCTGTAGTCTAAAAAAATGCTGACAGGTGGAAACTCTGAAGTTAGTAATTTTAGCTAAAATAATGGAAGAACTTCTTAGCATTCCACTGAAGTGTGTTAAAAAGCATATTGCATTTCCCAGATCTGCTACTTCAGATAGTCTCATGTGATTAACAGCATAATTGAGTTCGAGACAGCTGTCTTTCAGTGTGTGTGTTCATATGTCTGAAGACATAGGTCTGTAAAGAATTCCAAAATACATGGCTTTCAGAGAGATGGACGTTTCCTTCTGAACAGAATTTGCTTTTGAGTTTGAATTAATTTGATCTGCCTCCTGCTTCTTCTCCAGTGAAATTATATAGTGCTGAAGATGAATCAACTTCAAAATCGCAGTTGTTGCCTCATAAGCATGAGATAATTACTCTGCTTGGTGTTGGCGGACACTGGATAACAACAGAAAAAAATCTTCAGGTAAAGATAATGTGGTAAAGAATTTACCAACACTGTATGTATGTATGTATATATGTGTACATGTATATACATGTATGTGTGTGTGCATATATATGTATGGATGTGTCTGTCAGCTTCTGTCATGACCAGATGTTCCCCACTGTTAAATCACTTTTCACTTGAAAATTAACATCCAGAAAATAGGAAGTGTTTAATGGGGAGAGTAATGAATGTTTTTATTTTCCTTTGGGACAATTTTGGGGCTGTTTTTTTTCTGAGATCATAGAAAGTTATATTAATGGCTTGGCTGTACTGACAGATTTTAAAGGAACTGTTTTCTTTGTCTCTGGGTGTTTAACAAGACAGGAAAGTATAATTTAAAGCTATAAATATGAAAAGTTTGCTAAGTGTTAAGAATGGGCAAGGTTTGGGGTTTCATTATTTGGGGTTTTTTTAACTATCTACATAAAATTACTATTTTGCCTTTATTTTCTTATAGGAAACTGTAATTAAATAACATTTTTCTTCAATTTGTTCAAGCTGGATCCTCCAGATAGTCATTCCTTGTTTCTTAAAGGAGCCACAGTCTCTTTTCTTAATGATGAGATATGGAACTTGTCCAATATACAGCAAGGGAAGTATCTCTATATCCTTTTGATGGTCATTTTGAATACTGACTGCTAATATCAGTGGATAGAAATATAACCAAGAAACCAAGTTTCTCTTCTATTCAGTCATGTAACCATAGGCTTAAAGGTCAGCACAGTTAAGCATACAAAGTAACTAAAATACAACCTACTCCTGTTTTAAGCTGTTCTCTGAATTCCTTATAAACATATATCTCTACATGCTTTTTTAAAAACAGTGCTGAAATAGAAAACACACATTCTGAATAAAATTCAGTATTTCAGTTCAAGGTTGAACCAATTAATTGAAATTTTTATTTCAGTAAGGATTTTATACTATGCACGTGATACTTGGGATTTTTATTTATTGTTACTGTTTTGGGCAGTAGATGAATCATGTGTCAGTCTTAATGCAATCAGTTAAATTATAAAAGTTCATCGTTTTCCTTATTTGCAACATTGCATACATAAAATATATTGAGCAACGATATGAGTGTAAGAAGAGGAATGTATCCTCTAATTTGCATTACCTACATGTGATTTTAAGCAGCTGGACTCCAAGCTTCCCATTATTATGGCAGTTTTCAGTGGATCACCTCAAGTAATCAAAGGTTTGCCTGTTTATGTCTTTAAAGACCCTCCCTGTTCCGTTCTGTACTGCAGTGCAGATTATGAGATCTGCTGAATCACTTTTGCAGCTTAGCGGCACAGCAGAGGCAGGTGAGGATTAAGTCATTATATTTATGAAACAACTGACTGCACTGCAAGGAAGTCCTCTCCTCCTCCCCCAAACTGCAAGGTAGATTAGGCAAAGTCAGGCACACTAAGGAAATATTTATGGGATGAAGGTTATCATGAGTGGGATTTATAGTTTGGTATTTTTGTTGAACACTTAGCCACATGAAAAGTAATCTGACTAAACAGTTGAGATTTTTGTCTGTCATCCCCTGGGGTATCTTTAATAGTAACAGTGTGTTTTATCACAACGGGCTTTAAAGTGGAAAGGAAAAATCTGTTTTGTTTTTGCTCAGCTTTTGGATCTGTGTATGTTGTGAAATTCTCGAGCATATGGAATTAATGTCATGTGAAGATGTGGCTTGGGCTTCAAATAATAACCAGATTGCTCTTAAAATGAAGGAAGGAATATTATTTTTAAAATTTCATATAAAGACTAAATACAGACTCATCTGTTGCAATGTCATGAATGTTAGTCATCAACCCAAAGATCTCTCACAGATGTGAAGCAGTACTCCAAGAGCTTACAGACTCTGCTGTGTTCCCAACTTCTATTTTGACTTTTACTTCAGATGTCTATCTCAATAACAGGGTGGGTTAACTGGTACCAAAGTCTGTCATCTTCATTCTGCACAAAATAGGAAATTGCTATTCTGATTGACTAAAGTCTTATGTGGGCTACATTTGTCAATCTTAACCCTTTTGCTTTATTTTTCAAAATTTTTTTTTCCTTATTTCTTTTCTGCATACTGTTTCAGGAAAGGTTCTGATATATAAACAAGTGCATAAATGTGACCTGAAGGTTGGAATTAAGGTTAATTTTAATTTTGCTTTCATTTTGTCTGGATTTGTATGAATACAGGGCTCTTGCCATGAAAATCAAAAGTTATATACGTAAATACATTCTTACCTTGACAGTCCTCTTAGATACCTATCCTAGAAGATATCATGGAGAAATTATCAAGTAGTGTTTTCAGGTAAGAGATACTATTTTTCTTTTTCTTTCTTTTTTTTTCTTTTTTAAAATCCAGAATTAAAAGTAGAAAACTTTTGCCAACATTGTGCTGCAAATTTATAGTAGGATGCTCAGGAAAAGATGCCTCGCATAATCTTTATGGAGCAGTTTATTGTCTGCTTCTGTATGTAATATAGTAGGTTAAGCACAAGGAAATTTGGTCAACCTCACAATTTTGCTGTTTTGTCAAAATTTAACAGAGTCAGCACATTCTTGTCTTCATGGAGAAAGAGCATACATATATCTGCCTGCTCAGCAGTGCCTGATAGAGAAATGGTGTTAGCTGGAAAAAATGATAGGTCTGTTTAATGCTCTTCTGAGAAGAATGGCAGCTCTGCTAGATACAAACACTCCTTTAGTAAGTTTGGAATGGAGGATTCTCAGTGCAGGATACTGTGTTGATATTGAGCAAAAGCCTCACCACCAACCGTTCTATGAATCTGTGCTTTTTCTTTTTTTTCTTCCATGTAAGAAGGATGTCTTTTAATTAACTTCTGTTTCCTGTTTGCTTTAGGGCTCTTTCCTTATTCTGTGAACCTGGCAAAGCTATAAAACTTCTATTTACGGAGTAATGTTTACATAGTGAAAGGAGTAAAGTTTACATAGTGAAAGTAAAGTCTATAGCAGTAGTCCCACAATATTTCTGTTTATCTGACCAGACACTTTTAACATATTGTTCCATTTTAGGCCTCAGCTGGATGAGCCAATCCCTTTGTATGAAGCCAAAGTTTCTATGGAAATAGTTCAGAAGAATCAAGCACGAAAAAGACAAGTCATCCAGTTCTGACACACAATTTACTGATTTCTAAGCCTGTGGAAGACAGAGAAACATAATGTATTTAAGAAGTAAATTACTGTATACTTTTTCGAATAATTCTGTAACTAGAACTTCAAGGTCTTTTGTACCTCAGCACAAATGGTCTGAGAAGCTTCTGTGACTTCAAAGTATTTTCTTGGATCCACTCGAGCAGATTATTCCTATCAGCAGCTTCTAAAGAGGCAGTCTTGACATAGAAATCTTGTCTGCCCTGCCTCAATTACAAATGTCAGGAATGTTTACAGGCAAACCCATTTGCTATTGCTTTTTAACCATAAGAAATTAAAGGGGGAAAAAACCCTGGTGTTCTTTATTAGTCCTCTCTTCTACAGCCCCTACCAATAGTCACCTTTATATTTACCTTCTATTTTTGACTGTGCTGAGACTAAGCACTGTCTGCGGTACACTTAAAAGTCTTAAATCTTCATTTAAAGTTATTTAATTGAAAGACAGGCAAAACCATCAGAATTGGCAAGGATGCCAGAGGGGTAGGATATGTTACTGATAGTAAGAGTTCTTTGATTTACTGCTTCATTTTAGAAGCCAGGCAGTAAACCTAGTGAATCTAGAGCCCATAAGCTCGTACGATCATGCCGTTGAAATGACCGAGGCACTTTTTTGTATCTTGTTACTGTAATATTGTTTTTAATATCTTTCCAGTAAGACCTTCCTGTACTGTGTATTTTCACTTCCCCTCTTAACCTCAGGCCTATCCTAGCACAGCTCAAATCTGTTTAGCCAACATTCTCCATTACAACGAATTTTCTGCGCATCAGCAGTATGGAAGGAACTGCTGTTTTTCTTCCTTCAAAGCATGCAGTTTCCCACTGCCCTTATCTGAGAGCAAAAAATGGATCTTTCTGTTCAACTGTGCCATTCGTTTTCACTGTGCAGATGGCTCAAACACTGGCCACTAGCACTTTAAACCAGTGTTAAGAAACTGGAACATTGAGTGAAAATAGATTTTTCTAGAACCACGATTAATCTGCCTTATATCATTCACTTGACTTTGTTCTAGGTTCTTGATAAATGATGCAAGTGAAGCATATTAGAAGCGTGAGTAAATCTTATTTTACTATTCATGTGATGCAATGCAGCCTTGAAAGTAAGTGATGCTTTTTTTGCATGTGTACACACACATCTAAAGCACGTGAATCCTGTGTTAGTTTAGCGTTTACTGCAAGACCCACCTCCCTGATGTTCATTTTGGCTTAAATGTTTGCAAAGGAAAGTAGATCAGAGGAAACAAAGTCTAAGAGTTAAAAAGTAACAAAACACAACCAACCACTGACAGAATTGCAGAAAAAAAAAAAAGAGATTTTTGAAGCATTTTTTTTTTTTATTAGATGTTTAGTCAGTAGATACGTTGCTCCAAACTACATGTATAAATATCTTTTGAACCATATGTACAGCTGGTGCTGAAGTGGCCGGGTCAGCTTTTGAAATAAATGTCTCCAGTTGGGTGTTAAGTTGCTTAGTGGTGCATTGAGCTTGGCTGAGGTGTCTGAGCATTTTCTGATGCTCTTTAGTAACTCTAGCTTTAGCTTAAACAAGAGGGTTCCTGACGCTCCCTAAGCAATTGCTTCCTCTTTCGCACAGCCCCTGACAGAAGAAGTCAGAAAGTAGTTGTGAGAGCAAGGTTCCCCAGCCCTGGGGGTGGGGGGGAGCCTGCTTACCTGTTCTTTCACAGCTGCTACAAGAAAGTCGTGTGTGTGCATCGCTGTTGCCTGTATGCTGGTCTGACAACCCCGTGAAAGCTGCCAGTCGTCTCCTCTAGCACTGATGATGGTGAGAGGCATGCCAGGGCCTGTGTGAGCTCAGCGTTTTCCGAGGATGCTTTTGCTGTGGTGAGCTTGAGCCAGAGGGCGTGTGGATGGTGTGTAGATGGACAGTAAGGGCTGCCACATGTCTTCAAAACCAGCTTTTGCATCTGGATGAGTTTTGTAATCCATTATTTTATTTACGTTTCAGAGCTGCCTAGCAGGGGCTGGATCCTACCGCCCGCATTTTGCGGGTGATGGGGATGGGTGCTTTTCTTGCAGTGCTGTCTGAAGCAAAATACTCCAGCATGGGCCCTACTTGGGGCCGTGAATGGCAGCTAGAGCTGGTTTGGCGCCCCGAGTGTTTAGTCTCATGTTTCACACAACTGGAACCGTCTTCTAAGTGTCTTCACAGGAGATGTTTGTCCTAATGCAGCTATCTGGCGGCTTCCTTGCTACCTGACTGGAGACATCCAGGCTGCTTTCAGGAATCCGTTTGTGTTTTTCAGTAGTAACACTTCAATTTAAATTGAGTAGCGGGCAGGGCTGTGGAGGCGGTCCCCGGGGCTGGCAGGAGGTCGCTCAGCCGCACGGGGGCGCCCCCTCAGGGACGGCGGCTCCGAGTCCTCCTTGGCCAGACGAAATGGCGGCGGCTGCGGCCCTACCTCAGCACCGCCCAGGGGCGGAACTCGCCCCTTTGCGCGCCAAGCCGGGACAGAATCTCCCGCCTGGCAGCTTCTCTCCGCACCGCACGGCCATGGCTGCCCCAGCTGTGCCCGGCTACTCGCCCGGCTTCAAGAAGCCGCCAGCGATGCTACGACTGAAGCGCAAACGGTTGCGGAGAAGCGAGTCTGCTGCCTCCGCTTCCCCGCCCTGCGGCGCTGCCCCTCGGGCCCGCTCTATGCCGGCCCGACGAAACCCCTTCTCCAGCCTGGAAAACGCGCCGCGGGCAGCCGACAAGCCCAAGCTGCTGGAGCGGGCCCGGCTGCCTCCGCCACTGGCAGGAGAGTCCCCTTCGGCAGTGCCTTTCTGGCAGGTAGGGACGGGCTCCAGCCCCCGCGGTGGTCGGGGCATTTCTCTTCCCCCGTGATGAAATGAGTCCGAAAAGGCGAGGGGAGAAACGGAACGGACCCCATGGCCAGAGAAGGGGCCTCGGCGCTAGTACAAGCAGCCATCGCCCTCAGCCGGGGTTCGGCATCGGCGGTCCTGAGCCCTTTCCCTCTGAAAAACAACAGTCCCCGAGCTAGGGATTTGCCCCGGCTTTGTACGTGGAGGGAAACCAATCTGCGGCACTTCTGCCATGGGGGCATCTTTCGATTGCACCGAAGGGTGGATGTTTGCAGCATGTGTATGTTTAATATCACTCTCGAAATTTCACTGCAGGGTTTTTTTTAGAAAAAGTTATCAACATGATTATTATTTTGTCCTGTCTCTCTTATACTCCTTTTTTATTCAGCTTTTAGAGCCTGTTTGTGAAGATAAACCCGTCCCAAGACCAGAGCCCTCTGACAGAACTGATGACCTCGCCCTGGCCAATGTATGAAAGAGTTCATAATGTTTCTTAAATGTGGGGAGGTTTTGTTGGTTTTTTGTTTTTTTTTTCCTCAGGTCACAAAAAAACGCTGAAACTGTTATTTAATGGTCCATCTCACTATAAAATCATGTACTTAAAATTTTCCTAAGTTGCTTTGACATTTACTGTTACGGTGGCAATCTCTTAAAAGGCAGCTTTCTGCATGACATCTCGGTTGGTGTAGTTCTCATTCATCGAGGTTGTCCAGTTTTGTTTACTGTAATTCTCCTCTTTCTTAGTTTTATGTTTTGTTGAGATAAAGATGTCCTTCATCGAGGTGAATTACCTCCTGCAGTCTTTTATCCAGCTGCAGTAAGGGAACAAACAACTTCACCAGCCACGTAAGAAAGAATGCCTGAAAAGCAGTGCTTGGAAGAGTATTTCAAGCAGGCAGTGTCTTAACGCTGTTAGCGGTTCAGAAACTTAAGTTCAAACTAACTTGGCAGAATATAAAAATGACCTCTCAGAGAGAACAACCTGTCTTAGATCTCTCTAGTATGTTGTTGAGATTTTTTCTTTTTTTTTTTTTGCATCCTGTAGGGAGCAATTTCCCAGAGAGGATGAAAGGAAAGAACTGTTTTGACATGGAAATTCTTCGTCTTCCTAAACTTCAGGGCTGTTTTCTTAAATCATTCATCTTTTTGTCTGTTCCTAGTTATAACTCCTGTGAATGAAAACTCTTATGCCTTTTTATAAGCACTGTAATGCTGTGTTTCTATCAGAATCTGTTACTGACTAAAATAATGAGTACAAACCGTGACTTTGGCTCGCCTATGAAAAGTCAGCCTCTGTGTAACTTGGGATCCAGAAACTTTGCCTGCAAAAGTTGGTTTTTTTTAATGTCTCCTAATTTAATGCGAGCACTTCCTTGGGATCAAAGTGAGCTAGGCACTGGTTTTGCTGTTGCACTGAACTGGACAAAAATATGCAGGAGACATCTTTAACTTGTCCTTTTTATAGGCTACTAAACATGATGTAACCTGAATAGCCAGGATCTGGATTCTGGTCTGCCTGCCAGGAAAGGCATATTAAATCAACATGATAGGAGGCCTAACCATGCTAAAATATTAATAGGTAGCTACACAGTTTTAAGTTTGCATTGGGTTAATTGGTGCTGTTTCTGTTTTGTAAGGACCTTCATTTACCTGTTGCTGTACCTGAAGTTCCCTCCTCACCAAGACATGAATTTCCTGCAGATTGGAGTATTAAAACACGACTTCTATTTATGTCTTCTCAACCTTTTACCTGGACAGAACATTTAAAAGCACAAGAGGAAGCTCAAGGATTTGCTCAGCATTGTAGAGCTACAGAAACAAACTTGCCAGAGAGCATACAGGTAATACTTCAGAGGGTAGCTCAAAGATCTATCTTTGGAAAGGAGAATGTACCTTTGCACCTTTTCTTAAACATGATAGTGAAAACAGGATTCTGCTTTGGTTTGGTCTTGCATTAAGAACAAGGCTTATTCAGGCTACTAACCTTATTACATCCATGGTGTTTACCCACAGTGGCAAACAGGGCTAAGTAGGTGGTCATTGAACTTCAGCTGCCAGTTGCTGTCCATCTTTCTTCAGTTTTATCTTGTAGTGTCTAATGTATTTTTTTTATCCATAGTTTCTAATAATGTTTTAAGCAATTACTTGCAGTGCTGCCTTAAGCAAAGCAACATTGTCCTCAAGAAATATTTTTTGACATCTAGGAACCAAAACTGTCGACGGAACTGCGTTGTGCCTTCCAGCAAAGCCTTGTTTACTGGCTTCACCCTTCATTGCCATGGCTGCAGATGTTTCCCCGGATTGGAGCAGATAGAAAGATCGCTGGAAAGGCCAGTCCTTGGTCACAGGATGAAGCCCTGCAGCAAGTGTTAATGAGCGAATGGTAAGTGGAATCAAGTAACTAATGCATTTAGTAAGATTAAGATGCATTCTCCCCCTCTCCCCCCCATTTTTATGAGAAAGCTTTTAATTTTCCATTTTTCAGATAGAATTGTTCATTATTTCCAGGATTAGATTAAGGAAACGTAAGACTGAAGCTACCTTCCAGTGTTAAACATCCCTCTTCAATCCTAGTTGTTGATTTGGGTAGGATTTCATACATTCTGTTGGCAGGCAGCCTTTGCTTCACGTAGGACCGCATTCTAGAAAGCAGCAGGCTGTGCTTAAGAGGAACACAGCTTCCTAGATATTGAGCATGCCTGAAAATTTGGCTGCTCACTCCTTATGGTCTCAAACCTGTACAAAGTGCACACCACTACTGAGATCCTGCCAAATCACATTTGTTGCATCAACAGAAAGAACTGAGTTACCGAATGGGTTTGCTCTAATTTGCAGGTCTGTCAGCTTTACTTCTCTATACAATCTGCTCAGAGCCAAGCTGTGTCCGTACTTCTATGTGTGTACCTACCAGTTTACTGTTCTGTTCCGTGCAGCTGGTCTTGCAGGAAGTGATGTTATCACAGCTGTCATTTCTCCCACAACTAGAGGTTTAAGGGAAGCCATGAGAAGTGAAGGTAAGGTGAACCAGTTGAACGAGGATTTGAACAGCTGATAAAGTCCATTAGCTGTGTTAGCAAACCACTCATTGCATTCTTTCCTTCCTTCTCTGTTCCAAGGCATAGAGTTTTCTTTACCGTTGGTAGAAGAAAGTAGAACCAGAAAACAGAAAAACTCTGATGTGAACTTGGAAACGGAAGCTGGTAACAGCCTCGAAGTGAGCAACAGCACAGAAGATGGAGAGTATGTAATGTCTCCTACGCTGCTAGAACGCAAGGGCACCTTTAGTCTTCTGCACATCCTATTTGGAAAATATTTGTAGGAAGTATTGCTTTCCTAACACTGATTCTGTTTTGCAGGGAGCCAGCTCCAAGTGATGATGATGATGAGGCAAACTTCTCTTGGCTTGAGGAGATGGGAGTCCAAGACAAGGTTAAGAAACCAGATGCTCTTTCTATTAAGTTGTATCCTTTGACACTGGAAAGGTGTATACAGTGGTATAGGTTTATGTTTTGTAAAGGCTTTTGAGAATTTATTTCCAGATATTAACCTTCAGATTGTGGCATATTAAGAGACTCTGCCTGAGTTTATTACAAACGTTTCTAGATGATTCTTGTCTTTAAGGAAAAGTCATTGTGAATTGTTAATATAACTTTGTCAGGTCCATTAGGTCACAAACTGATGGTGTCACCTCACATGTAGGTCCACTAGACTCATTAAATCTTCACAGTTTTTGTAAAGCATGTGGGTTCCTGGAGGCTTAGGTTTACACTTTGAAGTAGTGGGGAACAGTAGGGACACAGCTGCAGCCCAGCTATTGCTGGCAACCTGCAAGTGCATCAGAGGGAGTGATTAACTGTCTTACTCTATCACCATTTGCACTTAGAGCACTTGAGAATTTTAGTAATGAATTCTGAAGTCAGGCTCAAGATGGTGCTTAGTCTTTGAAAAACAAATCTGAATCAGTGTAAAGTTTGGTGGGATTTTCTGTTTTCTTTAAATGACTTGACTGGTTAGAAGGGGCTTGAGGGGTTTCTGGCGTAGCATAGCTCTAGTTCTTCCTTTGGTGTACTGATGCTTTTTACTTCCTAATGGGTTTTCTTTGACTACAGTCAACGCAGTCATAAGGAGAAGCATGAGGTGCATGTGGATCACAAACCAGAGTCCCTTGCGTTAGTGAAAGGAGCAAATACATTCACCTTGCTGAACTTCTTGATAAACTGCAAGAGCCTTGTGGCTGTTGCAGGTCCACAAGCAGGGCTTCCACCAACTTTACTGTCCCCTGTTGCTTTCCGAGGAGGAACAATGCAAACACTCAAAGTAAGTGACACAACCATCTCTGTTTTCTAATAAAGAAGAGAAAGCTGTTTAGTCACACAGTAGATTAGATGCTACCTTTGAATAGTTGTCTTCAGATACCAGAGAGGAACTTTTGTTGTTACCAGTCTGAGTTAGCATTTTGACTGCCTTCCAAATCATCTCTTATCATCTACTCTGCTGTTAAACTGAAATCCCAGTATTTCTGTTCTTCACAGACAGAAGATGGCTAAGCAGGCTTCCCAGACACTAAAATGGTTCTTGAAAGATGCTCCTGAGATCTTGTGAGATCTCACTATTACAGCTGCTTACAACAAGGAAGCCTCTGAATCATAGCTCACCATCTGCTACTGTAAGGAGATGGTGGGTAGTAGAGGATATGCTGTTAACAGAGGTAGTTCACTGTTCTTCCACAAAAAAAAACCAGTTCTGCAGTTAACTTTCTCAGTACTGCAGAGCATTCCTGCACATCACAGCTGGTACATTTT
Organism: Psilopogon haemacephalus; assembly: GCA_013396835.1. Lineage (NCBI taxonomy): Eukaryota > Metazoa > Chordata > Aves > Piciformes > Megalaimidae > Psilopogon > Psilopogon haemacephalus. The sequence goes on from VWZI01012486.1 coordinate 666,877, forward strand.
AGGACCTGTTACAAAGACATTAAAACCCTCATAATGCTCATATTGAGCAGCAAGTTGACTAGTATTTTGGACTTCTAATGAGACCATGGCATCGCAGTATTGATGAAAATTAGGACTTGGTGTGTCAAAAACTAATCCTTTGTGCTTTTGTCTTCAGGCTCGAAGTATAAATGCCAAAGCCAGAGTCCAGTTGGCATACAAGGACATATCCAGTTTGGAGATCATAGGCCCTGTCATGCCTCATGCCCTGCATTCACTGACCATGCTGCTCAAGTCTGCACAGAGGGGAGCGTTCTCTGCTGTCTTGTACACCCATGAGCCAACTGCTGTGTTCAACACTAACCTTGACAATTCAAGCCCTGCCTTACATCAGGTAAGCAAACTAGCAGAGACAGTCATTCCTATGAGGGGTAGTATCTTCACTAGGACACTAAGCAACATAACACTTTCCCTCGGTACATGGCTTTTACACAGTTACTTGTGATCAAGTCATCTGCCACTTTCTTGGTAGCCCCTGTAGTTTCCTTTGATTCCATTTCTAAAGGAAGGACAAAAGTAGCTTTCCAGGGATTCCTCAGAGGTGCATAAACATTAAAAACTACAGCTATTTCCAACAGAAATACCTATTCCATGTCTCTCTCAATGGGAATTTTCCACAGGAAAGTATACACAAAGATGTTCCTGCATGTGGACTGCATCCTAAGACACTGGATCAACTGAGGCAGTGTCCAGCGCTGGGAAAATATTCCATCCGATTTCTGGAAATGAAAGATTATGGTTATACCTGGAAGTCCTAGGTATACTAGTTCCATTTAGCGGGAGAGAATGCTCTCCAGGGTGCAGGTGCTGTCTGGTCTACATGGGCAGCACCTATGCAATCCTGGAAGGAATCAATTGAACTGAATGTTGTGGACAATTGTTTGATGATGGCTGATGTGCACAGTTTGAAGGCCTTTTAAAGGAAATTAAAGAAAAGGCCTCCGTCTCCTTTTGCATATTAAAAAGCCTGTTTTTAATAAAACCTGGTAAAACATGATTATTTTTCTTACTGGTCTGACTTGTGTCCAGGTTTGTCTTCCTCATGCACATCCGTTCTGTAGAATTTCTGCTGCTCTGTACAGTAACTCCTACTGTCAAGTACTCCATGCCTGGTGCAAGTTACAGAACGTTAGAGGTTGGAAGGGACTTCCAGAGACCACAGAGTTCAACTCCCCTGCCACTGCCAAAAGCAGGATCCCCTAGGGTAGTCCACACAGGAATGCATCCAGGCTAGTTTTTAAAGTCTTCAGAAAATGAGACTCCACAACCTCCCTGGGCAGCCTGTTCCAGTGCTGTCACCCTCACTAAAGAAGTGTCTCCTCATGTTGAGGTGAAACCCATGTTCAAGTTTGCATCCATAGGTCCTTATTACTGTGCACCACCAAAAAGAGATTGGCTCTGTCCTTTCAATATCCACCCCTCATATTTGCAGACATTGATCAGATCCCCTCTGTCTTCTCAAGACTAAAAAGCCCTAGGTCTCTCAGTCTCTCTTCATAGGGGAGATGCTCAAGTCCACTTAATCATCCTCGTGGCTCTGCCTTGGACTCTCTCCAGCAGATCCCCGTCTCTTGAACTGGTGAGCCCAGAAGTAGACACAATACTCGCGTGTCACCAGGGCAGAGTGGAGGGGGAAAAAAACCTCCCTACACCTGCTGGACACACTTTTCGTAATGCTCCACAGGATACCACTGGCCCTCCTGGCCACAAGGACACGTTGCTGTCCCAAGGTGGAGCTCAGGGTAGTACAAGCTGGCTTTTAAGTAAAACTTTACACCTAGATGCAAAATTCTGAACTTCCCCCCCTTCAATTAATATCAGACACCAAGACTGAAAGTGCTAATGGCATTGTGGGGAATAGAAGACTCGGTTGCTTGAGCCACTGCTCTTTTAATAGTTAACCTCAATGCCTTTCATAGCCAGCTTGTCTGCCTCCACCTGTCACAGTCTCTGCTAGTGAGTGTTGCAGTCTGCTGCAAAACAACAGCCCACTGCCACAGATCATTAACAGCAGCTCTCACAGCAGCCATGTTCTGGTGCAGTCCCCTAAGCTGTCACACCTGACAGCTGCTCCTGACCCCAAACCAAACTACTTCCATTCTGAAACAGGCAGCACCTTCCCAGTGTACACTTGAGGAATAGCCTACTTACATGGTCAGCCCCTCCAACAAGTCACTGAAAGCAGCAGGGAAATGCTGTTCTGTAGCTGCCTCTCAGGGAAAGCAGTTTTAATGAAGCCAATAACCATTCAGGTGTGTGGAGTTGAGCCTGTTTCTAGGAAATACAATAATTACTATTAATTCCAGCTCACTTCTGTTTTCAAATCTAGGATGACCATTACTGAGAGGCACTAATACCAACAAATAGCTTACAGCCATTTAAAGAATCTGAACTGCAGTTACAGTCTTGTAGCCTGGAAACGTGTAATTACAAAAAATTACAACCAAATTCTTTGACACGTGCTTTGCACCATTACCTGAGCTGTGGCTGCTTCCTTGTACTGTAATCTATGTTGGTTTTAAGTCATAGCTTTGCCTCTAACTTTAGAAGCAATGCCAGTTGCTAACAGCTGTAGAATTCAGTGCTGTTCCTCAAGCATACTTGGCTGCAATGAACTGTCCCAAATGTCCAACACCATCACACTCAAGTCTGCTCTTCCACCTAAAGGTCTTTTCAGTAAATATTTCCATCAGTTCAGATGCTTTTAGAGCAGTAAGGTCAATTTACTTAACCTGTCCAAGTGGATGAATTTTAATCGCAACCAAGATTTGCTTGGGAGGACTACAGACTTCAGCAGTCAATTTAGACTTCATACACTTTTTTGCACTTTAAGAAGCAATTTCAAATTTTCCAAGGTGCAGGAACTTCACCTTCCTGCCCTCCAGTCCTTCACTGTTTTAAAACTGCCAATCAAAGGAGATTGCCAAGAAACATTCTGGTGGAAGTCAGCTACAAGTTCTCAGGCACCTGTTTCAAAATTTTCCCTAACTGGAGAAGTCAGAAGCACTTTTAGCAAGATTACTCCTAGGAAAATAACTCCATGACAAGAGGAATTCCAACAGCTAAATGGGATCATGTCTTCCATCAGCAGGACTCAGAGACTATTCACCTCTAAGACAGCTGAAGTGCTGTGTAAATAACCAGGTTCCAAGAAAGTGTTTCCTAGTTGTTCTTTTTAATAAATCACTACTTATCTATTCCTGCATGCAAAGGACACTCAAACCAATTCAAATTTACAAATTTTAACAGAAGCACATTGCTGCACTAGCTTTAGACTCAAATATAATTCTAAAGAACAAGGAATGAAACTAAACAGAAACCCCCCCCAAATCCAGAACTGCTGTAAGTTGGCCATTACAGACCTTAACTGTTTTCTTTTTCATGTGTTCCTTTAGACCAGAAGTTAAATCCACACAGTACCACATCTTTAAGGCATGAAATCCAGAATTTGCCTAAACAGTTGTTTTTAAAATGGAATTTTAACGGAACTGCATTTGTCTGCCCCTTGCTGCAAAAAAAGATAACATGGATCTTTACATTATACATGGGGAAGATAGATCAAAAAGAGAATAAACAAGTACAAGAGAGCAAATGTTCCCAGACCCCATACTGTACAGCTGTGAAACCAGTGGACACCATTGACTAAACAAAACAACATCTCTGATGCTTCAGCTTTACCAAACCAGACACTTAAAGACAAGTCTGATTAAGCATTGCTCCTGCATCCCAGGTCAATTACTCCTAAGTTGCACATCCAAAAGACAGATTTAGCTAAGACAGATACAACACCCATTTCTCCCAGATATCTTTCCATTGCTGTACCATCATATTTACTTTTGGTTTCCATACACATACCAAATGTTCAGTAAATGAAGCAAGGAGAACTTCAGATATTTAGTCAGAAACCGAAGGCAAGAAGCCAAAGGGGAAAAAGTTTAATTAAGAAAAACTACGTCCATGAAAATTAAGGTAAGCATTTCTAGAGCTCTTTGATAAGACTAAAAAGGGGATTTATTTCTTGGAAGTGTGTGGTGCAGAATAAAATACCGTTTCTCTGCTATACACAATGAGAGACGTTGATCCCTGTCCCTTTAGGGCAAAGACAGACATCTCATTTCATTAACAGTTGACAGAATACACACAAATCACCTTATTTTATGGAAGAAAAGGTACTAGCAGTTCTTCACCTCTACATTCCTACTACCATTGCAAAGGTCATTTGCTGTAGGCCTGAGCACAGCCTTTTACTTCATATAATCTGTATTTTGTTCCTTCCCAGATGAAGCTCTGGTCAGTCGATGTTCATTCAAAGATACCTCAAAAGATCCTTCCGACGCAAGCATCTGAATCACTTCAGTCCATACAATCCTGGCAATGTGCTCATAACTCAATACAAAACTGGCAAGAGGTGTACAATGCCTTTTCCAAGTGCACACAGCTAAAGAACTAATACTTCTTAAATTAAGAAAGAGGGGGAAAAAGTAGGAAAAGCTTTCTACATCCTCTCCCTTGTCAAACTGCCAAAACTCTGGATCAGGCTGTCTCCTTGAAGGCAGACTACCATTAGGGAAAATTCAAGCCCAAGGAGTTAATCTAGTAACAGTTCAAAGCAACTAAAAATGTCTAGAACTGATTCTGCACTCTAACAGCTGTTGATAATCCTGATGAAGCGTGCTTTTATACTGTGCGTTTCTTCAAGAAGCCATTCTGGCATACGTTTTAATTACTGCTTACTGACCAGTGATTAAGATTATGAACTTGTGCTGCTTTATTGACCAAGTTGGGTACAACAATTTAAGCATCATTCTATCCCTTCCCTCCCCCCCCAAATCCAGTTGTAGATTTGTTAGAGTTTAAAATTCACATTAACCACAAATTCATACAATCAACATCAGGCAGTGTGTTAATTGGTTTGGAATAGACAACTCCATCATCTCCCTTCTCAGAACATGCAGGGAGAGTCACCTTTACATTGCAAGTCACATCAGTTCCATTGCTGGACTTTCTGCCATCCCTTTGAGAGCAAGTCTTTTGCCTAATCAGGTGTGTCCTAGAGCATGGGCTGTGTGGCCAGTCGCAGTGCACCACCGAGCTAACCCCCCAAACAAAACTGCAAGAGATGCCGCAGCGTTAACACTGTACAACAGGGTCACCACCAGGCACCTTCTCACGGGGGTCACAGTACTGGCCCAGTATCTGTCCAGCAGTACACGCCAGCCTCTACTAGACTAAGGTAAGCCCTGTGACCTTTTACCATCTGTCGGAAAAAGTCCACAAGCAGCTTTACCAAGACCAGGGAAAACTGCAGCATAGTACAAAACAGTATGAAAGTGTTAACATTCCGTATTGAAGAGGAATTGCATGGGCTTTTAAACAAGGGCTTGTTTAGATTACTGATGCCTCCAGAGTCTGTCGTCTGATTTAGTCATTTAAGAAATAATTACATCACTAATGTAAACAATATAAACATACCAAAAACTAAGTATGATTTAAATACATTTTGATGGTACAAAAGAAAAACCTGAAGGTGTCTGTACAGTTTTTACAAGGTGGGAATTGCCAATGTATTTACAAACACGAAAGGGCAAATACCATTTTTTGTGCAGAGTATAATTTTCTGAAATAATGTCAATATAAAAAACAATATCTAGCGATGTGAGGCACTCCTAAACATGGTGGTATTAACCATGCTTTCCTTTGGTACAAGTCCCATTGCTTGGAGAGCCGCAGTTGCTGCTGTGGCTTTAGCATGCTTCTTATTAAGGCTGGCAAAAGTAGGCCTATATTCATTTCCATTGACTCTCACCTGTTTTAGGAAAAGAAAAAGGAGGGAAAAAGAAAAGTTTTAGAAAGTGCCTCCTCACTGCTGGTTCAAGGCAGTGTTTCACAGCTGCTTTAATCAGGTTCTCTATCTAATTCCTCTTTAGGGGCAGACAAAATCCACATCTGGCCTACAAGCGCAAATCGTTTCAAACAGTAACTGCTAATGCAAGATATTCTGTGGAAAAAACCCAGAGGCTAAGGTAACTGACAAAATTCATTGGCTCACAGAATGCTTTGGGTTGGAAGGGACCTTGCTCACTACCCTTACAACAGTAAGATTTAATATCACAGCAAGAATATGATACCACAGAGATTATTTATTTTAGTGAGAAGTGGAGTTATGTGCTTCTCAGTGGATTTCCAGATTAATGTGCTTGAGAGATCTAATTTGGCCTTAACAGAAATAGGATTTTGACACTACTTAGCAGACTCAGCCACTCTTGTGGTGGGCTTTTACGTTTCTATACAAATATAAACATGAATTCATGTCACCTTCAACAGAGAAACCAACAGCAAACAAGGAGACTCAAACATACCTTGAAGATAAAATGTTTGCGATGATCAGGCCCACTATCATCCACTAAGACAAATTCTGGTGGTGACCATCTTCTTTTGTTACAGATCTCCATCAGTGCAGAAACTGGGTGTTTACCTTCAAAGATAAAACAAGTTTGAGATTCCATTGCCACTACCAAAGCCATCATTTACATGAGATTTTTTTTTTTTTCCAGACAAACAAGAACCTCACCTGAAAGATCCTTCATCACAACATAATGTCCAGATCTCTTTTGTGCCTTCTCTCCCACAGCAACAAGCCCTAAACAAAACACAAAATTTACACTTATGATTCCCACTCAATTTCTGTATTGTCCTCAGAAGGGCAGCAATATGTACCAGTGGAGACAAAACCTGGAGACACAATACAATTGTCTTTTCAGAAGTCTTTCAAACCTCACTTTCATTCAGATTTTTTTCCCCTCCATACCACTCTAGTAAAGACTCTTGACAAGTCAGGTAGTAGAAAACCCTGGGTAGTCTTACTCTTACTCAAGTCAGGAAATACCCGAGCTTCATGCCTTCTTTGGAGAAACACTGAACAGGAGACAAAACATTACTTGTTTTGTGCAACCCCGAAGTCATCCACTACCTTAACAGCTTGCCTCTTCACATACTACATATACACACAGCTAAAGTACTTCCATTAAACAGTAAATAAGGAGTGTACCGAGTATGTCCTTTTATGTGCCCTCTTTATTAACAGAGTTCAAGTATTCATCCTTTATGTGCAAATTCACAGGCAAATAACAATAATTTCAATCATGTCTGAATATAAAGCAGCAGAAAAGCATGCAGCTGGGCCCCAAGTCAGTGCAAAGAGCACAAGTTCCAAAGGAACTCACTGTGAAACACTAAAGCTGAATGTTATTCTTACAAGAAATAAATAGAATCACCAAAAACGTATCAAAGACCAGTAACCATGCCTATGAAGTTGCTCAAGTTTCTTTCCATTCATTTTGCCATTACCTTAAATAGATGTAAACTAAATACCTGATGTCATGTTCAGAATTTCTCAGGCTTCAATCTTCCAATATTACTTTGTTTCTTACCTCAATTTGTTCCTATTCCTGGCTTTGGTGAATAAAGACAAGTGAGATATTGCAATTGTTTCCAGTTTCCTCCTTTTCCTTTAGCTTTGTAGCTGGCATTTTATTTTGTTCTCCTTTAAAAGAAAATTCTTTCCTCCTTACTAGATTTTCATCCTAATATTCACGTAGGTCTGAAGTAGAGACTTCTCAAGTGGCATGAAAACCCTCAGAGACTACAATCACTGAAACAAAGCTGTGTTTTTTTCTAGGATTTTATAGAATTTAGAATCAAGATTAACAAATTATTTCCACAAAAAAACTCAAAACCCAAACAAAACACAAAAATCCCCAATGTCAAAATTCTCTTATTCTCTACATTAATCCTATGTCTCACTCAGAGTTACCAACACTTGTGTCTTCTACATATCACTCCCAGTACACCTCAAGAAGATTTTCAAAACAGGTGCAATTGTCTCTGACAAGCCCTGCTGACAGAACAAGCTCCTTAGAGGAAACAACAAAATGCTCAAGAATGGTTTGATTTCTACAGTGTTGGTGAGAAGATTACAGACACTCAAGTGTTTGAAAAAAACCCCAGGATTTAAGTAAAAGCTCTGGCAAAGTCAGACAACCCTTTGGTTCTTGTCTTAAGGCAGCCTCCTGAGCAATTCCTTAGCCAACTGCTTGTTCCTTTATATGGAAATGGTATTTTATTTGGGGGATAATTTCTGAAAATGTATTAAAAAAACTTTCAAAACAAAAACATGTTGGTTATTTAGTAACAGACAAATTCCTTTTAAAAATCTGTAACTCTTCTATGAAGTTCTGCACAGAATGTTTTAGAAGATTACTTTTAATGTATTTCAGCATCAAAGAATGCTAATGTTTGAAGAAGCTTTTCAGCTACTCATCACAAATGTGTAATCTTTGTTCAGCTGCTTCTCTGTAATGCATAAAACATGCTGCTACTTCACAATGCAAGTTGTCTCCCTGAATCTTCAACATTAAAATGCATTCTTCATCAATACGTAACACCTTCATTTTTTTTGTGGAAATATTTAGATTTTATGTATGGCAATAACCAACTATTTCTTTCAGAACTATGACTGAAAGTAAAGCAAAGCCTGGCCATCACAAGGAGGCATCCTTTAACTCCAGCTAACAGTTCTGATTTTTACTGGAGACCAAGCATTCTGAAGTAGAAGAGTGCAAACTACTTGTTGCAAAATGCCCAGTGAAATGAGGACCTGTCTCAGGCCTTAGGGCTTGATGCCTGAAACTTCAGTAGTATCAAATTCTGCAGGCTTTAAGGAAATCTCTATCAGAAACCACATGAAAATCTTGGGGCACACTTCTAGAACTGGAAACTTGAGCTGTAACACAGCTGTGTACCACCAATGTTTTTCATGTTCAAAATACTCACAGTCTGTGCAGCAATACTGCATCTTTCCTACGACATGTGAAGAAGCAATATAATAAACAGGTAACTTTTCCCCCCTTGCATAATCCATCACTAGGTTATGCAAGCTGCTTGAGAAAATAATGCTGAAAATGACTGTTTTCTTCCCATTGACTGATGGTTATTCATAAGCTAAACTGAAGGAACTCTTACCAACAGTAAGAACTTCACAAGACAACGTTTATAAAGATCACAGATTCAAAGACTGCAATCAGGTTGAAAAGGATGCTCAAAGGTCATCTTGTCCTACCCCCCTGCAGTGAGCAAAGACACCAACTAGAGCAGGGTGCCCAAGGTCACACCAAGTCTGATCTGCAGTGTCTCCAGGAACAGGGACTCAACCACGTCCCTGGGCAACCTGTTCCAGCATTTTACCACTCTCACTGTGAAGAGCTTCCTCCTTACATCCAGGTCTACCCTGCTCCTGTTTAAAACCAGTACCCCATGTGCTATCACTACAAGCCTTTCTAAACAGTCCTTTCACAGCCTTCCTGTAGGTTCCCTTCAGATACTGAAATGCAGCTATGAGCTCTCCAGAGAGCCTTCCCCCTTCTCCAGGCTGAACAGCCCCAATTCTTTCAGTCTGTCTTCGTAAGACAGGTACTCCAGCCCTGCGAGCATCCTCGAAGCCCTCCTCTGGACCCACTGGTCTTATGTAACAGTATCAAAATATTTTCCAGTTATAATCTCCACAATCACTCTGTCACCGTTTTTTTTTCTTCTTTTTTCTTTCCTTCTTTAAACAGAAAGGTTGCATAGTAGAAAGCAGCTGAAAAGCAACTTGGGTCACTGTCTGTAAAAACTGAAGACATGTATGTTACTGTATTTTGCATTCGATACTGCTGAATTTCTTATAAACCCTTACTATGCTGCTGGAAGGTCTTTAGAATTTAGAAAGCAATGAACATTTTCATAACATAGGCTTGCCTTCTTATTTTCTATCTCTTGGCACATAAAATGCTTCTTTTTTATCTTCACTGCTAGCTTGGTCACTTGAGCAGTGCTGAACTATCTCTGTATTGAGAAACTGCCATCTTGACACCTAGAGATTCCTCTAACTCCAACAGAACTTCTTCTTAATGTCGAGCCTAAACCTGCCCCGGCACAGTTTGGGACTGCGTCCTCTTGTTCTGTCATTGGGTGCCTGGGAGAAGAGACCAAACTCTGCCTGGCTACAACCTCCTTTCAGGTAGCTCTAGAGAGCAATAAGGTCTCTCCTGAGCCTCCTCTTTTCCAGGCTGAACAATCCCAGCTCCCTCAGCCTCTCCACACAGGCCTGTGTTCCAGGCCCCTCACCAGCCTTGTTGCCCTTCTCTGGATGCCTTCAATCACCTCAACATCTTTATTAAATTGAGGGGCCCAGAATTGGACACAGTAGTCAAAGCGTGGCCTAACCAGTGCTGAGTACAGGGGCGGAAGGTCCTGCTGGTCACACTATTCCTGATACAAGCCAGGATGCCATGGTCCTTGTTGGCCACCTGCTGAATTGTGCATTTTGGTAATGTGCATAATATAACAGTCAAAACATAAATCTCAACTGCTGAAATTCTGCATCTTGTAGTTTAAATGGTTAGAACTTGTAAAGGCATTTCAAGTGGAACATTTTCCTACACATTCACTCTGAAAACAGAACTCCCTGGAAATACTGTCAAGATAGCCAATCGTATGAACCATACTGCCAGCTTCAGCAGCAAAACACTGCCTGTAAATAAGAGTGGTCATTGCGTATCAAATGAGACAAGCGCAATGGCTCTCCACCTGTGGCCATGGACTACATAAACAACAGGAGGAAAGACTGCTAGGGCAATCTTTGGAAACCATCAGAGAAACACCACTGTAGCTGAGAATGGGTGCCTGAAGCAGGAGACTCCAACCAGGAGACGGAACAGAGATCAGATAGACAAAAGGGAAACAAGACATTCAGAAGCCTAAAACCATCAGTGTGACATTCTGTTCATGTCAGGACTTCAACTCAAAGGCAGTTCAACTCTGTAGCTCTCACCTCTGTCCTTCACCCCAGTTTAAAGCAAATCTATTCCATCTTCTATCTTGCCCCATTCCTGCTTCAGCCACTTTCTCCAAGCCAACTACAACAGCTTCTCCATAGTGCACTTCCCTATCTGTGCTTTCTGCATACATCCAACTGAAGCACTGAGAAGCCCTTTCTAAAATGGGAAGTGAAGGTCTAAGGTCGTATCCTACACACATTAATTCAGGACTTGAAAAACTGCTATCAAAATCACATATGCCATTCTGTTGCTTTTTACAGTGAAGCTGTACCCTGAAAAATCTTACTACTTCCAAGTTATTTTGCTTATGTTCAAAAACAGTCATGAAAAGCTTATACTGTCACGAGACATTTAAGGAAGGACTTACCTTTTCGATCTGTCTTAAAATCAACCATAATAGGCTCAACGCTGCCTTCCTTGTTTTTTCCAAGCCCTTCTCCTTCTCTCCAGCCCATTTTTCTCATCAGTTGAGCTCCCATTCCTCCAGTTACAGGGGCTGCTCTTAAGAACTGATCCTATCCAGAAAAAGAAAAGTAAAACAAATCCTGAAGTTAGCACTAGGACTTTTAAAAAGAAGTGGGAGTTTCCAATAAATGTTCCTAACAACCTTTCACAAACTCAATTAAAAAAAAAAAACCTTAGCTTTATATACATTAACACTTTGTGTAAACCAGAACTCACGCAGACACACGAGACACAAATCAATATTCTCAAAAAGGAACAACTTAAAACTCTAATGCAATCCAAAAGTGGCAAGTGACCCATTTCAGACATAGGTATTTAACAAAATCATAACCGTCCAGTTTTTAACACGCTACTTTGGTTCCAATGCATCTCTTCTCATCTCGTGAAAGGAGGCAGTGTTAACTGTTTAACTGGCAACATGCGTGCCAAGTGTACCTAGTTATTGAACAAAATACAAGCACATTTAGTAATGACATTCACATAGTGTTTAGGTGTATTTTAAAGATTACCAAAAAAAAAAAAAAAAGGAAAAAAAGAAAAAAAAATTCCATTTTATTATACAGCAGTTGCACATTCAAGTTCTACTCTGAAAATCCACATGAAACACACAAGGTTTTCTTTTTAAGGGGAAAAAAATAAAAGGCGCTTAGCCATACAGTTTTTAGCAGCAGTAGTCTTCACATTCTTTCAAATCATCATTAACACAATAGTTGTTAAATGGTGAAAGCTTATCAACAGAAATTTTTAAAATCTGTTTTGATGTAAAGAACTTTAAAAACTCCTTAAATGTTTACGTACCTAGGCCTCGATGGCCGCAGTGTTGTGAATAGTAGGGCTGGCATTGACCGTGGCAAGAAGGCAGCTACAAGGATTTGACCCTGAAACAAGTTTCCATATAGAGGGGTGAAAGTTCACAGGTTATTCTGTGAACTATCATCTCTCTTCTGCACCCCCCGCTGACCCAAGTAAGTAAGTCAATCATTTCCATCACAGCAAAGAACTGCTTGCCTTAAAATATACAAGTTTACACACTGGCACTGATAAGTCCATCAGTTATTTCGCATAGTAGGTTAGATGACACAATGCCTAGTATTTTTGTGACGGTTTTGCCTACCATCAAAGTAAACTAATAGAACAATTGAGGGTTGGGGGGTTTATTTGCTGTTGTTTTGGTGTTTGTTTCTTTCTCCTTTGAGTTGTGCTTGCAAAAGGAAGTGTTTCCCAGATTTGGACAAAGGACTGATCTGATAGGTCCTTGTTTTCAATTTGTACAAAAACAAAACTGGAAGTCTTACTTATGCAGATCCTAAGGGTAATATATTTTTATGGGGATTTCAAGTGGGCAACTGACATACACTAGCCATGTATGTGTGCGATGCCCACTAAACATGGTGGTTAAAAAAAAAAAAAAAAAATTTAAATTGCTGAAGATTGTGGCAGAACTTCTCCAAATATTTACCTACTGATCATGCAACTGAATGCTGCACTTACTAACAAAATGGTTTGATGGAAGAGTAGAGAGGCTAAGTGCACCTCTTCAGTTCAACTTTTTTTGACTGGTGGAGACCATGCAGTGTATGTGTGTGTGTACACAGAGACAATCAGTTTCTTTGATACAAGCTGCCTCAATCTATACACCTAGAATGACTTTTACTTACTTCAATTTTCATCCTCCCCTCTCTTTTCCAGGAACCTCTCATAAGAAAAGGGCAACCATGCCGAGAATGATACAAACCCCAGTCAATGTCACCCTGGGTTCCGATTCCTCTTTTGTACCTGCTTTGCAATGATAGAATTTTCAATATCAACATCTGTTTCATTATCACCAGCGTGTATTCAGTTCACAAGTGACAGAGTCCAATTTCTTGATGAGGTCATTTTAACATTACACAGCTTTCTCATCACACTTGATCTGGTACTAATTCAGGGGTTAGGACGGATGTGAAAAAACCCAAGTAGTTAAAAATCAATGCCCTGAGTTCCTATGTAGGAAGTGTGAGAGCCTGAACATTTCCAAATATTGGAAAGAAAAAGAGTTCTACATTTCAATGTGTGGTTCATAAAAAATACCTCTTCTAATGTGTGAATTCAGAATCCTATCTGGTAACTTCAGGAAGATTTTCTTACATTATGTTAACCCTTAAATACACACAACAGAAGCAGGACAGCAAGAAATTAGAAATGAGAAGTTTTGTTTCATTATTACAGAGCAGATGTACTGGTGCCTCAGACTAAAAGGCTAAATGAAGTAATTCTGCTAACTACGAGAGGAGACAGAAGAAGCCTATACTGATTCAGTTTCCTTAAGAAGCAAAGACAACTTGCAGCAAGGGAAAAAGGTAGTTTTGTTGCTTAGATTCAATTTATTCTTTAGAAAAGAACCCAAGTCTCTAATGTCATCTGAACAATTACCTTTAAATTATTTTTTAAAAGATAGTTAATGACATTACTTCACTAAGCCCTCGATTTAGCAGAGGATGGGTAAAAATTAGTGTTATGTAATTACATTTTCAAAACAAAAACATTAGAAACATCAACAAGAGAGGGGAAGCAAGATACACACTTATTTTCAGTTTGAAAAAATCATAAAAGGCTGAGTCTCTCCAAACTATTTACCAACTATGTTCCTTAGCAGATCTGGCCCATCAAACTGAAGAGTACAATACAAATTTATTAACATTTTTCTCATCTTTTGCTCCCTAAATTTCATGACAGGTCAGCAAAATAAAGCACCCTTCTGTTCTCCCAGCAGAGGGAGACAAATGATCAGTTACACTCTTGTGTCAACACATTTTCTTTAAACAGAAGGCTACATAATAAATTTTGATTACTTAAGAGGGTTACTTAGTGATTTGATTAAAGTTATTCCTCTTTCAGCAGTACATCTAGGCAAGAACTTTTGGGACATGAATGCCTGAACTGGCAATTAAGGACTTAAGCGAACACACATTCAAGAAAAATTACATCTGAAAGATATTTTTACAGGTTTGTTTTTTCTGAAACAATGCAAGTTGGGCAGTCACTGTCTAACTGCAACAGCTGTCTTTGGTAAAAAGGACAGCACAGAGCACTAAACTCGGCAATCTACCAAACAGCACCATCATTACCTGAGAGATCTTAAAACATATCTTCAAATTCCTTCTCACAATGCTGACATGGCACCAAAACAAATTCTGTCAGAGGGAAGGTTCTTTTGAGCAGTAATTTATTAATTAGAAGACAAAAAAGGCCTTTAAGGCACTAGGGGGACCATTTCGGCTATAGCATAATGGGCTGTCTCTAAGACTAACTCTGCACAATTTGTCTGAGTCAAGTAGCATAAATAAGCATGTATGATTGGCAAAATTTTTGCAAAGTAACTGCACTTTCCTTTACATAAACTGACACTTCAAGCAGCAGCTGCATTCCTATCCCAATACAGGAGGAACAACACCTTTCTGAACAATCTCATCAACTGTCTTACAAATCTGTGCTCACAACAAGCCTCAGGATTTCTGTTCTGTTCACAGCTTTTGCATGCAACCAGTAGAAAGCAAGCAGAGATTGAAAAAAGAACATTTTGAGGTCTCAGCAGGGAGTCTGTACAATATAACTAACATACAGATCTCCTGCCTTGCCACATGGCCTTTATTTTCCAAGTAAAGCTCCTTGTGTCGTATGAGGCAGTAAGAATACAGATATTTTGAAGAGCCTTGTTAGAAGGTCAGCGATCCTTGTGCAAGTGACAATCTCAAGATTTACTTTTATCTTTGTTGCTAACACTAAGTTTTACCCATCTGCTGTGACTGTGGAAGAGTGGACAAACTTGCTGCACAAAGCAGAGCGTTCTAGCAGCCACACTAAAACTGCTAGTCATGCTTTATATAGCAATACTGAATGAAAGCCCTACGTGCATAAAACACTGCAGAAACCTTGTTTGAGAGTGCAAGTTCAGGCTCCAAAATAAAGCTGATGAATCCAAGAACGAGTGGTGACTCCAAGAAAGTCTGAGTAAGCAGACTTCAATAGCTAAGTATCATTCAATAGAATTTGCTGGGAGAAAAAAAATATTTGACCATTTCCTCTGATTTTACATTTAGTCAGTAGAACAGTGTTACGCATAAGAAAAAAAGGGAAAGAAAAAAAATAAGGAACCTCCAGAACAAGTCATGTTTGTGAACTGATTACACGAACAATGATAAACTGAAACAGAAACCACTTTTCAGAAGAAAAATATATTGTTCAGAGATCTTTTAATAATACATGAAACCTAACAATGTATTATTCCTTTATGAACACTGCCCACAATACTGTGCATGAAGACCATGAATTAGTATATTACTGGGAAAAATAAACCATACCTCTAATTGGTTCATCAATCATTCAAGTATGCCACATTAACCACTTCCATAACTAATTCCCTCAAAACTTTATTGAGATAGAACTGAAGCTGCAGGCCTGTTTTGGTTTGAGTACACATTACCTCTCCAGAGTAATTTTTAAAGTAGAAAAACCAATCTGAAATCCAAGAAATGCAAAGTGAAGACAGCACTTATCAAGCAAGTTCCCCAAGTATTTCTTTCCTCCTGACACTGCTCTGTTTGTTACATCTATTTAGCTTTGTGATTATCTCTGCCAAGCACAATGTCTGCATGTTCCAATTCTTTTTGCTCATGATACGCAACTAGCTGACACAGGCTCTGTTTCTTATGGCAAGTGCTTACAACAATCTCCCAAGCGAGATGCCTTCAATAAACAACATCCTCAGTCAGAAACGTGCGTTAATTTACACATGCAACATATGATGTTAAAATGCATTTTCTCAGGCCAAAAAGGGAGTACAAGTCTGCCTTCTCGGTGCTACACTGCACAATTAACAGGAACTAAGTTACACAACTCCAAGTGTCTAAGTAAAATACAATCTGTACTTTGCATTTCATGGTTGGTTTGCATTCATATCACTGAGAAAGATAACATGCATTCAGAACCCATCATCCCTACACATCTTGTCCTGTGGAATCAGTCGCTAAACACAGGATGGAACTTCATATTAAGTTCATCAAACCTAAGTGTTTTTAAGACTTGAACAAGCCCCACCATTCCTAAAACAAAACAAAACAAAAAAAAAAGCACAGAAAGCCTTGCACAGCCCCTAATGCATTTTGTAGAGGGTGCATGACTGTAACTACTTGTTATGAGTTTGATGGTAATGTGCGTGCAAATATGGAACCTGGAAAGAACAAAAGAAGTCAAGCTGAGGAATGCCAGAGCAAGAAAAACGACTGTGTCCTCATCTTCATCACCCATCTTCTTGTTTCCAGTAGCAGCCTCCTTTCTGACAAACCACATGATGCTTGCTAAGAAGGATGCCTACTACTGCAAACCACTACATTTTTACAGCTATGACAAGGATTTAAGTGCTTCTGTCAGCACACTCATTTCTAGATTCAATGAAAAGTTCCAATACACTTCTGCTCCTCACAGCAGTCGTATTCATAAGCCAGAGACCAGACTCTTCTCTCATTTTCACCCTGTAAAGCTTTTTGTTGTTTTGGGTTTTCTTAAAGCAGACTATAGACTTAAGTTAGAAGTCTAGGGGAAAACACACTTGCTTTCTCCACTTATTTTTGTTGGCTAGTACTCTTGTCACTGTAAGGCACAGAAAAACTCAGATCACAGAACCTAAAGGAACGAAAATGGGATGAGGAGGCTTGTGAAAGAGATGATCAGAGATGTTTCCTTTCCTTTGCTTTGAGAACCCATCCAAAGTCCTGCAGAATAGGAGAACCCTTTTAGGCTTACTGATCTCTTTCACAAGCCTTGTGGTGGAAAAGCTCTCCTTTTCTCACCAATACATCCCTGCTGAGTGCTTTATATTTTTAAGTTCCTCTGCCAGGGTCAATTACTGTAATCAAAGTCTACATTTTTTTAACAATCTCAAAAGCCAGTAATTGTTAAAGCTTACTTCTATGACCTATACTCTGTATCAATACTGAGAAGAGCCCCAAAGTGCATTCTGCAAGTAATTTGGACCTCTATGTTGCCTGGCTCCCTGTATTGTCTGGCTATACTAAGTGGAAAAGACAAGTTAGTGAATCTTGGCAAAAATATTTCTATTTTTAGGATGCAAGAATTCCAGGTTTTTTAGTGCTCAGTTTACACACAGTTTTATGGAAAATTCTACCTAAGCTTCAAATCTAACCTACTACAAGTCTAACCCTGGTTTGAGAGCTGTCTTCATACCACATTCTCTAAGGATAAGCAGATATACTGTATACTCAACTATATTACTTGCAAGACTGAACACCATTAACTCTTTCTTTTTGCCTAAAAGGTGGATATTGCTTGAATTCCTCAGTTCTACTTCTTGAAAGACAATCGGTTCAGTATTCATTTTCAAAGATGAAGCATGAATTATTAAACTTATAAAACACATGTATGTATGACGCACCACATCCCAAAAATAAGTCAGAGTTACCCTGCAGTACGAGGTAACTATTTCACTGTAGGATGGCATTAAATCTCTTAAGGCAACTGCAATTCCTGATTTAATATTTCAGATCTAAGGGTTCCCAGAAAACCCTGGTGGTAGAGGCGAAGTAGCAATCAGATAGAACCAAGTCAAACAAAATGGCAGTTTGGGGCTTGGTTCACCGAATCTGATCACAAAACATCACTTACTTCAACAGCATCAAGATCAAACCTTGCCTTATCTGTGCCAATCCCATAAAAGTAGTGATGGACCTACCACTGCAACCATAGCAGTATTGCAAATGTCATTTCAGTGTAAGGAAACAGCATGTGAGAATCAATTTCACTCAAGTACCAGACACACACATTATTGAAGTACTCATGTCATGAGCAACACCTTTGCACAACAAAATGGACACAGCAGCAGCAGCGTCTAAATTGATCAAAGACAGTATTTTAACTCAACCTGTTGTATTTGATACATGCATTACAATAGGTTTTTAAGGTACATTTTTCATATTTTCCAATACTTCCACTGCTATTTAAAAGATGATAGTTAGAAAAGTATGTCTGCAGAACTGCTACCTTTCTAATCCACGCTTGGGGACCACTGTTGGTCAGCTCATCTGAAGACAGTATCTGTGCTCCAGTACTTCCTGTGAACTGGCCGGGTATGGAATTTGATTGAGCCCAGGCATCAATCTACAAAATAACAATGAAACGTAAGACCAAAATAAGAAATTGCACCTTTTACCTTTGCAATTCTCTGTTGATTCTCAGAAGTTTAGTGATGTGTTCATTAACACTCATTTGTAAACAACCACTCAAAAAAAACCATCATCTTTCTATGCTAACCCTAAAGCATGAGCTCAATGTCTCGCAAGACCACTACTCACGGTTTGCTTAGCCTCAAAACCAATGTTATGAAGTGCAAAATAAAGGCAGAAATTTTAAACAAAAACCGGGCTCACAAACCCCTGTGCTTGCATACTTAACCAAAAAAACATAGCTGGCATGAAAGGTATACATTAAGTTGATCACAATGCTGACAGAGTGCAACATACCTGTTCCTGTGCACGGTTTAACATGCACATGGCCTCTAAATCAAATGTGTTTTCATTGAGCCTTTTCTGAGCCAGTGCTCGATCATTCATAGCTGTAGTTATGTCCACGCCCTAGGAAGAAAAAGATCTTTTTTAAAAATGCTGCAGACCATAGTAATATCTGTTTGGAAAAAGCTGTTGTAGGATAAATGCTAGAAAGTTGCTTTACGCATCAAATAGTTGGTTTGACGTGTGAATAGGCAACATGGGAAAAAAATACTGGGACTGCCTGTTAAGTATATACAATATGGCGTTCCTTAACAAATACAAAATCCAAAGTACAATACCCTGAGATAATTTAGTATCACCTGTACATACAAAATATCAAAAGAATTATTTTCAGGTAACCATTTTGGTCAGAAAATGTTGTGGTGTATAATACTTAAAATAGAGAAGTTTAATAGCATTGTATTGATCATCAGAATTATAAATAATTTAGCTAAGAATTTTTTAAAACCCAAAAGTCCTCATACAGAGTCATTCAAATGAGCACTCTACTATTAAGGCTCACTAAACCTTCAAATTGTATGTATTTTTAAAAAACCAAAAAACAAAAACTACAGCAAGATTCACATTTATTCAATGAACCTGGCTTTCGTGTTTTAATCTTCAGCCTAAACCAGACTTGAGTAAAAGTAAAACCAGACCCGTTAAAAAAAAAAAAAAAGAAAAAAAGGTAAAACCAGACTTGGAAAGGATTAGTTAGGTCTGTGCTGCTGAACTACAACAAAATTTTAGGGAAAAAAAATATCAACCTATCTCATGCATACCAACCAGAATTATTTGGGCAAAATTATTGGGGACTAAGTGAAGAAGCTCAATGCAAACCTCTACTCCGTGCAAAGCGATCACGAAGAGAAATTGGTAACATTTGGGGATAAAAACATGTAACAATTATCGTTAATATACAGATATTTTGTAAAACTACTTGTGCCTTGTTCTTCATTTGATGTGCCTTTTAGTGGATCATTTTATTTTCAGAGGAGAAAAAGAACAGCGCTCAGAGGAATTTCTTTGGAAACAAGCATGAGAAGGAGACTGAAAGAGATGGAAGTGTTTGAAGCACAAAAGAAACCCAGTAATCAATACAGCAGGTGGCATATATATTCGACTTGACGGTTTGTTTTGTTTTACTAAAGGCTTCTGTCTTTTGTTAGTTGCTGTCTCATAACCTTTGCCTCAGACACATTATACTAGAATAAAAGGCCAATTGAAAAGAACTGAAACTAATTTTAAGTTGACTCTGCTGAACAGAAAATTAGTTAATCCACAAAATCCTTGTCACAGTAATCAGGTAAAAAATTTAGTAAATACTGAAAAACCCCAGAAGGCAGACATGAATGTCCACAATTTAAAAAAAAGAAAGGAAAAAAAAAAAAGGTAAGTTTTCATAGTCAAGATTTTAAAAATATTATTTTATGATAAAGGATTCTTCTCACTGTTTAGAACAAAAAGTATTTCTGTTAGGAACACTATTGCTGAAACATCTGCCACTGACCAGGACCAACTTAAAGTTACAGAAGTCCTCTGTGTCTACAAAACTGATTTCAGTGTTTATTTTTTGTCACAGCTAACAGAAAACACACATCATAAACAAGGCACAAGAAAAATCAGAAGATTATCTGTTTATCACCTAACATGACAGTTACATGTGTGCAAGAATGCCTGTTTTATTTTATACACACTTTGGAGTTAATAAGCTTCCTTTACATTGTTACAATAATTCTTTAATCTTTTCGTTAAATTGGTTCAGGAGATAAATAAAAGTTATTCTACTCACCAAAAGCTTCAATCCAGCAATACACATAGGCATGCAAGTAGTCCACTGAAACCACATTAGGACCACTCACATACTTAAACATACATGTGTACTTTAGTGCTTTACCGGACTGGGGCCTATTAGTAGATACCCTGGTTAGTTAGAATTCCCATACACTTTCCCACATGGTCAGTCACCATTTTGGAGACCATCATGGCTTTGTATTATGTCAAGACATTCGATGGCATCTTTGGATCTTGGAAAAAAAAATCTCTGCTTGAAGTATGAAAAGTTGTTATTATTTAGTCACGTAAAACAGTTTCAAGTTCAGCACGTTATTCTCCATGAGAATTCTGCCTTTTCAATCCTGACTCTTAGTAACGTTTTCCCCACAGACACAAATCACAAATAGTGAAGCAAGAAGGAAAAGGCTGACAATAAAAAGCAAGCGTTTCTGATGTACTTCATAGGTCCACTGACACACTAAATACACTTTCTACCTTCTAAGATCAGGACAGCTTCTCTGCACAAGTCACCTGTGTAGACTCCAAGCTTAAATACAGTATTGCAGCCCTGTAGTTTCAGACTTCCAAATACACGTTCTTCCTCGTATTTTTCCCTAGCTTCTAGAGACATGCTGACACTTCAGATTATTCAAGGCTTTTTCTACCATCTCCTACTACCATTGCATTAAAGAATGTTTTATTAAAACGATTCAAAATGTATTAGCAGGGCCATTTCAGATTTTATGTTCTCATAACTAATTCTATGGCTTGAATAAAAATGTATAAATAAATTAATTTAAAAAAAATCAATATAGATTTGCATCAGAATTGTGATGATGAGATTTCAAAATTAGCAAAAATTAATAGGGGTAAATTGTACATCAGAGTTCCTGTGAATCTGAACACATTCCCCCACTATTCCTCCTCCCAACAGCACGGGAGCTCATCTGGCTTATTTAGCTCAAATAAAGCCATTTCATCAAGAATAAGTCCTCAGAGGTATTTAAAAAAAAATAAGCAGAGAAGCATTCTGTTACCTTCCACACACCCTAAAGAAACATACAGAGAATCTGCTACTACAACGATATTCCTATATTTCTAATTTAAGGATTGTCAAACCCAAGGGAATAGTACGCTCTGCTGTCAGCTAATGACCCTTGAAATCACCCTTAACACAAACCAAGTTAAGGTAAATGCAAATTAAAGTATTTATTTACAAAATATAAAAACAGACAACATGGTTACAAGCATTTATAAAGATACACGTGACAGGAAAGGAAGTTATGCTGAATGTATTTACACCAATGTAAATTTTTAAGGCTTCCTCTACACAACCAATATACAAACCATTGGTGCTTTTGCTAGCTCAATTTGTGAAAGAAACAAGCCAAGCATCACTGGCAACCTGGACGCAGACATCTACAGAACCTGCCCAAACCTGTGAGCATATCATTAACAATTTGAAGGACAAGACATTTTACCTCCTGGTATAAACACAGCCAAATGTTTGCATAAAATTTTTCTATGCTCTGGACTTTTTACATATACACTAGTAAACTAGGAATAACATTCTGCACAAACATTTCAGAATGCTTCTTATCAGTCGTTCATTGCTAACAACAAACAGCAGTTATCATCTACACTGAGGAAACAAGGAACTGGGTGCCTGATCATCAAACTGAGACATACTGTGAAAATGTCTGTGGATGAGGTTTTATTTACTGTGCTCTTGGTGCTGTCAAAGACACAGAAGAGAAAAAACACCTTCTGTGCTTCAGGAAGTGAATGGTACAATCTTAGGAAGTTCTTGAAAACAGAACATAGAAAGGGGAAAGATTGTTCCATCAGAATTTGATACCAAGGCGCTTTTTTGTTTATTTTGACAGGTATGAGAATGAGCCTTTGGACTGAAGCAAAGGTAACATCAACTTGCAAAAATTTACATCTGCCTTAAATATTTAATTTATTTAATTACAAAATACCCTTTTGAAGACATTTCAAGGGGAAAAATTACTTTTTTTTTTTTTAGTTTATTATACATACAATTAGTATTTTCTTTTGGACAGCCATATGGAAGACAACACACGAGACAATGTGACTGTAAAGCTAAAAACATAGTAGATACGTCCAGATAAAGTGGCAGGTTTAAAAATGACTTTTAAGTCTATTTTTAATGGATTACATTTCAAAGCAATGTTATTGCTCAAAGTGGTAGGACAAATTAAATTAAGGTCTCAACTTACAGACTGTTAACCCCCGTAGGAACCTGAGCAAGAAACTTCTTTTCATCTTCCAGCAAAAGTTTAAATTCTACTGAAACAAAGAAGTCACTAGCTGACAGAAGCACACAGTATGGGTACAGGCTGCTTTCATCATTGCCCGCGTGAACACGGTGACCAAATCTGAAGACTGCAGCAGTTTGGGCAATTAGCTCACTAACGTGTTAGATGCTACCTACATGAGCTTTTTTTTTTTCACAGACTGCAATTTGATGCCAGACTGACCAGGTAGTAGTTTTGGTTTTCTTATGTGATATGCTTTCCTTTCCTTCCTTACCTCAATGGATGGTTTGGGGAAAACATCATCCTTGCTTTCTTCTTTGCCTTTTTCAACTGGAACCCATTCTCCATACACACTATCCGCTTCTTTTTTCCTATGCTGAGACCCAGATGAAACAGGGAATTCCTTTGACAGGCTGACTTGATTTTTTGGTTGTGGCGGTGGTGCTGGTTTTATGCTAGGAGTCTTAAAGAAACAAAATCAGAAGTTAAAAACTTGGAAACACAACACACAATGCTCACAATTTAAGAAACTACTTACTGCATACACTTTGCATTAAGCTTTCATAGCACAGCCATCTTAACTAACATCAAACCAAAAGTCTTTGTAGCAAATCATTTTATCTGAGCCCCAGAAGCACACAAATAAGCAAAAAAAGGCAGTGTAAGAAAATGTGAAACTGCTAGAAGCAAAAATCACTTAAACCAGCTTCAGCAGTCAAAAATCTCACTCACAATTAATGTCCCTCCACTCCACCATAAAGTGAAAAATCTTAATCTGCCACACATACATTTCACAATGGAAAGCCCCAAAACTAAACTATTGGGCAGTAAAAATACTGGCTGTCATATCCTCATAATGATAAAAAGCTCTAAATTATATAGAGAAACCCATTTTCTACATTTTCCTTTCTGCATTTTGATTATTTCTAAATAGGACCACGAATCTCAAAGTACATTAAGTCCATTAGCTTATTTTCTTTGAAAAGTCTTGCTCATATATTAAAAGTCTGCAGAAATATCTAACAGGTTCCTTTTCTAAGAGGCAAACAGAGCCCAGACAGCTCGCAACACTGGGTAAACTTCGCCTATCAAAGGAACATGGATGAGAATGGTAGCCATGACTAGAATCTGGAAAGACAAAACTGTGGTAAATAGGCAGAGCAGGCTATAACTACTAAAGAACATTCCTCTCTGGAGCCTATACAGACCTCAAGGTTTCTTGAGTTTTGTCATACCACTTTTCTAGCAGTACAACATAAAGGGTAGTCTATTTCTACCTTCCATCTTACATAAATATGTATTACTGCTTACTTTGTGGATGATGCAATCTATATATATATATATGTACATAAAAATATAAATGCTATTCATGTTTTCAATTAACATATTAATACTTCTACAGTACTTCATATTCTGCAAAGTCAGAGCAGACTTCCACACAAAGCTGATAGGATCATCCTATTTAGGACACTGCAAAACACATTTAGAATTTTGCTAGGATGTTTTAGTTTGTTTGTTAGAGAATAATGCCGTTCCAAAAGCAATTCCCATACTGTCTGCAAATGCACACTTTTTTTTTTTTTAAAATGAAAAGATGAAGTAAACCCAATCCTCTTCATGTTACTTCAGCTTTAAAAGCTGCAAAGACTTTAATAATTTTTTTAAGTTTCAACTCAATTATTGAAACTACCAGAATTTCATAGACAGTGGGCAAGTTTCTTATTGAGGGCAAGATTACCAAGCCCCGTTTAATTTCTGTAAAATTACTTACACTATTTCAAAATAACCACAATTTTAACTATTGAAAATAAAATAAATACTCACAGTTAAATTAAAAAAGATAGGTTTGGGTTCACTGAGCTTGAAAGGATGATTATAGAAAGGACGTTCTTCCTCCTCTTCATCAGAAACATGTGGTTTGTTCACTATCACATCGTCTGTGCTCTGAGCAATCTTCTTGCATTTCTAAAAAAACATATAAAATATTTGAAAATCTGAATCAACCTTGACTTTTAACCAAAATACACAAAAAGAACAGTTGCACTAAAAGTGGCTTTCTTTTCTAAAGCAGGAGACAACCTGAGAAAATCTTCTAGCACTGTTACCAACATAGGTAACTTTTGACATTTTACACACATTATCAATTACCTGCCTACAGTTTGATAAACACACACGCAGTAAGTAATTTTACAGACATAAGATTTCAAGCAGCATACATCAAAAACATGATACACGGCGCGTCTAAGACTGCAAACTTTCACAAACTCACTGTTTGTCTGGAACTCCACATAACCAGCACACTGCTATCTGATAAAATTAGTAACTATGAATTCTTAGGTTTTCCTGTGTAGCAGTTTTGTGAGTTGTGCTGAAATTTCTATGCTCCACTGGTAGTACCAGAACCTAATCAGAAGCATCTCTGATTTCTTCGGAAATTGACTTTGGCCAGGTACAAAAGAGAGAAGTTGACTATAAAACTTAAAGGTGCTACAGGGATACTGCAGTCAAATGTGAACTTAAAAAAACCCCTCTCCACTGAGTGCTTACCAATATCAACTATACCTTGGTTCAAAATGAGTTTGAGGACATTAAAGTGTAGTATCATGCTTCTGCGATGTTCCCATTCATGAGAAGTAGACTTAAAAGACACTTGAGGATGTAATAACCAGGAAAGTAATACTTGCAAAGTAAGTCATAATTTGATTTATTCTAGTTCAAGTTCATAAACCACATCTGTTTGATGACCTGATTGCTAGTATGTAAGGAGCAAACAGGGAGCTTTATCACAGAAACCAAGACATATTGATGGCACTGTTCTTAAACATCATTGTAAAAAGACTTTTGCACTCTTCTTGCATACTTACAATGACTAAAGCACATTCTTTAGGCAACAGGAAAAGCCTGTGCTATTTGGAAAGCTAATAAACAAAATATATTACATATAGTTATTGGTTAGCTGCCAACTAAATATAAGTAGCATGTCCAGTTTGCAGGTTGCACTACACAGTGTAGAGGCAATGCAGCCAAATTTGCAAGAAGCTGTACAGACTCTGGCTGTGTTCTCCACTTAAGCAATCCACTATATGCCAATGGCCTGCACTGTTTCTGTGGTAGATTCTGTTGCAACAGAATAGTAACAGCATTCAGCAGATTCCCATAGTTGGAATCGACAAGGAAGGGGCAGGTTTAGAGCTATCAGACTGGCACTAGCTACACTGGATCTTGGTTAAGTTACATGAAGAGCCACTTAAGATACCTGCATAATCTCAGCTTTTTCACTGACAAGTAATTCTCCTTCCACTAGCCCACACAGAACTAAGAAACTACTTCTCAGCAATCTGACATTGCTTAATTACAGTTATTACTTCCACAAACAGGTATGTCGGAACTGCCATGCTGGTTATGCAATTTAAAAGTAAATAAATAAACAAATACAATTTAAAAGGACACTTTTATTTTTCCACTGCAAATTTTCTTGTTTCTAAGGAAGAAAAAAAAAAAAAAACAACGTAGAGGGAAATTAGGAAATTCTGAACAAAGTGACATTACTACAGTAAAAGAACAACTAGCAATTTCTTTCCCACAATCAGAACAAACCATCTCATCTGTAGACTTCAACTGAAAAATACAAAAGATATGTAACTATGTGAACTGGGCATTTAACATTTAATTCATAAATAACATCTAACAATCTCAAATGCACTAACAAAAGAACACAACTAACAACAGCACAGTCAAAAACTAGAAGTGAAAGGTGAGCTTTTCATTAACAGCACTACCCATCTGCAGGAAAGCAGAACAGAATCAAAACCAAAAGCAGCAAAAGACCTGGATTTCCATCAAATTAAAATGTCTGGTTTCATGACTTCAAAAAAGACCTGCTTATGGAATAAGCATACAAACCCCAAAACAGCTTAAATGCAAACCACACCCTGACATGCACACAAAATGACAGCTTGCCTAGGAGTCAAAACAAAACTCCTATCTACTTATTTTCAGGCTTGACACTGCTCTTGCTTACCTCAGTGAGCTCCTTCAATGTATCTCTTGATGACTTCTGAGTGGTTTTCTCATCCTTCTTTTGAGATAACAAAGGCATCAGGCTTGGCGGTAAGGGAACACCAGACTTAGCACACATAGCAGCTGCATTAGCTTTGGCTATTTCAAGTAGCTGGGCCTTGTCTAAAAAAAAAAAAAAAAAAAAANTTCTTGTTTGAATAACATATAAGGATTTCTGGCAGACTAAAACAAGTACACACAAAGCAATGAACATAAAAACATCAGCACCAAATAAAATATGGACAAGTTATATGTAAAACCATTAATAAAACAGTATTTTGTTTTATTAATGAAAATTCATCTGGCCCTGTCACAGAAACAGAGAGTGAAAGCAAAGTCTTATTTGATCTACCAGATTGCAAATAAATGAGTTACCACTACCTCAGCTTTATAAAAATCCTAAAAGGACAACATTCTTTTGCTTTTTAAGCAACAAAGTACATAATCAAAGCAGGAAGGCAGGTTCAAGGATGTTCATTAACTCTCATGTTCTCTACAAAAATACCTCTCTGGTAGAAGAACTTCCACAATAACTTTTTAAGAGAGGACTAAAAGGATCAGAATCTGTGATCCACAAAAAAGCTTCCTCACAGGCTGTAAAAAGGCTCATCTCTCCAAATCAAAACTTTCTCCTTACATAACTTACTGCCTAAGGAAACTACTAGGCCTCCAGTCACACAGAAAAGATGCCATTCCTTAGAATGTTTTATTTTCCAGTTATCTGGGTCTAAAAATATCTTCAGAAATAAGTCTGCCTCCCCACTAAATTCTTACCAAGGTAAAGACACAAGACAGACTCATGGAAAAAAAAAAAAAAACAAGGGTTACAGCTGCCAAGAGAGCAAAGAACTACCCAGCTGGCACCTACTTTCAGATAGTCTTTCATGCCCTTTTTATCTTTGGAAAATGAGAAATTCTTGTTTCTTGCAGAGTACTTGGCCTTTACAAAGTATTACAAAGAACGGTGTTCCCTCAAGAATATGACATCCTACTTTTGTATAGAAGTGTTATAAGCGAGATATAGCCTGCTCCAAATACACTTTCATCCAAACTGTAAGCACTGATTCAACTCCTGGAAGTCACTGGAAGCCACCATCTAAAAGTAACGCAGAAAAATACTTTTGAGGTCAAGCGATGGGGCACTGAGCAACCTGATCTAGTTGGTTTATGTCCCTGCTTACTGCAGAAGGGTTGGACTAGATGACTTCTAAAGGTTCCTTCCAACCCAGTGGATTCTATGAAATTCATTGTGAATGCTATGCAGAAACAATAAGACCATGTAAATGACACACTTGTCACCTAACCACGCATCTACTGAAAAAACACTTATCACTTACCCAAGTCTGTAAGACGCTTAGGTGACCTGCTTGAAAATCGTTCTGATGACCTTGACCTGCGACGATCAGGTGATCTGCTGTATCTTCTTCTCCCTGATGATCTTGATCGCCGCAGTCGAATAGGTGACCTACTAGAGCTCCGTCTTCTTCCTCTTGATCTGGATCGCCTTTGACGAATAGGTGTTCGACTCCTGCTCCGTAATCTGAGTGATATTCTACGATCTCTGGAATCTGATCTTCTTCTTCTTCTCTCAGTAGATCTTGATCTGTTTCTCTGAGATCTCTTACGCCTGTCTCTTGATAAAGAACGCCGCCTTCTTGATGCTGACCTTGACCTACTCCTCCTTCTGTGCCTTGAACGTGACAATGAGCTAGACCGAGAGCGACGATTAGATCTTGATCTTGATGCTCTTCTCCGCGTTACTGATCTAGAACGATTCCGCCTGGAATGAGATTCTGTATCATATCTCTGGGATCTGCGTTGAGAAGACCTGGAGCGTCTGCTTCTAGACCTACGTGAAGATTCTTTGTCTGCTGTTTTTTCAACTGATTTGGACTGACTCCTTTGGCGAGCAGTGGACCGGGAACGCCTACGTCTAGATCTCCGTGAAGACTCTTTGTCAGCTGCTTTTTCAACAGATGTCGATCGACTCCTTTGGTGAGCAATGGACCGGGAGCGTCTATGCCTAGACCTCCGTGAAGATTCTCTGTCTGCTGTTTTTTCAACAGATGTGGATCTGCTCTTCTGGCGAGACCTGGAACGTCTACGTCTAGATCTCTGTGAAGACTCTCTGTCTGCTGCTTTTTCTACAGATGTGGATCGACTTTTTTGGCCAGTAGGAGATTGTGAATGTCTGCTTACAGATCTTTGTGAAGACTCTTTGTCAGATGTTTGATCAACAGATTTGGATCTAGACTTTTCACGCTCAGAAGACTCAGAATGCCTGCTTTCAGGTACAAAGGAAGAGTCCTGTTCCTCCAGCGTCTCAGTAGGCATGGAATCCTGTTTATCTTCATCTGCCAAGGAGGGCTCCACATCCTCACCCTCTTCACCAGTGGTAGACCTTGACTCATGCTCATCTGATGACGTGGAGTCTCTTCGTTCAGCTGTTAAGGAGGGCTCCACATCATCTGCGTCTTCACCAGTGGTAGACCTTGATTCACGACCATCAGGAGATGTAGAACGTCTATGTTCAGTTGTCAGAGGGGGTTCCATATCCTCTGCTTCTTCACCAGTAGTAGATTGTGACTCACGCTCATCTGATGATGTGGAATCTCTTTGTTCAGCTGAGGGTTCCATATCCTCCACATCTTCACCAATGGTAGACCTTGACTCATGTTCTTCTGATGATGTGGAGTCTCTACGTTCAGCTGTCAAAGAGAGCTCCTGGTCCTCTGCTTCTTCACCAGTGGTTGACCTTGACTCACGTCCATCAGGAGACACAGAGTGTCTATGATCAGCTGTCAAAGGTTCCAAATCCTCTGTTTCTTCACCTGCTGTAGATCTTGATTCACGGTCATCAGAGGAGGTGGAGTGTCTACGTTCAGCTGTCAAAGAAGGTTCCCTATCTTCTATATCTTCACCAGTAGTAGACCTCAACTCATGATCATCAGACGATACAGAGTCTCTTCGTTCAGCTGTCAAGGAGGGTTCTGCATCCTCTATTTCTTCCCCAGTGGTAGACCTTGACTCATGGTCATCAGAAGACACAGAGCACCTACGTTCTGTTGTCAAAGGCTGCTCCACATACTCTGCTTCTTCAATGCTAGATCTTGACTCATGCTCATCAGGAGATGTGGAGTGCCTGTGTTCAGATGTCAAACATGGCTCCAGATCATCTATTTCTTCATCTACAGTAGATTTCTGGTCATGGCCCTCCGGCGACACAGATCGTCTATGATCAGAGTTCAAGGACTCTAGACCCTCTTCCTCCATAGGAGATTTCAGCTCATGACCTTCCTGATACGAAGATGTGGAATGTCTACGTTCAGATATCAAAGAAGGCTCTAGATCCCCTGTTTCTTCATCAGGGCAAGATTTCACACTGTAACCATTAGGGGACATGAAGCATCCACTTTCAGGCATTAAAGAAGGCATTGCATCATCCATTTTTTCAACAGGGATGGATTTCAAGTCATCATGGGACATGGAAGCTCTTTCATTAAGAGTCAAAGATTCTAGATCACCTACATTTCCAGCAGCAGGGAATCTCAACTCCTGGTCATCAGGGGATGCTGTATGCTCATTTTCAGGTCTTGGGGAAAGGTCTTGCACATCTACATTTTGAATAGTGGTGAAGCTTACCTCCTGGCTCTTGAAAGACAAAAGGTCATTTTCAGATGTCAAAGAATCCACATCCTCAGTTTTCTCAGCAGGAGTCAATTTTGGTTCATACTCTTCATAGGACAGAGCATTTTCATTTTCAGATGTCAGACAAGGTTCCTTAGCCTCTACATTTTCAGCAGGGCTAGACTGCAGCTCCTTCCCTTCAGGTGACATGGCGCACTCACCTTCAGACATTAAAGACAACTCCTGCACCTCTGTTCTTCCAACAACAGTAGACTGCACCTCCTGACTATCAGTGGACATTGAACTTTCACTTTCAGATGTTTCTGAAGGTTCCTCCATTTCTCCTTTTTCAACAGGACTGGACCTCAATTCATGGCCTTCAGGGGATACATCATACTCATTTTCAGACAGTAAAGAACTCTCCTGCACCTCTGCCCTTTCTGCAACAGTAGAATGCAACTCCTGCTCTTCAGGGGATGTGGCATACTGACTATCTGATACTAGTGAAGGCTCCTGAACCACTGTGTTTTCAACATAGGAAGACTGTAGTCTTTGGCCTTCAGGGAAGATAGTATATGCACTGTCAGGTATCAGAGAAGGCTGCTGCACCTCTTTTTCAGCAGGTTCAGCTGTAATTTCCTGCCCTTCAGAAGATACAGCATATTCATTTTCAGACTGCAGAGAACACTCCTGTGCCTCTGCTTTTTCAGCAATGGAAGGCAGCAATTCATTATCTTCAGAAGACACAGCATATTCATTGTCAGGTACTACAGAAGCCTCCTGCATCACTGCCTTTTCAGGAGAGCTAGATCTCAACTCATGGATCTCCCAAGATATAGCATACTCATTTTCAGATATCACAGCAGGCTCTTGCACTTCCACTTTTTCAACAGAAGGTGACTGCAACTCCTGGCTCTCAACAGACACTGAACATCCTTCTTCAGACATTTGATAAAGGTCTGGCATCTCTGTTTTTTCAGTGGGGGTTGATGTCAACTCTGGGCCATCAAGCACTACTGTGTATTCATTTACAGATATTTGAGAAGGCTCCTCTACACCAACTTTTTCAAAAGCGGTGGATGTCAACTCACAAGCATCAGAAGAAACAGAACATCTGCTTTCCACTAATACAGGTGGGTCTTGCACTTCTATTTCTTCATCATAGGCAGATCTCAATTTGTGGCCATCTAGGGATGCAATGGGTTTTAGTTCAGATGTCTTTTGCACCTCTACTTCTGCATCAGGGATAGGTCTACATTCTTCACTTGCAGGCAACAGGAGAAGCCCACCTTCAGATGTCCCGGATGTCTGTTGCTTTTCAGGTGTACTTGCTGATTCACAAAGATCAGCAGACGAAGGGAACTCACTTTCCACTGTGAGAGAAGGCTTCTGTATCTCTGCTGTGGTGTATGGCAGTTTATAGCCCTCAGGGAAGGCAGAACATCCATGAGCAGATGTCAATGACAGTTCTGCACTTTCTGTTTTCTCAAAGTAATTATGCGAATTATGGCCATCATGGAAGACTGGGATTCCACTCATAGACAAGACAGATCCTGTACCTTCAACTTTTCCAGCAGGCAGGTATCTTGATTCATGCATTTCAGAAGATTCAGAGCAATCAACTTCAAGTACTTGTGAAAGTTTTGGACCATCTAAATCTTTGTCAACACATGAGTTGGATTCGTGAACTTCACAAGACTTGTAGCTTTGTTCTGCAGTTGTTAGTACAACTTCCTGCACTTTTTCAGAAGATAATGGTGAAATGTCATCTGAGATTTCAACATGAGCACAGCCATGTGTCAGGGAAGCATCTGAAGCCTCAACCTTTTCAACAAATAAAGATCTTTGTTCATTTCCATCAGGTGATTTAAACGACTCATCTTCAGAGAGCAGTGGAAGCTTCTCTGTTTGTGCAGCAAAGCTGGATCCTAATTCATGTCCATCAGGAGACCTGAAGCATCCCCTGTCGGAAGACAAAGAAGGCTCCTGCATCTTGCCTGTTTCAACGGGCAACGAGGCCAACTCACAGTCATCAGAGAACACAGAGCACGCACCTTCAGGTGCCGAAGGAGATTTTTGTATCTCTCCTGTTCCAAAAGACAGCGATTTTAACTCTGGGCTGTCAGCCAATTTGGAAGATTCACTTTCAGGTACTTGCAAAAACTTCTGAACCTCTGCTGTTTCAGCAGATATATGTCTCAATTCATGACCATCAGACAGATCAGACAGTACGCCTTCAGATATTAGAGAAGACCCCATTTTTCCAGGGGAGGAAATTCTGTAATCATCAGAAGATACAGAGCATCCACTTTCAATCTTGGGAAGAGGCTCTGGACCCTCTACTTCTTTGATGGAAACAGATCTTGAATCGTCTTCATGGGATGTGGTGAGCTGAAATTCTGTTCTTAATGAAGTTTCTGGATCTCCTCCTTTTTCAACAGATGAGGATCTTGACTTGGATGTGGAGTACATAAGTTCAGGTAGTGCTGAAGACTCTGGATCCACTATTTTTTCAGTTGATCCATTGTCCGATGTCACGGAAGGCTCTGAAACCTGTGTTTTTTCTGCAGCTGTGGATTCTTGGTCATCTGGAAGTTTGGAGCTATCAAATTCAGGTATCACAGAAGGCTGTAAACCTTGTGTTTTTTCAAGATCACAAGTTTTAGAAAATTCACTTTCAGATACTGGGGGCAGCTCTGGGCCATTTATTCTATCATCAGATAGAGATACTGACATAGGACCATTAGAGGATTTGGAAGAGCTGCCTTCGCTTACAAAAGAAGTTTCAGAAGCTTCTATCTTTTCAAGACATTTGCTTGATTCCTGAAGTTCAGAAGACTTCACATGCTTGCCACTGCCCTTTTCTGAAGATAATTTACTC
Source organism: Psilopogon haemacephalus (assembly GCA_013396835.1). NCBI lineage: Eukaryota > Metazoa > Chordata > Aves > Piciformes > Megalaimidae > Psilopogon > Psilopogon haemacephalus. The sequence continues at coordinate 700,424 of VWZI01012486.1, forward strand.
TCTCCTTTTTCTGTAGATTTGGACCTTGACTTAACACTATCAGAGGACTTGGAACGCTTCCGTTTGGATTTTTTGGAAGATTCTTTACGCTTTTTTTCAACAGACCTAGACCTTGACTTGTATTGTTCAGAAGATTTTGAGCGGCGACGCTTAGATTTTCGTGAGGACTCCTTCTTCTTTTCCACTGATTTGGATCTAGACTTGTAGCCATCAGAGGACTTTGAGCGCTGACGTTTAGACTTCCGTGACGACTGCTTTCGGTCTCTTTTTTCTACTGATCTGGACTTAGACTTGTAGCGGTCAGAGGACTTGGAGCGCTGACGTTTAGACCTCCGTAGAGATGCCTTCCGACCTCTCTTCTCAACAGATCTTGACCTAGATTTTGAACGATCAGAAGAACCAGATCCTCTATTTCTGAACCTCCATGAGTATTCTTTGCCTCCTCTCTTTTCTGAAGACCTAGATCTGGATTTAGAACGGTCAGAGGACCTGGAGCGCCTGCGGCGAGATCTCCAAGATGACAATCTGCTTCCCCTCTTTTCCACTGACCGAGATTTAGACCTGTAGCGGTCAGAAGACCTGGAACGTCTGCGCCCAGACCTTCGGGAGGACAATCGCTTTTCTGCTGACCTGGATTTAGATCTGTAGCGGTCAGAAGACCTGGAACGTCTGCGCCCAGACCTCCGAGAGGACAGTCTCTTTTCCACTGACCTGGATTTAGATCTGTAGCGGTCAGAAGACCTGGAACGTCTGCGCCCAGACCTTCGGGAGGACAGTCGCTTTTCTGCTGACCTGGACTTAGATCTGTAACGGTCAGAAGACCTGGAACGTCTGCGCCCGGACCTCCGAGAAGACAGTCTCTTTTCCACTGACCTGGATTTGGATCTGTAGCGGTCAGAAGACCTAGAACGTCTGCGTCTCGATCTTCGGGAGGACAGTCTCTTTTCCACCGATCTGGATTTAGATCTGTAGTGGTCAGATGACCTGGAGCGTCTGTGTCTGGACCTCCCAGAGGACAATCTGCTTCCTCTCTTTTCTGCTGATCTGGATTTAGATCTGTAACGGTCAGATGACACGGAACGTCTGCGCCTGGACCTCCGGGAAGACAGTCTTCTCTCACTCTTCTCAACAGATGGGGATCTAGATTTGGAATGCTTCTTCCTTGAAACTGAATAGTTTCTACTCCTAGAACGTGCTCTTTTAGAGGCCAAACGTCTTGAAGTTGAACGTGACCTTGATTTTTTCTTTCGCTTCCTTGACCTGGACTGGGACTTGGAGCGACTCCTTTTTTGTTTCTTTGCGTCATGTTTTTTATCGCTGCTTCTATGGCTACTTTTTTCAATAACTTTCTCAAGTCTCATCAGAGTCTCTTTCATTCTTGCTGCCACATCAGGCTGCACATCAGATGTTTCTGAATCTCTTTTCTCTGACTCCTGTTCTGGAGTTGCCTCTTTGACAGCCTCAGCCTGTGGGATGATTTCCAATTGGCTTGCTTCTGCCTCAGCTACTGGAATTGCTTCTGTAACAGTCTCAGGTACTGGAGCTACTTCCATATTTGTTGTCTCCACCTCCAACCCCACAGGGGCCTCTGCATGATTGAGCTCTACAGCAGTCTTGGGAAGAGCTGTTTCAAAATCTTTTGTTTCTTCCACATGAGCTGGAGTTGCTTCCAGCTGGTTTGCGTCTCTGATTATTTCAGATTCAGAAGTCCCTGCTAAATCTTTTTCATCCACTGCATGTGAAAAATTAAAATCTGCTTCTGCTATTAAAGACTCAGATGCCTGAGTTTCCTCTGTATCTTTCTTCTCAACCAGTATCTTGCATTCCTGAGACTGACTTCGAATTCTCACATCTTCCATTTGTTGATCCAGCATCTCTTCTGCATATTGTGCGTCTGCTGCCACTTCATGTTCCAGTGTTGCCACCAAATCTGTTTTTGAAGCTGTTTCAGAAGATTTCACTTCAGCAGCACAAAAAATTTCTGGAGCCTCTTCTGTACTCTTCCAATCTGGAGCACGTTTTGCTTCAAGAAAAGCTTGCAGATATTCTTGCTTTTCAGTGTGCAAAGATTCTGGAACAGCTTCCAAAGCATCCCCTATGTTTACCACCTCCGTATTTCCAGACTGTTGCAAAGTTTCCACAGCTTGGACATCCACGTGTATCTCAGACTCTTGCGCAGTTTCAAAACCTTTCACCTCTGTTGTAGTTTCTTTCATACTTTCCAACAACCTAGTTTCTCTAGCTTTTGATGCTGGGTCCAAAAACTCTGCTCCCCTTGCTTTCTCAATTTCTGAAGCTTCTTCCAAATCTTTTGCATTGCTAAGCAAGGGCTCATTTTTCTGTGAACTTGTCCTCTTTGATGCAATTATATCTTCTACAGTAGGTCCCTGAGTTCCCTCATCAGCTTTCAAGTTTGTCATTTCTGCCACTGTTTCTAATGCCAGAGTCTTTTCTTCCACTCCGGGTAAACACTCTGTTTCCAAACAACCTTCTTGTTCCTGTACAGATCCTGAAATTGTTTCTAAAGTTTGCACAGGTTCTAGTATTGCTTCAGATGCCAAACTCCCTCCCAAGCCTTGCATTAATGCCCTTGTCTCAGATTCCACAACCATCTGTGTTAAGTGTGAAGTTTTTGATCTCGTTTCCACATCTTTTACCTCTGCAATGGCCTCCACTTCTAACAAGTTGTCTAAACCTCTCACTTCTGCAGTGGCAGAACAGGTAGTTAGTTCAGAATCTTTTAACTCCCCTAGCACCTCAGTTTGTGAGGTTCTTGTATGTGTCATAACCTGAGACTGCGAAATGATCAAACTCTCTGTTTTGCTTGCACCAAGAAGTTCTACACCTGTTTCTACACGGTTTGGTTCTCTCTGTGCTGCGGTTTTAAAATGCATCATTCCTGCTGCTGGTTCCATGCTTACACCTAGAACCACAGATTCAGGAGTTATTCCTGACTTTTCTTCTAAGGCAAGAAGTCCTGGACTTGCTTCCAAGACTTCTCTACCAATATGGGCTTCAGAGCACACATTTTCTCCTAAGTCCCCTGCCATAGGCAGAGTTCCAGGCTGCAAGACTACTTCCAAAGCTTGTGTCTTTGCCATACCTACAGATACTGCATCACCTGAACCTCTCACATCTTTCACGTGTAGGTATGATGAAGATGCCTTAGTCTCTACTCCAGCTCTGTCACCGTCTGCTTCTGAATCTTTAATTTCTGTCTCAGCTACAGGTCCTATAGCTGTTTCCAAACTTTTCACTGCTGTCATAGACCCTACTTTCACAGCTAGGAGACCGGTATCTGTATCTGTTTCTATTCCTGGCATATCTTCTCTCACATCTTTCTGCAAAGACAGGGTAATTGCTTTCAAACCTCTCACATTTGACATTTCTGAAGCATTAGTATTTTCCTGTTGCAGAGTACCTTGACTTATGTCTTGACCTCTTACTGCTGCTAGTGGTGCAACTGCCATGGCTGCTTGTGAATTTTTAAAACCCTCTGCCATCTGAATTTCTGGAGTTGTTTGGGGAATTAAAGTCTGCACAATGGTTACAGGTTCTAAAGTTGCTCTTAAACCTTCTGCTACTGTAACCACACTCACACCTGTCAGTTCTGCTGGAAGTGTAGATTCCTGAGTTCTATCCAAACTTCCTGTATCTGTCAAAACTTTTGGTTGTAGCAGCACTTCTGATGCATTCAGCACTGATGCAGGATCAGTGGTATGTTCCACATCTTTGACTGCTTCAACTTCCAGACATTCTCCAGCTGCTCTGACATCTTCTACTGTAACAGCCAGAGGTTCCATGACTTTTTCTGAACTCTGGGGCCTTACTACAGCAACTGGCTGCAGAGCTTCTCCCGAAACTGTCACACTCCCAATATGCAGAGGTTTTTCAGTTGCTTCTGGAATTTTCATTTCTTCCATGGCCACAGCCATGTAAGCTACCTTCACAGTATTCAGATCTGCAGATTTAGGAATTGTTGTTGCATCACTTGCCAAATACGCAGATTCTGAAGTTGCTTCTAACTCTTGTGCTCCCCATTGTGCCCCAGATTGTAGAGATGTTTCTGAGTATTTCAACACCTCCATGGTCTCAGACTCAAGAGTGGCATACAAAGCTTTTACTTCCCCAGTGTGTTCACATTTCAGTGTAACATCAGAACTTTTCAGTACTTCTGTTACCTCTGAAGTTAGAGCTCCTGCTGAATCTTTCTGCATTTCAGATTTACTGGCAACTCCAGACAGGATGCTAGATGAAATATCATTTCCAGTAACAAAAACACTCTTCTCGCTTGCATTAATAGCTACAGGACAAATATTTTCATGGGTCTGTTTAATTTGTTCTTCTCCAGTGCAAAGAGTTACACTAGCATTTTCTTGCATATCAGATTGACTGCCTTCTAATCTAAACGGAGGGTTTGTTGCACTCAAAGTCCCCTTCTCATTTCCAAGGTTCTCCACAGATTGCTGAGAATCAGTTTTTGAATGAGAAACAAGTCCTAAAGCTTGTCTGTCAAGCTCTTCATTTCCTTTTAAGCACAGTTCTTCTGGCTGCAAGTGGACAGACAGATCTGCATCTCCAAATCCTCCATGCTGTACAATCAGCTGCGAGCTTGATTTCTCTGGCATCAACTGAGAAGCAGGCTGCAAGTCTGCTTGGTCTCCATGATGTGTACTCAACTTTGACTCCTTTGGCTGCTTTTTATGCTTTTTCTCTTTCTTCCTTTTCTTCTTCTTTTTCTTCTTCTTCTTGCTTTTATGTTTCTTGTTCTTCTTTGATTTTTTCTTAGGAATTTCATCTTCACCAGTGGAGCTTCTTTTTGTAGACTGAGCACTATTTTTCACAGTATTTTTGTCTACATCTGAAAAAAAAAAAGAAAAGTAAATACATGTTTTCCGTTTTCCTTGTAAATGTTATTAAAGCTACATTATAAAAAAAACTTTTAGAACAGTGACCAAGTACAAAGACAGAAGTATAAAAAAAAATAAAATCTGTCTTCTTCACTAAAGTACCATACACAAATAGCACACATTCCCTTTTCAGCCCTCTTATCCTTCCTCTCAGAAGTCACTTCAAGTAAAAATAACAAGTTATTCTTTCAAAGAGTTAACAAAATATTGTTGGTCAGCAACAGTTTCGGTGGGAACATGTCTCTTTCCACTGAGCAGCTGAGAAATACTTCCACCCACAGTGCACTCTTCCAGGGGACTGGAGAGGTACTTTTTAAAACTACACCTAGATGTATACTGAAGTCAAGCAAGACTTAACCATCTTCCAGACAAATTTAAGTGGTGGAATGTTTATTGTATAATGTGTGGCTAGCCCAGCACTGCCTATTATGCTTTAACTTATGATTGAGTCCAGTATTACTACTGTGCCAGAAATTTTCTTAAGTTATTTACTGACTAGGTTCCTCACTAAGTAAGTTCTTCCAACAAATTTTGGCAAACAGTACGTGCTTTCCTCAACCAAAACAAGCATTAAAGCACCGTGGGCAACCAGCTGCTCAGACCAGACTGCAGTTGTGACAGGTAACTGTGAATCTATGAGTACCCAATAGTGCTTTCACTTCAAACAGGGATTTAACTAATAGATTAATATGACTGCAAAGACATGCAATCATTGAGCGGAAAGGACAAAAGGAAGATACTTCTTTGAATTTTATACCTCATTTCACTGTGAGTTTAACATATCCTAGGTTCTTGCCCTTCTCTGGATCTAGTGCTCTTTTCGTGATTACAATTTTCGTTAAATATGAGCTACATATTCAAGTCTGGTTGCATGCTACCTTTAACGATTATATTTATATTGCCATTGCAGCAATCTCCCTTTTCCAACTGAAATCTGGCCATGACTACAAAGCATAGTCTTTTAAGGTCAGCAGTGCAAAAATCATTCAAAAAAACTTCTTTGTAACTGCAATACTATTAAATGAAAATTGCTTAAGATTTCATAAAGTAGTAGTTAAGCACACACAGCTTAACAAAAAACAGTGTTTCCACCAGCAATGTTGTGAATGCAGTGCAAGTGGACAGTGAAACAGCCAAATGATCTTTCTCTACACAACATCTTTAGATAATCTATGCTTACAGCAACATTAACTATTTTCAGATAGAAGTAGTGAGAAAATTTACCATCAGTTAATTTTCAGATTAATAGGTTTCGTTTATTACCATGTTACCTTGCCCCATTTTTCCAAAGTACAAAAATACAATTAAAAAAAAAATCAATGTCATCCTTAAGTGCTTCTTATGCATCACAAATGGAATATTACTGAAACTGCCCATGGTAAACAAGCCACTGTGCATAGAAGAAAACAATTCCAAAATCTTGCAAATAAATGTTCAAAATAACTTTATACACTTAAAAAAAAAAATCTAGAACTATTAAAAAAAAAAAAAAAAAGTTTCTTATTTACCTAATTTTCCCAATTCAGAAATTCTACAGAAAGGACTAGTCCCATGAAAAGGGATATTCACATGCAACTTTTTAGCATAATGAATTCAGTAATTCATAGTTCTTATGGCAACATAAAAATCTCTTAACCTTTGGAAGACTGCAATCTCAGTATCTACACTTTAAAGATAAGCACATTATTCATTATAAAACAACACAGCATCTTACTCTGACAGAACAGTTAATCATGCAGTCCTGAATTCTAACAAATTATTTTAACAAGTAATCTTACAAACTAATCAAAGATAACAAATAGCTTATACTCAGCAGTATGAGCTCTTTTAGTGAGATCTGCTGAGAAGTAGGTATACTAATATATACAAAATAAACCACAGTTTTATATATATGGATATTACATGTTTTAGCATTATTGCAATGGAGATAAAACAAAAATAACTTTTCAGGACACTAATACTTCTGCATAGTAACCAGCTTCAATTTTTAAATTCTCCATTTCTCTGCCCATCTATAGTTGTACAACACAACTGACAGAAAAATAAAACTTATACATTAAACATACAATTTCTCAGATGAAGGTTGGTGAGAGGAACAGTACTAAAAGAAACCTTTCCATCTCTGTAAAACTGATTCAGTTTTAAGTGCTACAACACCTTTCTTAAACAAGAACGTATTTGCCACATGTATTTTCATTTACCTGATTTGCACTGCAGCTCTGTATCAAGGGCTCCAGAGAGCACTTCCTCTATTTTCTGCACTATCTGATCATTCTGACGGCTCCCAGCACCAGCAACAGTGTCATCTGAAGGGTTGACTTGCTCACCTGGGATTGTGTCACCATTGGGTTGGCCTTCTACCTTTCCACTAACCAAAAAAAATATCAACATAATACAAGCAATTTTGAGCCTTTTGGTTTTAATTCATAAGCATTTATTATACTTAAACCTTCAAAACAGTACTTTTGCCTCCTGAAGATGGCACGATTTTATTGAAACATCTACTTTTTTACTAAATGCCGCTTATTCATACCAGAACACTGACAACTAGGTATCAGGCACAAACGAAGAAAACATGTTCTCGGATATACCACAGTCCGCTTTCTGTGAAATTTGTATAGACTCCCCTCAAAACGCAAGCACCCATCACTCTTCCCCATCAGATTCTGCTTAATTTGCGATCCAAGTCTGGGAAAAACTAGGCCATCTTAAATGCCGCCAGATCAACAATGCAAATCTCAGGGACACTCGTCTTCTCCCCTCTTACCCGACACCTATCACCCATTAAGTTAAAACGTTCACCAGGAGACAACGCGTGCGTTCTCCTCCGCCTCCCCCCTCCACCCCCCGTCGCCTTTTTTTGCTCAAGACGCTCGCAAGGGCGCGAGCCCCCGGTGCCCGCCATGTTGACGCTGAAACAACTCGTAAAAAGCCTAAGCCCCGGCCCTTCTCCGTTCGTCCCTAACTGCGGCCCGCACACTTCCCCTCCTCAAGCACAGCCATCCTCTCCCCGCGCGCAAGGCCCCGGCGCCAGAGCCGACGCGCCAGAGCCGACGCTGCGCCGCCTCCCCTGCCAACCCGGACAATCTCGTTACCCGCCGTGCTGCTGCTGCTGCTCTTCCTGGATCTCCCGGAATTTGCTAACCACAAAGGACCGAAATATCTGCTCGATATTAGTCGCCATGACAGCCCTACCGCACCGGTGTCGCCCCCGGCGCTTCGCTTTCCTTCCTGCCGAGACGCAAGGCCTTCAACATCCCACAAGGCACCGCCGTAACTAGGGGCCGAGAGCCCCTCTGACGTCCTCGCTATAAGCCCTCCCGTGATTGGCTGCTCTAACGGATGACGCAAAGGAAGTAGCGCGAGAAGGGAGAACCCAGGCCTCCGGAAGGCCTCTCTAGTGCCGAGCAAAAGCCATAGAGCGCCGGCCCTGTCTGGCGTCCGCTGGGGGGAGGGGGGAGTATGTCTCGTGTCTCGGAGAAGTTGGTCGCTGCCCCCACCCCCCGCAGGCGCGCGCCGCGGCGCCATGTTGTTGCACTCACC
>VWZI01012486.1:708944-779687 GCA_013396835.1 Psilopogon haemacephalus
TGTTCCACCCCTACACCGACGAGCTCCCCCCGCTCGTTCTCGGCCCCTCTCGCGTCCCGTACACCGAAAAACTACGCCTGAACCCCTAGGTGACTGGGGACGGAAAGAAAAGAAGGGGGAGTCTGTGGAGGGCACCATGGTGCCCGGTGACCGCCAGTTCCTGCGTCCCCGTCCCGTCTCTCACATACGCACAACCACCCCTCTCCACCCGCTTCCCCGTCGCGACCGCGGCCCTCTCCAGCAGCTTCCAGAGCCTGGAGCCGTCTAGGCCTCCGCGGAAACGCTGGGCGGCTGATACTCACCTCGCCGACGGCTGGAGCGGCGGCGGCGGGGGCGGGGCCATGGNTCGGGTCCGGTGGGGGTGGGTGGGAGTGATGCCATTGGTCTCCATGGAGCGGGGCCAAGCCCCGCGCCTCCGCCGCCCCGTATGCCGAGTGCAGGCAGCGCCTAACAGGGGGGCCTGCCCGCACACGAGTGCTGCATCACAGGGCCCTGCGCTACGCTGCCCTCACCGAGCGGCTCCATACGAACGCGCCCTCCCCCTCCGCCGTGAGAGCAGGCGGCCCGGCTGTGACACGCACATGTGCTCCGGGGGCTGGCTGCGGGGCCAGGCAGCGCGGGCGGGCTCCTCGAGAGATGGACGAAAAATTAAAGGAACAAAGAAAGAAGGAAAATGCTGCCGCCGCTGTGAATAAATAAATGACAACTGAATGAAAGCCGGCCCCGGCCTCAGCCCACCTACAAACCCATGTCTTATCTGACGTGTTTCTCTGGAACGCACCAAAATAAATCTGTTCCGAGTACAGCCACTCTGGGGATCCCCTTCATGCTGTACCAAAAACAATTTTTCAAGTATATATACGTACAAATACGACTTTAGAGTCCTCGATCTTCTAAAACCCCATAATCCTACAGTTGGAAGACATCCTTCATACAGTTTCTTCCGGTGGAGTAGTAATTCAGGGGGATTAGGTGACCTGAAATAAATGTAAAATTCCTCCAAAATTAAGTTTAACCGTTTAATTGCTTCTGGGGTCTTTATTTGCAGATTCAGCTTCAAATTCAATGTGGTTTAATACTAACTTGCTTTCAAACGTGGCATTGTTCTTTACTATGTATTGCTGGGAGGCAACCTGCTTTAGTGTTAACTTTGGAAAAATAATGGACCTGATACTTGCGTTACTTTGCTTACTTTTCATGTCACAGTCGATTTATTACATTCAAAACAGCACTTCTATTGAAGAAGCCCTTTCACAAATAACTTGTACCTTTCACACCATACCGATATTTATATATCTTAGATCTTACTAGTAGTACACTGTATGTAATACTTTTGTATTCAGTGAGCTAAAGATTGAAAGTGTTCCCCTCGAAAAATTTCAGCCATATTTAGATTCCTCTGATGCAAGTGGCCTTGCCTAGACCAGTATGTTTTCACCCAGAAATTAGTAGTGATCTATAAGCATAAAGGTTACAAGCAGAGACCTTGCCCCAAAAACAGAGCTGCAAAAGCTTTCAACAGTGTGACGGTAATTCACTCCTTTTAAAAAACCCACAGCTGCACTCAAGAGAACAGCAGATTTGACTGGTGTAACTTAGCCTGTGTTGGGGACTTCAGCCAGAAATAATGGTTCCAGTCATGGAACTCAATGTCTCACACGTGCCAAGAGGGACTAACACCACAAACATGCCTGCTTATCCTCAGGAAAAGGACTGTTTTCAACTGTAGTTAATTCATTCAAGACAACTTAACTGCACTGCTATCCCTAACAGTGTAGGCCTCCACTTATATAAGGAAAATCACGAAGAAATGGATAAAAGAAGCCCTTTGGCTCCTTAAAAATGAACAAACTGATTAAGTGCCGAAGACACTACTCATAGAAGTGAGGATCCACCGCTTCCCAGGAAAAAAATTGTCCCTTCCCATCTGTTTTCTCTATATAACCCCGTTTACTTAAGAAGTTTTTAAAAGCGCAGTTAGGCCCCAGGTAGTTTCCAGTTTAATTAAATATTTTATTTTTATCACATGATTGTTGCCAATACATTTAGCATTCAGTTTATGGGCATAGTATTATGGGCTTTCACTAATAGCAGCGCTGCTGCCATCATCAATACAAGTGGAGCATCTATGCACAGAACTGGTCCTTCCTGAATTAAGAGTCAAAAATGTGCTTGAAGAGGCAAACAGTGCTTACTAAAACTCTATTTCATGAGCCAATTTACAGAAAAGTCAAGTTTTAACATTATAGCTCATGGTGAGAAGGAAGCAAAACTGTGGATCAAATCTAGCTCTATTAACAGTGTTATTGCACAATTTGAATGATAAATTGGACTAAAAGTTACCCAATCCTCTTTGGTTTCATAAAGAAGAAATTTCAGTGTCGGACCAACTCCTATCCAGTGCTTAAAGACACATAGGAGCATTCTCCCTGGAAGGACACAGAGACGAAAGCAATCTTTGCACAGTCCTATCCATCTAACTTCATAAACCATCACCTTAACCCTCTCGGTTTACTTTACTTCCTGAAGTAAACCCAGTAACCTGCGTGGCACTTTTCGGCCGCGTCTAGCAGCTTCACCTGACCGGCGCAGCAAGCTCGCAAAGCCGCAGCCGCCCCCAGCGGTAGATATTTCTGGACCTAAAGCATTTACGTGCAAATGCCTATTAACGCGTCTCCAAGCTGACACATCGACGACCCTTTCTTCCTTCCCTCCGGCCCTGCTTCCCGGTTCCCGCCTCCGGGGCGACCCGCCGCCATGTCGCGGGGCCCTCTGGGTACTGTAGTTTTTGGCTGCGGCGCGGCAGAAGATTTTTTCTTCTCCTTAGAGACTCCCTGAAGCAACGTAAGTTTGTATTTCCCTCTGGAGGACGGGCTCGCATCACGAGACGCTCGGTGTCGGCGTGACCGCTCGTTGCCAGCCTCCCGCGACCGGGTTGTGAGGCAGCGGCGCGGGAGGGGCGAAGCGGCGGCGGCGGCACCAAATGCTCCTCGCTGCCCGCATGGTAAAATGGCGGGGCGGCCCACCAGGGCACAGCGCGGCGCCGACCCGCCCGGCTCTGCTGCACCCGGGTCTGCGCGGAGCGCGGGCCTCGCCTGAAAACTTGAGCGGGTTTGGGTTAGACTAAGTCCTTGCTCTGGCCGAAGTTGTTGGTGGCGAAGGAGCACGTGGGGAGCTGGTTGCTAACGGCTTACTTGTCTATAATACGTGCGTGCATCCACATTTTAACTGCATTTCAACTACATTTTAACGGTCTCTTGCTCAGATTTCCTTCTGAGGAGCGTGATGTGCAGTGTTTTCAAATGTACCACGCTTTTAATGCGCGCAGCTTCTATTTCGTCTACTTTAAAATTTTTTTAAAAACTTTTTTTTTTTCTCTGTTTGGTTTTGAGAAAGTGGTGAAATATTTGCTTTGAAGTAAATATTAAACCTCTAACTTCTCTTGTTACGGACTTTGACTCACTTTGATTCTTTCCATGCAATTTGTGAAACGGGGGGCTCATCAACTAAAGCAGTGTCCCTCTTTTTCTTTTTTTTTTCTTTTTTTTTTTTCCTCCCCTTACTCTCTTCAGTAGACGTTTGAAATGTATGAGCAGAGTTAATACTTACTTCACGTTGTGAAATAGTAACATGGAAAGGTAATTTCTCCCCTCCTTGTTCGTTACGGTTCTTACCTAGTAGCTTCTGAGGCTGGGATGATGAAGCACGCAGAGCACTTCCAGATTTTTTTTACAAGTGTCAAAACTTAGTACTGTGGGGAAGGATGATAGAATTTTTAAGTTCCATTTATACTTAGCCATGAAATTTGCAGTAGCAGTTTGCCTGGGAAACACACAGTTCAGCTGTCCAGAGGATGACACCAGGAGGTATGAGACTCTGTCTTGAAGATCCTCAATTCAGGCCATGAAAGGCATATATTTTATTTTCGGCTCTGATTCAGGCCTTCAGTGCGATGCTTTGGTTTCTGCAGGAGTGAAACACAGATGATAATAATGACCTTTCTTGGAGGGTTTTGTTTGCTTATCTTATACAGCTGTCTTATACGTATTATACTGCCTGGTGAGAGCCAGGAATCGCTCCTAAAGAAAACACAAGCAAAAGAATCTTATTTAAACCTAAAGCTATAATGAGAACGCATAACTGCCACCTGAATCTGGCAGCTTCTTAACTTGTAAGCAACTTGACATTGCAACCTGAGGAAACTGAAAGTTCTCCAAAGCTGGTTTTTTTTCCCTTCTGGATGAGCCTAATGCTGTCCTATCCTAAGCCTGCAGTTCTGTCACCGTATTTTGGCTCTTTTGCCAATTTAGGTGCACAGCCAGATTTTGGGTTTGGTTTTGTTTTGGTTTTTTTTCCGTACCTACTATTGCACCAGCAGAGCTGCCTGAAGAGTTGGCAGGTGAGTTCCCTGTGGAAACTGATTCACATAGGGAAAAAACATGGAGACACATGAATTTCTTCTGTTTCACAGCCCTCATGTCATTCTCTGATTCAACTCACCCTGTGACCATAAACAGGCTGGCCAAGAGGTAGGAAAGAGCAGTTGGGTGAGAAGGTAGATTGTGATGTGATGTGTCTAGATGATTTGAAGATGCAGTGCACAGGACAGCTAAACTGATGAGCAGTTTGCAGCAGCAAAACCAAGCTCTTTTCACTCTCTGCTGCTTCCTTTGTACACTCTGTGGTGATCACTTGCATCCCTGCTAGTTCAGTGACCTAAGCTATTTCCTTTATATGTGCAAATATATATTTTATATATATATATATATATATATATATATATATATATATATGTTGGGTACTGTTGTAGTGTTAGCGTTCCAGCATTATTGGCTGCGTGATCCAAGTGACTGCACACCCTTGGCACACTTGCGAGGGAGAGGGAAGGAGGGACTGGAGGTGGAGAAGTTGGTGGGACCAATGGGAAGCTGCTCTGGCAAAGGGCAGCATAAGCCAATTGTGAAACACCAGTTGGTGAACCTACAGCCTGCGCAGTTTGTTTCTGTGCTTGAACAGGGTCCAGCAATTGGCAGAGGTTCACTGTGAGGAACAACTTGGAGCTCGACTCTGAGATTTGGCCTGTTTTCACTACTGGGCCACTTTGTAGTCTAAGCCCCAGGCAAGGTAGGAGTTAAGATGCTCTGGGCAAAGACCATATTTTTTGTATAAAGAAACTTGAATGTCTGCATCAGGTTTCCTGAATCTGAGTGTTGGGAAGCTGCGTTATTTCAGCTTTTTAATAGGCTGTAGCTAAGGTTAGATATTACATGTACAGTATTACAATAGATTTTTGCTGCCTGCAAGGCAGGTCTCAGGTCTTGCCCTTAAATTCTTCTGCTCATCTCTGTTCTCTAATCTATTTACTCTTAGTGTTTCTAGCCCTTGGCTGATGGCACTTCAAGCCAGTTCAGCTACAGAAAATGGTTTTGGATTGAGGTTTTTTTCCCTCAGGTTAGTTTTATGAAATCTTAGTAAATTGAATACATTCAAGTCAGCACCAGAGCCAGTAAGAGGAAAGGTAAAGCATGTCTGGGTTTCTGACATCCTCTTTCAGTAGCAACAACATATATGAATGGGTCCATTATTAATGCATGCATAAATTTTCACAGCACAGTACAAACGTGCTTAAGCACCTTCTGCTGAAGGGCTGAAGCACTTTGGATGCTGCACAGTGCCACATTGTAAATGCAACGTCCCTCCACTCAGCCCAACATTTTTTGACACAGACACTGAAAAGTATCTTTCTAAACAACTTTGTTTTGTGTCACATTTTTCACACAGGTTTTCAAGATGTGATGTATTAGGCTTACCAAAGCAAAACACACTCCACGCAGGAGCTTAGAGGAAACCAACAAGATTGGAGCCTAATTAAACAAAACTAAAGCACTACCTGAAGCAGCAAGCTGCAACCAGTCATACTCTTTACTGCTTGTGCTGTATTGCATGGATTGTATTTTAATTGCACCTTTTTACTGTTTAGTTAGGGTTGAAGTAATAAGGCAATGGCTTCTTAATGCAAGACTCCACCTAGTTGAGATAGAATACTTAGGTAACTTGTACCACTCACAGTATATGAAATTGAAACTTGGGAAGAAATTGCTTAAGAAGTTTGTATTTTGTCATGGAGTTGTCTTCATAAATGCAGCCAAGGAGCTGAGTTTAACCCCTAATTCTGGGCACAGGATTGGTTTGAGAAAGAGTCGATGGCTCCTGTCCCTTCTCTAAACTAGTAAGCTCACCTCACTTCTACCTGTATTTGAAATCTCATTATGCCTTGTTGGGGAGTCAGGATGAGGGAAGTTCTCAGATACTGTTGTTTTTGCCTTCCTCATTTTATTTTCTCTGTTTCACAGACCCTGACCTAGTGGAAGAGTTGACCAGCTTCTTGGTGAGCCTTGCCTTTTGTGGAGGATAAAAGTCCCTAGGCTGATGCTTGTCCTTGGTGACTTACTACTGGCATCTCAGGGACAAGTTTTGGACATCATCTTGTCTTCACTCTACCCCTTTGTCCCTGCTTTCTGGATGTTTGGAATGATTAGCTTATTTCTGCTTTCCTGTTCCTACTTCATATAAGGACCTAGTAATAGACTCTTACCTGAAATGCCACTTTTGTTTATTTTAAAACATATTTTAAACAAACATGTCTTCCTTCTTTGCAATAACAGACAATTGTTGCTGAAGGTGATTATGTACTGTCTTTTGGAATCTTTAAGGATTTCACATATTGCTTTGAAAAAAGCCCGTGTGATAATCCTCACATAAGAAATACCTACCTTGTGAATGGCTTTTAGTCAGGTTTTTTGACTCCTGGATTACTGACAAAATACGAAGAAATGTCACTTGGAATTTTCATTTTCGTAATGCAAGATCTTGCTGGACAGCAGAGAGCCTACACAACATCCTTCTGTGTCAGCAAGATAAAGGAAGGTTGCCATTGCTAGATGGGAGCCTTCTAAACAGGAATTGCGAAGAGAAGTTCTACTCAAGCTTCGTAAAAGTTGCTAGAGTGTCATCTGTGTGATGCACAAGTAACACTGAGTTTCTAAAGAAATGTCTGAAACCTACTTTTTTTTCACATTTTGTTATAACATGGCTTCAACATCACTTGTTCTATTTACTTGTTCCCACATAAAACTTTGTTTTATATATTTTACTTTTTTTTTTTTTTTTTAATCCAGCTTGCAGTACTGTTAGAATATGTTACTTCAGGGGGAAAAAAGTGATTCTTTGACTGAGTTGCCAGAATGACAGCAGTGTCACTGGATCTTCAAGCCCGTACAACTGTTTTTAAGTAATATGCTTAATGGGATGTAAATGTGTACCATGCACCTTATTCTTTCATACTGTCAATATGCATGGGACTAGATATAGCCTCATTTCTATGCATAGCAAAATGCATAGCCTCATTTTTAGATACAAAGGGGATGTTTCCAGTCTGATTCATAAACAGTTATTAATTGCAAAAAAAAAAAAAAAACTGGGATGAAACAGATTTTGTTTTGCATATTTAGAACCAGTGGAATGTGCTGCTTCTACTCCGCAGAGTTTTTACTCCTCAATCCTACATCATTCATGTGCAAGGTTCTATCCCCTCTTCCCAGCTGGAATGTCTGTGGAGTTTCCCCTTCATTGGCTAGCTGTGCTGTGTCGTCAATGGGGCGTTAGTACAGGGTAGTAATACTGGGACAGGGGTGCTACATTTTAACCCGAGGCTGCTTATCTCCTTTCTCTTTGTGCATCCGAACTCTTGAGTACTGCTTTCCTCATACTGGCAGCACGTAGGATAGAGTAAGTATGTTCTCTATTTGGGTTTAAATCTCTGCACTCAGTCCTGAGGTACTTAGAAGAAAATTATCTAACAACTGTCGTTCATCTTCCTGACAAAATTGACCTTAAAAATTACTATTTAATGACAGCTGTCTATGTTCAGAACTAGAAACGTAGTATTTGGTTTAGCTTTAAGTGTAGGTGATAGCGGCCTTGTTACATGATAAATGTTTCTCTTTTGTATCTCGTTCTTTTGCCCTGATTACTGTTATTATCTAATTTATCACATTATTGTAGTCAGGCTCTCAGACTTCTGTAATTTTGCTTAATTGTAATGTAAAAGAGGTTTGGCATAACTTGATGTCCCAAGTATGTATGCCATGATTGATAATTTTTACGCTAGCATGTTTTGGATTTTTTTTTTTAAATTGTGAATAATCCTGAAAATGCCTTTGTGAATTTGCAACATATATATTTTGTTAAACACTGTTGATTAGAAAGCTGTTGCTCTCCCCCAGCCTGAAACTACAATTAACACCAGTGTGTTTATTTCATAGTGAACATCTCAGTGTTGATTTTCTGTGTTTTA
Source organism: Psilopogon haemacephalus (assembly GCA_013396835.1). Classification (NCBI taxonomy): domain Eukaryota; kingdom Metazoa; phylum Chordata; class Aves; order Piciformes; family Megalaimidae; genus Psilopogon; species Psilopogon haemacephalus. The sequence goes on from VWZI01012486.1 coordinate 717,301, forward strand.
TTCTTCTATTCAGATTTGGTTTGTCTTTATTCTGACTGGCTGTTTTGCCTAAAAATACCACTCTCCAAACAATTAATTCCTTTGTTAATTGATTAAAATACATTAACAAATGGCATAGGACTAACTTCTAAAACATATACGGAACTTTCTATCTAAGTTTTATTACAGAGGACTTGATTTAAAATTCAGGCTCACCACAGGCAGAGCAGAGACAGTTTCCAGGCCCTCAGGAAGGACAGGTTTCTCCAGAGTCAGAGCTATTGGAGCATCTTTATTCAAGGGAAGCTGTAGCAGCTGATGTGAGGGAGAGGCTTTTCCCTTAGAAATCTGTTGGGAGTTTTGTTTTCCTTTCTTTTTGTTTAAGATAAGCTTTCTGCTAGTCATCCTGTCTTGGATCGTTTGACTTTATGCTGCCCTTAGAAATGGAGCTGTTTCCTGCATGTACTCAAGCTGCATCTCCTGTGTGTCAGGGTTTTTTCTCAGAGCTCACCTTGGGAGGCACTGTACACATTGGCAAGCAGAGGTCAATGACCAGCTGCTTGATGAAAAAGTCACAGGAAGTGACCAAGGGTTGCGTGTTATGTGTGCTGGGATTACAACAGGGAGTCTGGTTGTTCCTTTTGACTAAAACTCTTTTATCTAGGCTGTGTTCCTCCTCCCAGGAATAAGAGGTGATTGACAGCAGGACACATTAGACCTCTTCGTTGGCCATGCAAAGACCTCTGAATACGTTGTGCCATTTTCAGCAGAAACATGGTTTTGTTTGCTCTCATTACTTAAAATGCTTGAGCTGTTTTTGATAGATTTAGGTTGCTATTTTGATATGTTAAATTTTAAAGCTCTTAGATTAGTTTTTGAAAGTGGCACATGTTGCACTTGGCTTTAGGAGCACCTGACAATTTGTAGCTGCTTGCTTTCTGCACCACTAAAAACTGTCTTCAAGGACTGACTTCTGTGACAAACTTCTTGCTTTAAGCAGTGCAGTGGCATCATTTGTGTATGTAATTTATATATGTTTGGAATAATGTGACTCTAACTAAGCTCATTCTTTGAATAGCTTAGGAGGCTAGCCTTTGCTTTACAGTGAGCTCCAAATAAAGACAGAAGTACTTCTTTTGTAAATTATGTACTTTATTTACTATTTTCTGAATTCCAGTGGGTTTTTTTCAGTGTAAGTGAACTCTTCTATTTCCTTGTTAGCTCTGTGGTATCATTTTTGGAATAACAACTCTGAGGGGACATACATCTGTGAATATGCAAGAAGTAAATGTCTTAAAAAGCAAAGGCTAGCTTCCAAAGCTGCTTGAATTAAGAACTGTGACATTGCTGTCAGTCCAATATGTGTAAGTTATAAGTACACACAGAGAAAGTGACTTAGAGAGGGCAAAAGTGAGAAAAAAAAATGAAATCATTTTAGTCACCATTCTGTTTCCAAATCATCGGAAAAGTTTTGGGCAATTTAAAACTAATGAAATTGCAGCCTTTGTTCATGCAACCTTTTTTTTCTGCAGGGAGAGTGTTAATTTGTTTTTCTAAGGAGTGGATGCCCTGCAGTGCCTTCTCAGGAGGAGCTCCTTTATTAATGACACCTGATCTTTCCTGTTGTTTGCCTTCTGCTTGTTCTCTTGTAAGGAAAGCCAGAGCTGGAAGTTGATTTCCCCATCTCTCTTAGACTTTCCTTTTTATAAAGTATGTAGTGCTCTTTCATCTATTATCTCTAAAACATCTTGAGTGGTTCCATTCAGCTCTTAATGCTCTAATACTGCATTCATACAGTTAGTTAATTAGAAGGCCTTTGCCCTTTGCAAACTCAGATTCACCAGCAATTTCTATAGGTTACAAATAACAGCTCAGCACTTATAAGGGTTTTTCCTATATCACAGGCTTCTGTGTAACTTGGAGCAGTTGCCAGTCTCACTAAAGAATTAGAACCAGGGTTGGCCTGCAGCTTACATCTGTGTTCTGAAGCAGTTCAGTCTGACATCTAGAATATATCACATCTGATAAAGTCAGTTATCTATTTTCGTGTGTCTTTTTTTTGACTAACAGAAAACCCTTATAAAAATATCGTTGCATATAACAAAGTGATACGCACTTCTGTTGTGAGTTGTGTTGCACCCAGCCCTTAAAACTGTGCTCTGTGAAGCTCTTGCTTTCCTAACCTCATGTGGCTAACACTGGATGTTCCACTTGTGTTTTGGTTTTATACAGACCAATGGCTGACCAAGTGCTTGTGATTGGCAGTGGAGCAAGGGAGCATGCACTGGCATGGAAGTTGGCTCAGTCCCCACGTGTGAAGCATGTGTATGTTACTCCAGGAAATGCAGGAACTGCTGACAATGGAAAAATTTCCAATTCAGGTACATTGTAAAATTCAGTAACTGAACCAGTAAGTTGTTCTAGTCATCGATCTGAAATCACAGCTGTTAATATGAAAGTGTTAGTACTATTTTTTTTTTAAGGTTTGGACATGTGAAATAGATTATATATATGCAGTTAAGGAGCAAAACACATTTGAGTGAGGCCCTGTGCCATTACTCCTCGTTTTATACGATCTCAGTTTTGATAGCTAATTCTTTAGGTTTAAGGGTAGAGGATGCACCCAAAATCCATCTCTGCTATACATTCCTCTGGAAATGTAGCTTGGAATAGCTGCTGTGGCTACAACCTCTTGGCAGTGTAGCAGAGAAGGTGATGGTTTCCACTAGTACCTAATTCAACAGCTTTTTGTTGAACAGCTGAAAAGGGCCTGAAGCAAATAACCAGCCCCTAAAATATTGAATTCACTGTTGTATTCTCTGAAGTGCATTGAAGCCCTGTGCTCTATAAAAACTGATGAGAATACTTTCTCACCTGAAATGTGAAGCCACAGAGAAACATTAATTCCTTTGTCTTAGTAACTTTAAGAAATTTAAGTTATTTTCAACTCTTTCTCTCTTCACACCACCTGTCTGTTTTGAGCTTCTAGTTTAATATGTTAATCTCTGTCTGGCTCTAATTGAAAATATTCACAGTTATTAGTTCTGAGAAATTAAGCATAAGGTATTTCAAATTGAGCATTAAAACTTAACATGGTGCATTAAAAAAAACCCACAAAAACCAACAAACCACCAGTCTGAGATGCTTGCCTGGAGGCACAAAGTGAATCAGTACAAAACCAGGGATAATGACCTAGAGATTTCTGTCTTATGCCCTTCATTTTATATGATCTTGAGTTAGGTACTTTATATGACCTTGAGTTAGGTACCTTAAAGAACTGACATAAGTTGCCACTTTAAAACACGTAATAACACATGGAATTAAAGTTAGGATAGTATGCATGTAAGCATGGATCACATATAACCATTTGCTGCATCCATATTTATATGTGAGTAAAATGTTTTTTGGTTAGTATGTCATGTGGAAGCATGAATCCTGTCAGATTCCTGTACAGCAGGTAATTATATTTAATTCCATTGGAATGCTTAATTACAGGATGTTTAAATAAGTTTGTCCTTCGTTTTCTGCTCTGCTTGGCCTTTGGTTAGAGGGCCCATGGAAAAGCCTAACAGAAAAGTCATACATTTCCTTTTTGTCCCAGAAAGTCAGTTTGCAGAATGTAATTTTTTTTTTTTTAAATTTTATTTGCAAGTGGTGTCTTAAAAAGTGTTGCACTTTGCTTTCACCTTGTTATTCCATAGAAAATACTTCAGCCGTGGAAAATAAATATTTGAGTGTGTGCATAATAATGCCCAAGCCAAGTCCATGTAATCTACCACGTACACTAAAATATTTTTTCTAGGCTGTTGGCTCACATGTACTTGAAGAGAGAAATCCTTAGTTAGCACAGGAGGTGGGAAGAATCTGGAATTCGTGAGGAATTCTACTTTGTTGTTTTTTTTAAGGAAACAATTTATCTTATCTGCTCGGGCATTTTAGTCCTACCAGAGGTTTAGATTGTAAGTTGGGGAGACAATGGAAAACACCTTTATAGAAGCGTGTGAGCCCTAGTATATCTTATGAGCCCAGGCAAGAATGTCTGTGAAACTGCTACCAATGTGTCTGTTTATTCTGAACAATTCAGATTTGGCTCTGAAAGTTCATTCTCCCTTGCTGGTTCATGAGATTGTCTTTAGCTAGGATTACAACTCTGATTCTCAGATGATTCTGAAACACAAATTATAAATTATAAATTGCCTCTATCTAAGTGAAAAAAATTTCTACATTTTCATTGTTGATTTCAGTCAGTAATGATTTCTGGCAATAAAGACAGATTTAGGTTATGTGACTAAATATAATTTTAATTTGATTTATATTTAATTAGACAGGCAATTTTGGTCCCAGAAGACTACAGAGTAGCTTCCAGGTTCCAGAGAAAGAGATATGCATGTCTGTGAATGGACTTTAGCATCCTGACACCTCCTTCCAGTCTGATTTAACTTTAAGCTCTGGTTTTGAAAACCTTGGTCCAAGGTCCTCCTGTGTGGTTTGAAAGGAATGTTTAGCTATTGTTGTGAGAAATGAAACATAGACTGAAATGGACATTTTTGTAGCCATATCCTGAGGAAAATTGTGTTTTGGGGAGGAAGTTGAAATTACTTATTAACAATGTGATTTAGTCCCTTCCATAACTACATGATGTGAATCTTGTGTCATATTCACTGTTCTACTGGTAGTAGATCAGACTTGTGGTAAGACAATCTGGTTTAAAAAGCACAATCACCTTACAAGCTCTCTCCCTTTCCCACTTTGCATGGATTAATTTTGCAGGGAATAGAGATTGCCTCTCTTCAGTTGCTCAGCAGAACTCCCATTCTCTTCAGGTCAGGATATGCTGTTCTCCAGCTGCTTTCACAACAGCCCCATGAGACTGAGAGACAATATTGACCTTTATGTTAAGCAGCACTTTAAAGCCAAGTGTATGATGCTTTTGTTTTTCATCTCTTGTGAGCCAGAAGTCAACTGGCATAAATTGCACACTGAAGTCAAAGGCCTTTGCTCCTCCTTACTTAGAAATGTTGGGGGAACAAAATAATTGAACTGTTAAATGGATATTAAGAAGTAATTTTTACTAGTGTTTAGTCTGTTGGTTTTTTTTTTCCCTACTCCACCCAAATAAGGCAAATCTATAACCAAAATGCAGGTTTCAGGTAGTTGCTTTTATGCCATCTCTAAAGTAGAAATAGCTGCTTCTCTTGTGGAAGAAGTCATTTATTCATAATAGGATGGCAGGAGCACAGCAGACACCAACACAAATCCTGCCTGTTTGTCCAACAGAAGCTGCTATGTCGCTGCCTCTCCTTTCTCTTTCCTCACTTCCTCAGAAACTATCTGGAAGAGGCCATCTGCTCCTGGTGTGCTTGCCAGTACAGTCACTGATAGGACATCACAGACAGAACTTGGAGCAAAGTAGTCCAGCTGCAAGGAGAGGCTGTGCTGTGCTGGACTGTGCCCCCCGTGCCAGCTTCATACCCTGGTGTGTTAGTCTCCTCCCCTCAGGGGCAGCCAATCCACACTGGGCCATACTTACCACTTTTTTGGTTTTCCCTGGGTTCGTGTTCCCATACTCTGAGACCTTGGTTTTATTTATTCTTGATAAAAGCAGTGAAATTGCATTGCCTTGCGTAAATTTTTTGTCATGAGACTTGACATTATTGTCTTTCATGCAAACCTGTTCTTTTGTTTACACAGTTTTTGGCATTCCAAGTATCGTCATATTCAGTGTTTGTTTATGGAAAGATAACAGTTGTAAAAGCTTAAGATCAGATATCCTTAACCATAATTACGGCGTCTGCTTTTAATAAGTCCAGCCTAATATAAGAAAAAATGTTCAGATTCTCTTTTGTTTTCAATGGTGTCAGTTTAATGCAGTAATTTTTACCTAGCACTGTAAAGAGAAACTACAAAGCAGGTGCAATCCCATCACCAGCCACTTTTTCCTGTTCCCTACACCATGCTGACACAAACGTGTGTAAAGCTTCATAGTAACATACTCAAAGAAGACACTGATGGGGAAATATACATATATATATATATATATGCTTGTGAGTTATTTTTCACTTACATACTTCAAGGTGCTTCTTGTGCTGGCAAACAGGATGTTCCTAGATATGAGACCAGTTTTCTGTGTGGCAGTGCAGGAGAATCCAGAACTTTTTTCTCAAGTGCAAGGTGGTATGACAGTGCATGTCAAAACACAGTCTTGGCTTGGAGGTTTGATGTATTTTGGTCTAGGCCTTGCATGTAAATCTTTATGTTGGTGTGTGCCTCACTTTCAGATTGACAGTGACCTGCCATTCAGGAACATGAAACTGGTGAAAATGCTGCTTCAGTGTTATGTGATAAATAAAGTGCTAAGCAACAGTAATGAATGCAGTCTTAACACCCTTTTGTGTCTTTGACAGATGTTTCAGTCAGCAGTCATGCTGCACTTGCCCAGTTCTGCAGAGATCAGGAGATCAAACTGGTTGTGGTTGGTCCAGAGGTCCCTCTTGCTGCTGGTAAGAAAAATCATAGCCTTTGTAATTTAGGGACAAAAGTAAATTTTATTCTCCCATTTTCTGTACACCACTCAACAGTATCTGAGTGTTTTCAGTAGAAATGGAAACATCCTCCATGGCAGTGTCTATGAAATTCAATGTTGTGCTGTGATGAAAATGAACTTGTAAAGGGTATTGTGTGAGCAATGTAGCAGCTAAAATATCCCAGAATGTTCAGTTTCTTCTTAAGTGCTTGGGATTAGTAAGTGAGGAACCTTAGTTAGGGTTGTTTTTTTTTCATTATGGAGTTTTCATTATTTTAAAAACTGGTTAACCCCCCCCTACATTTAATAAACATGCTGATAATTTTTTTGTTTAACCTTTTATATGATCAGCAATTGTCACCTCTGGAAAAGACTGCTTTTTAGCTAACATCTATAATAAAAAACAGGAGGAATTATCATCCCTTACTAAATATAGCCCACCTTTTTAGCCCCAGATATTGCAAGGTTTGCTGTTCCTGGTTACAGTGAAGAATGCATCTAAGGCCCATCTGGTGAAATAGGCACTGACAGATATATATTGGTTTATCATTCCTGACATACTAGTTCAAATGAATTAGTGTATCTGTAGACTTGGACTGCTTGACTCCTATAAATCATCTGGTGATTTATAAAATTCTTTCATGTTGTCATTTTTAGGAATTGTTGATGACTTGACAGCAGCTGGAGTAAGGTGTTTTGGTCCAACAGCAAAGGCAGCTCAGCTGGAGTCCAGTAAGAGCTTTTCCAAAGCGTTTTTGGATCGTCATGAAATCCCAACTGCAAGATGGAAATCTTTTACTGATCCTAAAGCAGCATGTAGCTTTATTAACAGGTAAAATTGTTGTCATTCTAGAAATATTTTTGGTACACTATGCTATGTATCCAAATCAAGCAATCAAATCAACCTTGGTCACAACAACCCCATGGTAAGCTACAGACTTGGGGAGGGTATGGTTGGAAATCTGTGACTCAGAGAGGGACCTGGGAGTATTCATTGACAGTCAATTAAATATGAGTCAGCAGTGTGCCCAGGTGGCCAAGAAAGCCAATGGCATCCTGGCTTGTATTACAAACATGGTGACAAGCAAGAACAGAGAGGTGATCATCCTCCTGTACTTGGCACTGGTGAGGCTGCACCTCTAGTACTGTGTTCAGTTCTGGGCCCCTCACTACAATGATATTTTGGTGCTGGAGCATGTCCAGAGAAGGCCAACGAGGCTGGTGAAGAGCCTGAAGCACATGGTCTACAAGGAGCATCTGAGGGAGCTGGGGTTCTTCAATCTAAAGAAGAGGAGGCTGAGGGGAGACATCATCACTCTTTACAACTACCTGAAGGGAGGTTGGAGCAAGGAGGGGGCCAGCCTTTTCTCCTTGATGGCAAACAACACGAGTAGAGGAAATGATTTCAAGCTGCCCAAGGGGAGGTTCAGACTGGATGCTAGGCAATATTTGTTCACTGAAAGGGTTATCAAACACTGGAATGGTGTGCCCAGGGCAGCAGTGGAGTCAATATCCCTGGAGGTGTTGAAGCAGTGTGTGGACCTGGTGCTTAGGCACATGATTTAGAATTGACCCTAAACTGCATCAAAGGTTGGAGAGGATGGTCTCTTGAGGTCTCTTCCAACCAGATGTTTTCTGTAATTCTGTGAAATGTTTCCTAATGCATCCATTCTTTGGCTGTGATAGAACATCTGTAAAGGTTTTAGACGATACTCTAATGTGACGCTGCCACACTGCAATGAGGGTGATAACTGAACAGTTCTTATTTACTGCTCTGAAGTGAAAATAAAGTTCAGTGTTCCTTTAACAGGGATATATAGGACGAGTTTTTTGTTTTGTTTTTTTTCCAAGTCACACATTGGGAAAGTCTAGCTTGCAGTCTGATAGTCCTGTGTTATGTGCTCTTTGTACCTTTCCTCCACTAATATAAATTCTGCATTGGAGACTGACTCAGCAAATTACAATCTACTCATCAGAATACAACCCAGATGATTGAATACCCCATTTGTAGGTCAGCTGACTGTCCTGGGCATGGCCTCTCCAGCTTCTTGTGAAGAAAATTAACTCTATCCTACCAGAATTCAGGAGAAACAATAGTGAAATTCAGTGGTGGGAAAAAAAACCAAAATAAATTCTTCATAGACATAACATAACAATGAAAGCCTGGTTTTTATATATGTATTGTTCAATAAGGTAAAACAGTTGCTATGAAAACTGCTTAAGTGTTTTGATCTTTCAACTACTGAAATGTTAGAATGCCTAGAAAATATATTTCACTATGTAGTGTTAACTGCTGAATCTCTTTTCTACCTTTGAAGTGCAAACTTCCCTGCTTTAGTTGTAAAAGCTAGTGGCCTGGCAGCTGGCAAAGGAGTAATTGTGGCTTCAAACAAGGAAGAAGCCTGCAAAGCTGTTACAGAAATCATGCAAGTGAGTAGATATGTCATGCACTAACCAGAGGAGTTCTCACACCAAATAAGTTGTTAACCATCTCAGAGCCTCGGAGATACTCTTTATTTCGGTGTAATAGGAGCTTGACAAAAAGACATCAAATCTTTTTACCCATTATTTGGACATCTATGAAGCTCTGCATTATTACTGCTTAAGGCAGGGTACTCTTTCTAGCCATACTTGCTGTAGGCTAAAATAAAGTGATTCTTAATGAAAACCCAGAACACACAGCACTTAATGCATAGTAAAATTTGAGTGAGATTATTTCAAGTTAAGTATGTATTTGGGTAGGATATTAAACAAATATGTGAGTACCATCAAATTTTGAAGAGAAGCAAAATGAAGCAATTTTATCTGAACAGTTAGGAATATAGAGTTGGAAAATGAGACAGGGGTCAGGTCCTCAGCTGGTGGCAGTAGCACAGCATCTTACAATGTGGTGCTATGCTGATTCATAGGAGATGTTGTCTGACACAATCGTGTTTCAAGAATCAGAATATAGGATGTGCACTCACATTTTGTTGTGCATATGTGGTTATTGGACAAATACATGGCCTAACATGTGGCATGGCATCTTGAACAACAACAAATAAATGTTACAGAGTCCTGTAGACCCATAAAATTATCTCATAAATGTAGATTGGTTGTTCTTAATTGCCTAATGTGCAGTTACTGTTCAGACTTTGCATTGCAGTGTGAAAACATTGCCTGCTTCCAATCCATTCTCTAGAGCTGCATTTTCTTAGGAGCTAAAAGTGCAGATTATAGACTTGATAGTAATTGCTATTAATCTCAGTATAACAGGTGCAAACTTTAGAAGGCAGGGCATGAGGAATTGCTTAGTGTCATAAATAGAAATATTTAAATATTAAATAATAAATACATTAATATATATTTATATTTAATATTATTAAATATATTAAAATCTGCATGTATTTAAAAATAAAAAGAAAAGAGAAGCAAAACTTCCACCATTGCTGACATATCCAAGGTGGAGAAGAGATTAGCACACTCAGAAGTGTACTGCATTTTTCCTTTTATTAAAAATACATTTTCTTCTTCTTTCATTCTGAATAGTTTAAAATAACTGAAACAAAACTAAAGAGATTCTATTTTTGCTGTAGGATAAGACTTTTGGCACAGCTGGGGAAACTGTTGTTGTTGAAGAACTTCTTGAAGGAGAAGAAGTGTCTGTAAGTGTACAAGTCACTATAACACTTTGATTATACCTGTTTTAAATTATTTAGAAAACGCTGTGTAAGTTCTTACAGCAGTGATGTGTAGGATTTTATTACATAAATTAAAGTGTTTATAAGTGAACTTGTATCAACTCAAGGTAGCTCTGTTAAGCACCAAACTTCCTGCAGTCTGTTAAAGTAATTCAAATAAATAAAAATAACTCAAGCAGTAAACAGCTGTTGACACATGGGAAAAAAATCAAACCTTAGCATTTTGACTGTCATTAAGGGCACAATCTGGTGTTACAATTTCTCTGACAGCAAAGACGGTGTAAGATCCATTCCTTTCTACAGTGCTTCCTTTCCACTGCTGTTTGCCTTTGGCACTGGTTACCTCTTTGTGAAGCTGTGACCTAAAGACTTTTTTCCAAAGAAATCAACAATACTGCCTTGCATGTGCACCATGTTTAGAGCCCAGTGCCATTTGAAGCTATACAGGTAACAAGGTGGTGAAGTGGTTGAGAATAAGGGAGGATGGAGACTTTCTTTAGTTAGCTTTACTGATGAAGGGGAATATGTTGAACTGTGTCATGAAGAATCAGTAAACTCCTTTGGAGCAAGGGATCATTGCAATGTGGAAATGCACCAGGGGACAAAGGACCTGGAACCAAAGGCTGTTGAATGTTTTGACAGTGTTGCAGAGAGAACAATTCCTTCAACTTAATGAGATTCAGTTCCTTCATTGTGATGGTTTGGCAGTTCCCTGCACCCCACCCCCCCCACTTTAAAATAAACCAGGCTGGAACTCAGTCGGCTGGAAGTTAAGGAAATTAAGCTTTATATTTACACAATATACAGACAGATATTTACAGTATATAACATATATTTACAGATATATATGGTAATAAAGCTAATACAGAAACACCACACCCTACCCAGAGATCAGTCCCTAAGAATGGGTTTCAACCACCCTACCACCTTCCCCCCACTTCCCAATCTTACCTCACTGTCTTATGTGTCAGATAAGCAAAAGTAGATCGGCCAGGGGGATTAGCAGCAGGAAAGTAACTAGTGAAGTTACTCAGATCCAGCTAAGAAGGCAGGGAGAGAGATGCAGCAGCCAGCATGGAGCAAAGCAGTCTGTCTTATCTTTGTTTTGATTCTATCTTTATACCATTTCAGTAAACAAATGAGTGAAGGCGACATTAGAATGTTTTCCTTTCTCAGCCTATAGTCTAATTTCTCATTCAAATCCTCCAATTAGTTCATACCAGCACATTCATTTAAAAAAGTAAATCTGATTTAATGAGCAGAGTGTGAAAGAGAAAAGCAGAACTGAAGTCTAGGTTTTGAGGTGACAAGGCAACTTGACACCTGCATCACACGAAGAAGAGCAGCCAAGTACCAGCTCAAGTTCCTGAGTCCTGGAACTGGATTATGCTGGATGTTGTGAACATTCAGCTAGGAGGTGGTGGTATTTATAAAGTAAGCTATCATCTTCAACTGCTGCCCATCTTTGCATAGTCTTGTTTCCTGCCTGATGTGAAGAAATTAGATGTGCAGATGTTGGTCATCCTTATTCTTTCCTGGGTGGCATGACCTTTTTAGGGATTAAGAGGTTATCCAGATCATCATCTCTGGTGGAAAATACACAGTGCTCTTGATTTGTCCTTTGAATGCTAGTAGGCATATTGCAATATAACACACTAACATGAATACAGAGTTTAAAGGGAGTTTTATTGTGGTGCTTGCCTTGCCTGTCAAAATAATTCACCTTCCACAAATGACTGTAGTTTTTAATGTATTAATATTTTGGCATTTTCTGGTTTGGCAGAGGAGTCCTTGCTTGTTTTTTAATTAGCATTATCAACCATACTATAGCTAGTGCTGCTAGTAGTAGTCCAAATGGTGATCATCATCCATTTACAGAAGATGCCAGGCTTGTTCTTATGAAGATACTAAGGATAGAAGCATCTGCTCTACAAGTAATTTATGAATAATTTAAAAATAAATAGTTTTATCAACAAGGAAAAGGAAAGTTGAGAGGAATGTAACACCTTCCTTCCAGCTGGGGGGGAAGGAAGATAGAGGGAAGAAGTATCTTCCATTGGGGAGTATTCAAAATTTTAGTTTTTTTTTTTATATTTTGAGTATTTATTTTCAGTGCAGCTATTGATGTTATCTTGTAATGCTTTGTATCTTATATTAAAAGTAGTATCTGTAGGGTGGTCATACAAAAAAAAAAAAAAGTGAGATGTTTAGAATACTTAGGGCTCTTTTATCAGGGAGGCAGCATTTATACTCTTAAATATTCGCTTGCAACGCTGGTAATCAAATTTATTTACACTTTAATTATACATTGCAATTTTAATTATTATCCTTGTTTTCTAGTGCTTATGTTTCACTGATGGCGTCACAATTGCTCCCATGCCTCCAGCCCAGGACCACAAGAGATTAATGGATGGTGATGAAGGCCCTAACACTGGAGGAATGGGAGCTTATTCCCCAGCACCTCAGGTAAAAATGTATTGATATTTCACTACAGCTGTACTACAACTCTGGTATTGAAAAGGTATATGAATTTTTAGTTCCACCACGAGAAACAGGAGAGAGTGGGCTCCCGTGTATTGAAAGAGTGGCCTCAAACAGGTATAGTCAAGTAAGGTTCATAACTAACTAAATTTGCCTCTCTAAAGAGAATTTCTACTGAATTGCTTTTAATTGTAAAGGTGAAAGTGTAATTTCTGCAACCTTGTTTTTTTATTTTTTCTAAAGTATTATGAAACACTGATCATTAGAACCAAGTGCTTAAAACCACATTTTTATCTTGTGCTGAACTAAGCTAATGATGAATTTTTACTCTGGCTTACAGTAGTTTGGTTTATGTTTGGCAAGGAACTTCTCTGATTTTGTTTATTAAATACAATTTGATCATTTACCACTGTACTTTACAACTGTGATCTATCATTGGCAGGCCTTCTCTAAATTCCAGTAGGTTTCTGTGCAAATGTTTGGGTTTTTTTTATGTTGAAGTCAGTGGGATTGCTGTCACATGTCGATCTAGGCATGGAAAAGTGTCAGAAGAAATGCAATTGGTTGTTTTAATGCTGTGGTGCATTGTCCGAGGAGAGAGGAAAAAAAATCACTAGCTTTCCATTGTGTGAAATATTTTGGAGTGAGCAAGAGACCATTCAGATATTCTGCTTGGTTCTTAAAAACACTAGCTGCCACAGTTGGAAAAACCCTTTTTTTTTTTAACAAACACTGTTTTCTAATCCTATCCTGATAGATTTCTAAAGATTTACTGCAGAAAATAAGAGATACTGTTCTTCAGAAAACTGTCGATGGTATGAGGAAAGAAGGCGTCCCCTATTTTGGTATGTTCAAAAGCTTTAATTTGAATGTAACTTGTGTATGAAAATTTTTAATCATACGGAGAAAGACTTTTTTTTTTACTTTCTTTATAGGGCTATCACACACTGTAAGTTAAGGAAGATACCTGATTTATTCGATAACTGGGTTTGGTGTCAGTGGGTTGATTTAGAGACCATTGAAATCAGTGGATATAATTTTGTTAACAGTGGATAATCATCAAGTAAGGAAGAAAAGAAAGGCAAACATTTGAAAATAAGCTGCAAAATTGTAATCACAATTACTTCTGCCTAATTTATTTTTAACGTTTCTCAGGTATTAACATCTACTTTTGAATGAGCACAGGTGGCATCCTTTTTAACACTATTATCTTACATTAAAAAAAAACAAAGTCCTACGGAGTTGTTTAGCTTTTTATATAATTTTTTATCTTAGGTGTGCTTTATGCTGGATTAATGCTTACAAAAGATGGACCTAAAGTTCTTGAGTTCAACTGCAGATTTGGTGACCCAGAATGTCAGGTGAGTCGTTTTGTAGGTAGATACAGCTCAGCATTATGGGAAGGAGACAAGTCTACCTTTATTCTTACTTCTAGATGAATAGTGAGCTAATTGCACTGAGATTTAAAGTTTTGTTTATTCGAGATGGTAGGTCTGTTACGAGGTTGTTCCATTCCAGAGAAGATTTCATGAGGTTATCTATACTCAATTATGGGCTTTACAGGAATAACCTTGAATGAAATTCAACACTTTTCTATCTTCTCTGGAATAGAATTAATTTTATTTTTTTTTAAACTTATGAAGGAATTAAACACCTTCCTTTCCCTACTCCCTGTGAGCAAGTTTAACAAACCACTCCATTTCTATTCTTCAGAACAAATAGGCTTTTTTTGGCCCCTAACCACTCCTCTCTGTATTTAACAGTTCTTTTATCTGTAGAAATTGTCTTAAAGGAAGAATATTTTTAGAGATACATAGATTGTGCACAGTATGTATGTATGTATGTAAGTATGTATGTGTGAAAATACATCACGTGAACATAGTTACTTAATGTTATTTTTGCAGTTGCATAAGTGGTTTTGAAAGTTGAAGGAAGAAAATGTAACAGTGTGCATTGTTTGCTTTAATTGGCTAATTGCGCTGTTGCAGGTAATTCTTCCCCTGTTGAAAAGTGATTTGTATGAAGTTATGCAAGCAGTTGTCAATAAAAATTTGTCCAGTTCCATGCCAGTTTGGTTTGAAGACAGTGCAGCCGTGACGGTGGTCATGGCTAGTGAAGGGTATCCAGGAACATATCCCAAGGGTTTGGAAATAACAGGTAAGTATAGCAGGAGAAGCTGCCAAAGTCTGACTCTCCCCATTCTCTCGTGTCAAATCAAAGTCGCGGTGTAACTCCGATTCTTAGAAATGGGTTCAAATTGGCGGAGGGGAGATTTGAACGGGATGTTAGGAAGAAATTCTTCACAGTGAGGGTGGTGAGGCACTGGAACAGGTTGCCCAGGGAGGTGGTGTTTGCTCCCTCCCTGGATGTGTTCAAGGCCAGGCTGGATGAGGTCTTGAGCGTCCTGATCTAGTGGGAGGTGTCCCTGCCTGTGGCAGGGGGTTGGAACTGGATGATCTTTGAGGTCTCTTCCAACCTAGACCATTCTATGATTCATTCTATGATTCTATGAAATTGTGCATCCTGAATTTTCACACCTCAAAGCTTGTTGGTTACATGCCCATTATGTTTCTAAATCTCCATGCTGCATTGTGAAGTTCTGTAGTATTTCTTGAATATGTTACAGTGGCTGATCACTGATTCTTCCATAACGTTACTTTGTGGTCTCTGTGGCAGTGTGCCATCGAACTGGAGCTAGGTGTTGTATGCAGATGTTTCAGCTAAATACTCTTCCTGTGTGCGTGAGCATACAAGTAGCAGACTTGCTTCCTCTAAAAATTTAGAGGTTAGATATTTATTCATGTTTGCCACCATGATCACACTAAATTCCATTGTGGTTTCTAGACATAGTCAGTAAGTGCTGAATATCTCTTAATTTGTAATTTAATAGAGAATGTTCTAAACAATTGATTTTTCTGCATTTTTTTTCTTAAACTACTACCACAGGACTTTCTAAGGCTAAGCAACTAGGATTGGAGGTGTTCCATGCAGGCACAGCCCTGAAGGATGGCAAAGTGGTGACTAATGGAGGCAGAGTCCTTACAGTAACTGCTATTAAAGAGGATCTAATGACAGCACTGCAAGAGGCCAACAAGGGAGTAGTAGCCATACAGTTCAAGGGTGCCATTTATAGAAAGGACATTGGTTTTCGGGCTATAGCTTTCCTGAAGCAATCCAGGTAGATATTTGAACTACTTGAAATAGAAATAACTGGTGTAAGAAGGACTTAAAGACATCACTATTTTACTCTATCAATATGATGTTGGTAGTATGTATAACTCTAGGCAAGTTTTAACTATCATCTTTGCAAGCAACCTATGCAAAACCAGCCAAGGAAGGAGCAGGCTTTTTGATGGCTCTCTCTTCTGTGTTCTAATTCTTCCCAGTTGCAAGTTATGCTACAATGAAAAGCATATGGGAATAACTTGTTCCTGTTTTAGGAAAGGTGAACTTCTGGTTCTTGGGTTTTAAACCATTGTCTTTTGCTCTAGATTGGTATTGTCCCTAAGTCTAATCTTAATGTCATTAAGTGTATATGTATACGTGGACAAAGTCTGAGCTAATTTTTGTTCATTCTAGAGTTTTTAGAAATGGTTAAAATGATCTACATTTGCCATGCTGGGCTATGCATTTTACCATTAAACCAGCTAGCTAAGAACATGGATAGAATTTATTGTTCCTTTTTATTATTATTCCTTTTATTTTACCTGTGTTCAGTGTAATAGTATTGAGATTACATGGGTGTGTTGGGGTTTTTTTTCAAGTAGTGTGTCCTGTTTTCTTTCTAATGTTACTGAGAGCTTCTTGCATGTTTTTAGACTCTTTTTTACATAATGTGAAGTATATCTGCATGCCTATGCTCCAATTAGCTCAAAACATAGCTTTGATAATAGGTTATTTTGTAGCCTACGAAGCATATTAATAAAAGTTCCATTTTTGCTTATAGTGTATACTCTTTAGTATATTGTAAAATTATGATTAATAAACTTACTCAGTGAACAAGGGTATTCGTATTCAGTCTTCTTTATCTCAAGTACTATGCACTTTTTTGAGAAATTACATTAGAGTGTGTAACTGGTATTTGCATTGTAGTAGAAAATAAAATTAGGACAGTGTGTGAAGCAAGAGAATAAGGTACTTCAGTGAACAGTTCTCTAAATCACTGAGTTCAGAGGCTGTAGCCAGCAAGTGTCTTGACTAGAGTGCCCATACGCTGTGAGGAGCCCTAACTCATGAAGGAGGCTCTTGGGAACTGTTTACAGCCAGCACCTGTTTCACTGTCCTTGAGTCTGCACCAGCTTTTGCTCAGACATGCTCAAACAGGGAGAACAGACAGTCAAAAACATTTCATTTTGGCTTCTGTGTTGCACACAGTTAAGGAAAGATAGTGATTGGCTCTGTACAGTTGGGAACCCACCTCGTCTTCAGAGCCTTGCAGGATTAAGCCCTATCTGTGCATTTCACCAGGTGAAAATATCCAGAATGTTTATATAATTATTTTTTTTTTTTAAATCGAAGAATTAAGAAATTGTTGTAACAAGTCCAAATAGATATCTTTTTTTTTTAAATAAAGTGAAAATATGGTGAATATTTATCATGTTCAGACTGTGAGGGCCTGACTGCTCTCATTGTCACTGCAGGCTAGTATTTCCTTGAGTGATTCACAGGCTGCACAACTGTTCCTTGTAATTATTTTCCTCTTGCAAACTTTTGAGCAGTGGTATAATGCAAATGCAGATGCATTTTCGTGTGGCACAGCTCTTTGGGCAGTTGTTTTGTTGTACATGTCCATGTTAATCAAGTTTTGCTAATTGCTGAATCACACCACTAAGAGCGGTAAAATAGGTCTGAACCTAAAATAGAGCTGCACCAGGTAGCCTAGGCCATGTCAGTGACAGTGTAGAAATAACAACTGCTTAACTAGACTGAGATGCACTTGGTGCAACTAGTAATTACAAGTTATTAAACTCAATATCTCCAAAATGAAAGGTCCTTCTGGAAGTATGGCATGGTCCCTACTCAGTCATTATGGACAGAAAAGTTACATAAACCAGTTAGTCCTAAGCATGTTTTCTCTGTTGTGTAGCTGTGTATAGCAACCAGAGCTTATGGACATTTCATTTTAGATTGCTATATTTCAGTAGAAAGTGCATTTAAGTAAAAAAGAGGCATGGCTGGGTGGTATCATTCCAGGTGATAAGGAGCAGCAACCCTTAAGCTCTAGCTGTAAAACTCTCCAGATATCATAAAGACTATTGATTTATGTGATACTTCTGGTCTGAAAAGCTAGCTTCAGTTTGATCCTGCACAAATGCTGAGGTGTGCTAAATTAGCAGTGTATTTTTGTGTACATTTATTTTCAGCATTGGAACTGTACTACTGACACATTGGTAAAGTTTTGGTTTTTTGGTATAGTAATCTCTATCTTCAGGTATGTGTCTGAGGTCAGGTTCCAAACAGCAAAAATTTAACCTCTGAGCCATTGAGCCTGCCTGAAATACTTAGAAATCATTTAATAAGAGCAGACTTTCTGTACAGCAGAATAGAATTCTGAATAGTAATCTCCCTTAGTGATGCAATTTATTTAAAGCAGTAAATACTATTTTTTAGATATATGTTTGTGCATTTAGTAATCAGTTGCTGTAACTTGTTGTTTTTTTTTTTACCTTTTTTTTCAGGGGCCTGACTTACAAAAACAGTGGGGTAGACATTGCAGCAGGGAATACTTTAGTTCAGAAAATTAAGCCCTTGGCTGCAGCCACATCAAGGTCAGGTAAGTCCTGTATCTTCTATTCTTGTTACAGTCAGCTCACGGCAATGAGGCTTAGCAATTGATCTCAAGCTTGCTACCGAAGCTCATATTTTCGTATTCTGAGCGATTCTAGATTACACAAGAAACATCTGCAGTAAGCAAATGCCTGTGATTTCTTCAAAATGTTTCCTTAAGTTTACAGTTTTTCTTCCCCAAATGACTCTGAACTCTGTCTCCTGAATGTCATGTGTGTTAGATGTTAGTTCGGCACTCTTAAAAAAAACAAATGCAAGCAAAAATCATACCATCCAGTGCTATTTTTTATTAGATGGATGATGATGATGATGATTATTATTATTATTATTTCTTGCACAGAGAACTACGCCATTTTTGTATAGTAATGTTTTGAAAGGTGTACTAGGTCTAGAATTCCTCCAAAGTGCAATATATTACTTAAGGCAGATACAGGAGACGCATCTTTTGCTTGGTTAAGACAGCATTTGTTGGGTTTTTTGGTTGTGGTCCCAGGCACATCTGTGATTCTTTTCATAAATTAATTTTTTAAAAAATCTATCAAATAACCATTCCTTCAAAATAACTGAGAACCTTCAAATAAGGTCAGGTGTACATAGAGAGAAAAATACAGATACATATACTAGTACAAGTAGTCATTTCTTAGCTCTCATTTTATTGCTTGTGTTTGTTTCACTCTTAGGATTTAACCAATTTCAGTTTTAAGGCTACTATACTTACCTGTCACAACAAGTACTAGGAACAAGGAGTCTTAATATACTATAAATAGCAGTATTAACAAACAGATTAAGAAATTTGAACTGGAAAATGCCTATCATAGAATCAGTCAGGGTTGGAAGGGACCACAAGGATCACCAAGTCCCAACGCCCCTGCTATGGGCAGGCACACCCTACCCTAGATTAGGCTGGATGTCATCTTCATTGGAAGGTCTGTCATCTTTTTTTTTTTCTTTTTTTTTTTTCAGGAAGCAGTGGGCTTCAGCCTGTTAAACAATTTTTTTTTCCCTGGTTTTCAGGAAAATAATGAAATAGTAAACTATCTCAGTCACAGTAATTATCGAATGTGCCATCACAATGTTTTAGATTTTTAGACTCGGGTGATAGTAAAGAAAAAAAGACAAACATAAGATTAGGAGCTCCTGTGCCTCTGTGAAGAGGCTTTACATGTCAGGGAAAAGTTTCCTGATAGCAACACAATGTCATGTTGACAAACATCAGATGGAATTCTTGTTGGGCATCCTGGAGAGACTTGTGAAAGTGAAAATGTGCTGCTTTATCCTGTTTCCTGGCTGGCAGGCTGCAATGCAGAACTTGGAGGATTTGCTGGCCTCTTTGATTTGAAAGCAGCTGGTTACAGAGATCCTATCTTGGTATCTGGAACTGATGGTGTTGGCACAAAACTCAAGGTAAGGTGAAAATCCATGTAAAGGAAAATAGCACAGAAGGGAAAATGTTTTAACAGAGAATATCACTTGTCTTTTTAAAATGCAATATTTTTTTCTTTCTAAAAGGGAATGAAAACCAAAATTTCCCTCCTTCAGGCAAAATAATTAAATATATGTTTAATTTCTGTCATACAAATAGCCATACTTGATGCTTAAAACAACTCATTTTTAACATTAAGTGTGTAACTGGGGACTCTCATTAAGGTACAACCTCCACCCTCAAAAAGATTGCTCATGGGGAAAAATATTTAATTACATGGTTTCTCTTGTGTTTATACAAACTGCAGTAAAACCCTTTCCAGTTCAATCCCCATCTCTAAAGTGCCTTTCATACTTGCCAATTAAGAACATAGCAATTCCTAAAACAAAATGCTAGGGGAGGCTGGCAGAGTTAATAATCCATTAAGTTGCTCCTCAAAAAGCATCTAGAGGAACAGCGTCATTTCCATCCCCTTTCATTGCAGTCTCTGCTTGTGTTTCCGTTTCTCAAAGCTAACCAACAGGTTCTCTGCCTGTGTTTTGCAGATTGCACAAGAGTGTAACAAACATGACACCATAGGTCAGGACCTGGTTGCCATGTGTGTCAATGACATCTTGGCTCAAGGAGCGGAACCCCTCTTCTTCCTTGACTATTTTGCCTGTGGCAAACTTGACGTTGAAGTGGCTCAGGGTGTCATTGCAGGAATAGCTGAAGCTTGCAAAAAAGCAGGATGTGCTCTTTTGGGTATGAATGCTCTTTTTTGAAGGATATGAAAAACCTTATGCAATCTTTTTATAATTGGTTTTAATGTGTTTGTTTTCCTACCTAATTTGAAGAATCTTAGTGGAGTCAAGAAAAACCCCCAAAGCATCACATGCCTTTGCTTGCAGAAAACATAATCTCTACTCACTGGAAGGAGAGAGTACTCTGCAAATGTTGCAATTAGCTGAAGAATTTGCATATAAATGTTGTTATTTTTATATTTTCCTTTAAGTTTATGACAATAGCAGTTACCTAGAAAATGAACAATTAATGACTTTTAAATATTCATGTTTTTCAAGTAAATTTTGAAACAAGCCAAACAGATTTGCTAGTATTTATCCTTTCTCCTAAAGGAAATCATCAGATTATTCCTCTAAAAGCAAGATTTCTGTGCATGAATGTGTCCTTGTGTGTGTACATCCTATCCTTTGAACTTCTTGCCTGATATTAACCAAATTTGGCAGGAAAGGTAGAGAGAGCTCACAGCTGTTGCATTCCCACAAGCTTCGTAATACCAGAAAGCCCAAGAATGTCCTTGTGAATGCAACAAAAGCTTTGGCGGGAGCTCAATACTTAAGACACAGACACTAACCACAAGGCAAAAGCATAAAATAAACCAGATTTCGTTAGTTGCAAAAACTGATAGCAAAATTAGACTTGCTGGAGGTGTATTTCACTTGAGCCTATTCCAAGATGTTGATACATTTTTTCCTTTTGAGATCTGTAATAAAAGTACAGAATATATTTCAGTAATAAGTTTATATATGTATTCTGGCACACAGTCACCTAGTTAGCCATGAACACAATAACAACATTTCACTTCTTAAAATCTGTTAAACCACAGCTTTAACACTGTTCAACAAAAATATTTCTAGGTCAGTGAAGAAAACATCATTTTGTGCAAGTCTTTAATTTATAAAAAGAGTACAGCACTGAGCTAAATTTTAAGGCAATGAAACATAGAAAGTTCAGTTTCCTCACATCGTTTTAGGTTGCTGCTTGTTTTTTGTTGGTTTTTTGCTTGTTGTTTGGGGTTTTTTGTCTGTGTTTTTGTTTGGTTGTTTGTTGTTTGGGGGTTTTTTTTGGGTAAAAACAGACATGGAGAATTACCTTTTTTAAAAAGACTTAATTTAAGACTAAAAAATGACAGCTCAAGTATCTTAGTTTAGGTACCACTTTATAAGTGGTGATGGAGTATTTCTATCCTTTTTTTCCAATTCTTTAGAAAAGTTAGTAACAAAGAAAGTCCTTTCTAAGTGAGATTGTGTCATTCTGAGGTAGTTCACAAGCTTTGAACAAGAGGCTGTTTATTTATGTTCTGGTTTAATTTTTTCTGCATGAACTGTTAGCCTTATATTTGTCTTAACATGTTCTCTCAGTTTATCAAATACAATCAAGCCATTCAGACTTCAGCATAAGTACCTGTTCTGTGAAATCTTGCTGTGGTATTACTTACTGATTTTATTTCCAGTTGAAAGACTTTACAGAGGGCTGTGGATGTTGTAAATTAAGGAGGATTGGAACTTGGTGATCTTTAAGGTCCCTTCCAACCTAAACCATTTTATGAAATCTTTGAATTACCAGAAAATAATTTCTTCAAATTGTTACCTGGTTAGTAAATATCTTTTTGTGCTGATACAGAAATAAATCTGAAGTCATAAATAAAACAACCATGATTTCTTCTGCACATTTCTGGCACTCTCAGAACAGAAGTGACAGAGATGCTGGTGTAACTTTGAATCTGAGAAAGAATCACAGGATCACAGAATGTTAGGGGTTGGAAGGAACCCAAGGAGATCATCCACCCTGTCCAGAGCAGGACCATACAATCTAGCACAGATCACAGAGGAATACATCCAGACAGGCCTCAAAAGTCTCCAGAGAAGGAGACTCCACAGCCTCTCTGGGGAGCCTGTTCCAGTGCTATGGGAACCTTACAGTAAAGAAGTTCTCTCTTGTGTTGAGGTAGAACCTCTTGTGCTGCAATTTACACCCATTGCTCCTTGTCCTGTCACAGGGAGCAAGTGATAAGAGCCTGTACCCACCCTCCTGACCAGCCCTCAGATGTTTATAAACATTGATTAAATCCCCTTTCAGTCTTCTCCAGACTAAAAAGCTCCAAGTCCCTCAGCTTCTGCTCGTAAGGTATGCCCTCCAGTCTCCTAATCATCCTCATAGCCCTCTGCTGGACCCTCTCCAGCAGATCCCTGCCCCTCTTAAACTGGGGACCCCAAAACTGAATGCAATATTCAAGATGGCATCTCTCCAGGGCAGAGTAGAGGGGGAGGAGAACCTCCTTTGATCTGCTGGACACACTCTTCCTAATACACCCCAGGATCCCATTGGCCTTCTTGGCCATAAGGGCACATTGCTGTCGTATGGAGAACTTGTTATCCACCAGCACACCCAAGTCCCTCTCCACAGGGCTGCTCTCCAGCAGATCACCTCCCAACCTGTACTGGTGGAGTTTATTATTCCTCCCCAGGTGCAGGACTCTGCACTTGTCCTTGTTGAAGTTCACTTGGTTCCTCTGTGCCCAGCTCTCCAGTCTATCCAAGTCTTGCTGGATGACTGCACAGCCTTCATCTGTATCAGCCAAGCCTCCCAGTTTCTTGTCATCAGCAAACTTGAAGTGCATTTTCATAGCCTGGATCACTGAAACAAATTTCAATTTGGGCTCCAGCTTCACACATTCATTTCACTGTGCATGTGCGTAGCTTGTAGAACTGTCTTTGTATACTGTCATCTCAGAAAGTTCTCATTAGAAGTGTGTTGCTAAATGCCTACCTTGCGCTTCCATAATAGCTGAATATTCAGCTCAACCACTTTGAATTCGTCACACCAGTAAATGGTGAGGTACTGAAAAGCTTTCCTACATGCATGGTTTTACACAAATGTTACTAAGTAGAGATTTCAATAGATGTGTATAAGCAAATGAACTTTCACTTTGAAGTTGGTTATAGTAATGTAATGTAGAAACCTAGAAAAGCTTCCAGAGACTCTAGGATTGAGCAGTGTTAAGCACTGAGCTTCCACCATCATTCAAATATATTTGGAGCCTCTTCAGGGACACTTCCTGGAAATAGAATGATTTTTTATTGAACTAAACCTGGTGAGTGAAAAACTAAAACAAAACAGTATGGTAGGTCAGCATGTTGAGCAGAGGTCACAATCTAAGGCAACTTAATCATTGTCAAGTGTTTTTTTTTATAGACATTGTATCCAGCAGAAAAGGTTGAAGGGGTAAAAATGTGTGGACAGCTGGGGAGAAATTCTCCCTGATATGTGAGGGTAGTGTGAAGATGCTTGTTTGGAAAACTTCAGACTGCAGTAAATGCTCATTTGCTGTACCAGACACAGCAAATTCCCCTCTCTGGACTGAATGAGTCATGACATTTGGTTCTCTCCTTTTTGTTGGTTTTAACAGGAGGAGAAACTGCTGAAATGCCAGGCATGTATCCACCTGGAGAGTATGACCTGGCTGGCTTTGCTGTTGGTGCTGTGGAGCGAGGGCAGATGCTGCCCCAGATGGAGAGAATCACTGAAGGAGATGTGGTTATTGGAGTAGCTTCTTCTGGGGTTCATAGCAATGGGTACAGCCTTGTAAGGAAGATTGTGGAAAAGTCATCCCTAGATTTCTCTTCTCCTGTCGGTATCACCGGTGACCAGACATTAGGTACCATTTATTGTGTTTTAACTTGAACTTCTGAGCAGTCAAATGTCACATAAGTGGTTTTGTCTGTGCCTTTGCTTTTGTAACTTTTCTATGGCACTAAAACATTACTGCGTCCTTTAACATGTCCTCATCTTTTTTTCTTGTGCAACACATATGCAGGAAAGAAATCAAATGAGGGGACTAAATAATTAATTATGTACTAAAAAAGGTAGAAAGTTGGGGTGTTTTTATGTAGTAAATGCTTGTTAGTGTCCAGCAAATTAGTATTTTGAGATTTCCTCAATTTTTTATTGATACTCTTTGCCCTAACTTGTCATCTTTCATCCTTTTTCATCCACAGGAGATCTCTTGTTGACCCCAACTAAAATCTACAGTAAGACTCTGTTGCCTGTCCTTCGTTCAGGCCATGTGAAAGCCTATGCCCACATCACTGGAGGGGGCTTGCTGGAAAACATCCCCAGAGTTCTCCCAGAGTCCTTTGGTGTTGTTTTAGGTGAGATAAAATGAGAAACTATGTGTTGTGACTAATCCCAGCTGGCAAATAAGCCACACACAGCTGCTTGTGCACTCTGCCCTGATGGGACAGGTGAGAGAATCAGAAGGGCCAAAATGAGAAAACTCATTGGTTGAGAGAAGGGAGTTTCATAGATAAGCAAAAGCCACGCACACAAGCGAAGTGCAAAAGGAGATCATTTACTACTTCTCATCATCAGGCAGATGTACACCTACCTCCAGGACTCTAGCATGCCCTGCAGTTACTTAGGAAGACAAATGCTGTGACCCTGAATGCCCCCCTCCCCCTTCCTTCTTCCTCTTGCTTTATATGCTGAGCATGACATCATCACAGAATCACAGAATGATAGGGCATGGAAGGGACCTCAAAAGATCATCCAGTCCGACTCCCCTGCCAGAGCAGGATCACCTATGCCGGATCACACAGGAACACATCCAGGGAGGTCTTGAATATCTCCAGAGAGGGAGACTCCACAACCGCCTGGGCAGTTTGTTCCAGTGTTCTGTCACCCTCACAGTAAAAACATTTTTTCCTCATGTTTCCATGGAAGTTCCTATGCCTCAGCTTCCACCCATCACCCCTTGTCCTGTCATTGGGCATCACCAATAAGAGCCTGACTCCATCCTCTTGGCACTCACCCTTTACATATTTATGAACATTAATGAGGTCATCCCTTAGTCTCCTCATCTCCAATCTAAACAGACCCAGCCCTCTCAGTCTCTCCTCATAAGGAAGATATTCCACTCCCTAAATCATTTCTGTGGCTCACGTGGTGTGAAATATCTCTTTGGTTAGCTGAGGTCAGCTCTCCCAACTTGTGCATCCATCATGCTCAGTGGTGGGGTGAGAAGCAGAGAAGGCCTTGTCTCTCGGCAAACACTGTTCAGCAACAGCTAAAACATTCCTGTGAGATCAACACTGTTTTCAGCACAAATCAAAACCATAGCCCCATACTGGATAAAACAAAGACAATGAACTCCCATCCCAGCCAAACCCAGCACGTTATGGAAACATCTTTGTGTTAATATAGATTGCTATGGAAGCCTGTGTATGTGGGGTCATGCCAGCTGACTTGCACAGTGGGAGCTAGAGTTGCCTATCTGGAAATGTTTGCCTTTTTCCTTCATTGTTGCTGGATTTCTCATTGTGCTTGAACCAGAGCCAGGCAAAACACTTTGTCATCTTAATACTGCTATGCAGTGAATTCACTTCCCCTGATGATATTTTGGGTTGGATTTTTTAGGAAATTCTATCCATGTAAAAATAGAACAATTTTAAAAGTAATCCAAAGTCAACTATCACCATTTTCAGTAATCTAGAAAATTATTGCTTAATAAATGATAGTCATTAAGTCTTCAATTAGCATTTAGATACAGTGGCCAGCTCAAGTGCTTCTTATGCTCCTCACCATACCTTAAATAAGACTCACCACCATCTTGACAGGTATGCCAGAAAGAGGTTTTCACTTACACAAAAAGTGTAATATGGAAAAGTAAACGACTCACTGTATGTTGTGCAGTGTTCATTGGGTTGTAGAATAAAGGAACTAGCACTGAGTTTTGTGCTCAATAATTGCATGCAAATCATTCTTTCGCTTTTCCACAGTGGACAGCCACGTATATGAACAGGGATGATACCTTTTAAAGATAACATGACAAGAAAGAAACTTACTGTCTTTGGAGTTCCTTTACAGTGACTTGTCCAAAAGCATTTCTTGTGCTTGTTGGAATTCAGGGCAATGTAAGACTCGTGTGGCGGCTTTTAAAAGCTGTCATTCTGGTACAGTAGTTTTTCTAGAAACAGGGTTGTCACCTTCAAGAAGAGAATTTTAAAGACTGCCTCAGAGACCATTTTTAATTACTGACTAACAAATTGCAGGTGAGCAATATGATTCATTTCCTCCCAGAGTGATGCTTCTTTCTGCTTTCAAGTCTTGTTCAACAAGGAAGGAAAACTTCTGTCCACGGAAACCAATTTCATTCAGACTTATGCTGCTGTGGGACTTTGTGTGTTCCATCCAGAGCTTTGCTCTTAAGGATGACATAATTCTAGTATTTGCCCATTGGTAGTGCTTTCCACACTTTATTTGTATTTTTGTTCTCTTCAGATGCTCTTACCTGGAAGATCCCTGAAATCTTTTGCTGGCTCCATAAAGAAGGGAACCTGTCTGAGGATGAAATGACGCGGACATTTAATTGTGGGATTGGTGCTGTCCTGGTAGTTCAGAAGGAGGTGGCTCAACAGGTCCTTAAGGACATACAGAGACATGAGGCAGCCTGGGTGATTGGGAAAGTTGTCTCCCTACAAAAAGGTTATTAATTTTTTATTTTCCTTTAAAAAAAAAGAGCTAAATCCCTTAGCTGGTGAGGCTCCATGGAGGTTAGTTGAAAATCTCTTAAGTGACACCTCCATGGCTTTTCTGCACAGGGTATTGAAATGGTAGTTCTCATGACTTCAGTCTTAGTGGTAGAACATGTGCTTAGCAATGTCAGATGTCACCACAACTATAAATAAATAATGAGAAGTACAGCAGTGCCATTAATCTCTTTCCATGGTGCTTTTTTCCTCTCTTCTCTTTCTCCCTTTTATTTACGCGTTGATTTATTGTGGTGTTTTGGTTTATGTGTTTCTTTTTGTTGTATGTGTTCAGGCTCTGACCAAGTTAAAGTCCATAATTTGCTTCGAGCCTTGCAAGCAACTAGGTCACTCTCTGTGCACAGCCATATCCAAGGCAAAATCCAAACAAACAAAGTGAGGGTTGCTGTCCTTATCTCTGGAACAGGTGAGAATTATGTTCTTTACTACAATGTAAAATGGACTATTGAGAAAGAAACTTCAGCTCAGATTTAAAGTCTTTTAAGTCCTTGCAATTCTCTGTGGAGGCTCTGATAGGCTTCTAATAGGCTTTCAGTAACAGGCAGAATAGATTTCGCCCTTGGATTAATTTCAATCACAAACAGAATGATCTTTAACCTCTGCTGCACACTGACTGTTCATTTTATCTACAACTTCTGTGCATCTCTAGATTCAAGCATGCACTGCATTACACTATAGGGACAGCAGCATAATTTCACAAATATATTAAAATTTCTTCTTGCTATAGAGGCAGTCCTAGTGCTTCCAGTATTCTTACTTGTTAAAATGCAGAGCAGCATTCCAATTCCATAAATTACAGTTTACTAATTTAATTGGTAGTAAAAACCCTAGAGCATCTTGCTGTTGAATTTGGTTCCCAGTATGATCAATTAAAAAAGGATTATTGTTAACATCAGTGGGGTTTGGCTTGGGGACTCCCCCATACTGATGCTTACTTAAAACCCACTTATAGCTGTTAAGTGTAATTAGTCTTCAGGAACAACCTGGTACTCATGAATTCTTTTTCCACTCATAGGCACAAACCTGGAAGCCCTCATAAACAGCACGAAGAAACAAACCAGTTTTGCACAAATAGTTCTTGTTGTTTCTAACAAAGCTGGTGTGGAAGGGTTAAGGAAAGCTGAAAGAGCTGGTATTCCTACAAGGGTAGGTATTCCTACAAGGGTAGGCGTTCCTCATCTTTTTAACATCAGCCATCATTAGCTCTGACTAGAGCAGGAAGATACTGTGAGATGATGAGTTTTACTGGAATAAGAAATGGTTTGATAGGAAGCCTTAGCTTTTTTTTTTATTTCAGTCTGTCATCTATTTGTGCCTTTGGGCAAACTACCTAACATGGAAAGCAACATACTTCATCTTCTCCTTCTCAGAGATCGTGCCAGCAATTCTGGTATTTTGAAGAACAGTCAGTATGTTAAACCAGCACAAAACCTTCTCATTTACAGTTTAAACTTCACCATTTATTTAACCATAGAGCATCTGCATTAAAGTGACAACATATTTTATATGAATTTAATTTTTTAATTATATGCTAATCAGGCATGGTAATTCAATTGAATCAAATAGGTCAAGCTTAGAGGGACTTTCCACTGACTCCCTGGACATTCTTCAGGCTCTTTGGGATTCATTCAAAGCAAACTGTATTTCCCTTAGTGTCACAGATCCATCACTGCATTTCTTTATCCTTTGTGTAGTCGTTTATATTACAGATGTGAAATGCTACTGTTTTGAGGAGCATTTTGCAGTTACTTTCCACTGATAACTGAAGACATAGGGTCTGGGCCCAAGGCAAGCTTTGTTACCAGGATCTGAATGCTAGCACTGCTGTCTCTTATTTGGGAGTATGCAAAGATCACAAGTAAAATATGTCCCTGGATGCCAAGGAAGACTAAACATATAATGAGGAAAAAAATAGAGTCTGGGAGAGCTGTGGTTGAGATGGAGAGCGAGTGGTGAAAGAGAAGCACTGCTGGGTATGTGCTGTGCTCGTTATTACCTGGTAGCTCCAGGCAGAGCTCAGCACAGTGTTGAGCTGGGCTCTGTAT
This sequence comes from Psilopogon haemacephalus, assembly GCA_013396835.1. Taxonomy (NCBI): domain Eukaryota; kingdom Metazoa; phylum Chordata; class Aves; order Piciformes; family Megalaimidae; genus Psilopogon; species Psilopogon haemacephalus. The sequence continues at coordinate 746,547 of VWZI01012486.1, forward strand.
CTAGTGACCTGCCACCTTTTCACCTAACAAGTTCTGTTTTATTCAAAGCTACTCTGGTATGTTTGGTAAGGCTTAAGAGGTACCTCTATTTAAAAGACCATGGATGTTTTAACTTATGTAGCACTGCCTTCTTCCTGCTTAAATTAGGGAGTGTATCCTGGATGAAAAATACATAACTCAAGTATATTAACACTGGAGTCTCTTTTATGAGGTTGTGATTAGCCTTTCCTTCATGGCTTTGTGATAGAATTTTTGACAAGGTTCAACTGCTTAAAACTATCAGAAGCCTTGAAGTGAGTGAAATCATTGTTAGACTTCAGGTTTTCTTAATGACGTACGTTTGTGCCTTGTTATATTATGCCAGAATGCCAGGGCCTAATAAAGCAAAAGCTCTTGTTTTGTTCAGGTGATTGCTTTGTATGAGTAAAGACTGCATGTCTGTGTGTTAGCTCCATGTGTTGTGAGCTGTTCTTGCCATGAGTGTGCACTTAGCTCAAGCCACATGTGGAGATTTACCTGTGAGGTTTTTTATTATTCCAGAGTAGCATTTCATTGTGCTCTTAGGGCTTTTAGATTAAATTAACACCATGTCCATATTTCTTTGTCTTTTGGGTTACCACAGGTCATTGACCATAAGCTGTATGAAAGTCGCACTGAATTTGACGGTGCAGTTGACAAAGTCCTTCAAGAATTCTCAGTTGAACTGATCTGCCTGGCTGGATTTATGCGAATACTGTCAGGTCCTTTTGTTAAAAAATGGGAAGGTAAGCACAGCATAGTAGTGTATGCATTCAAAAAGAGGTGATTTTATAGCTTATCCTCAGGAAAAGAAAATTGGAAAGTACAGAAAAGGAATCAAAATAATTCTGGGTTTGCAGGAAACTACACTGTTGCCATCTTGTAAGGAAAAGGATGAGAAAGGCAGTGTTTTATTCACAGAATCACAGAGTGTTAGAGGTTGGAAGGAACCTCAAAAGACGATCTAGTCTAACCCCTGTTCTAGAGCAGGGCCATCTAGAACATGTCGCACAGGAACGCATCCAGGCAGGTTTGAATGTCTTGGATGAAGAAGGCTCCACAACCTCTCTGGGAAACCTGTTCCAGTGCTCTGTCACTCTCAGTGTGAAAAAGTTTTTCCTTATGTTTACATGGAACCTCCTATGCCCCATGGCTTTTTGTCCTGTCATTGGACATCACTGCAAAGATCATTTCCACAGAGGTTTAAGGAAGCCAAGGACACCTACAGATCTTGTAGCCTTTGTTTTATTAGGCAGTATTTTGAAATAAGGCTGTGAAGACTTTAGATGTCTGTAGGCATGTATTGCAGGTCTAATTGTTGCCTAAGGTGTAGATGTAAGCTGGTGAAAGGTGAGCATCCAGCCAGTGAGAATTCTTTCCCCTAACATATGAGCTGCTTTGGCTGCTTATAAACCAACAAACTGGGTGGCAAAAGGCAGTTCCTGTTAACAAGGCCTTGCCAGTCTTCTTGTCAGACATCCCAGGAGCTGTCTGCATCCAAGGGTGGCATTTCACAGGCAGATCCAGCTTTTGTTTGTCCAAAGTATTCACGGTGTCGTATTTTACCATTTTTCCACGTCCTTTGTTAGAGACTGATAATACCTATGCCTGCCTCTATGGCTGCTCTCTCGCCCCCAGTTGTTTCATTCCTCCTGTTACCTCTTTCTGATTGTTTCAGAGAGTCCTGAATCATACAAAGGCAGCTGCTCTTCTCACTTGTTTGTTCTGCCTGGGGTTCAGTCATGGTTACTTAAACTACTTCTTGCTCATACCAGTTACAGGCTGATCTGACCAGCCTTTATATTGCGGCTCTTTGGGAGGCCTTTATTGTTCACATGGTGACTTTTGTGTTACCCTGGGTGTGTCTGTGACACAAGCCTTTGACACCTGAACTACTTTCCAAGCCTCGCTTTAAAACTAGTGGAGCAAAACAGGCATTCCTAGGAGGAAACACCTTTTATACTGAAGTAAGTCAGCTGAATTGTTTGGGTTTCTCTCAATTTTTTAGACTCCAGAAGACAAATATGTAAATGTCTGTGCCATAGACAGCTGTAGTTGGGAGAGAGGAATCCCTCACTACAAAAGATGTATTTTGAGTAGAGTATCCGTGCAGATGACTGGGGAAAAAAAACCTTTCTAGTGCAAATAAATGTTGAATTTAATTCCCTCTGATATGGGGCCAAAGCTCTGATGATTTCCTTGCATGGTGCAGGATTTGCATTACATGTATGACTGGCCTGAGAGTAAAAAGATTTCTTCAGTACAGGATGCTTAACTCATTTTTTAGATGTCCAGCACTGTATTGAGCTTGGAAACAGATACCTACCTGAGGTTTGACCAAGATTATGCTTCAGTTAGTTCTTCATGTGGTTTCACGCGTTCAGTTCAGCTCAACTTAGCTGTGCCAGCAAACAGGAGCCTGTTGTAAAACTCTGACCCTGCCGCGCCTAGATGCTGCCTGCCTTAAATTACCCAAGCATAATCAGTTCTTGTTGCTGCTCTCTTAAAAGCTGTTAGTTTTTCTTTCTCTCACTGTCACAGGCACATAGAGTGTGAAAATAATTGTGAAACTTTCTTGCTTAACAGCTCTAAAACGTTAATTCGAATGTTAAGCAAAGCTAAGCAAAACAAAATAAAGCCAAGCAAACAGGAAACTGCATTCCTTCAGAGCAGCTTCGGACAGCAGTGTAATGAGAAAGTGTGGAAACCTGAGGCAGAAGTGCAGTGCTGTTCTCAGCTCACTGTCCCTGATGCTTTTTTTTGTACTCAAGCAGCAGGCAGGAAGATGCTGATGCCTAAAAAAGAATGGCTTTGAGATACAAAACAAGTTTGAGATACTGTTGAGGATCAGTCAATACATTTGACTCTTTAAGTCGAAGAGGTCAGTATCTGCATGAGTTATTCCAGTGAGAGGGCAGGTTTGGCTTAGTGCTGCCAGAAATGGCCTTCACTTCACCTTACAAAATCACAGGCCTCTATTTTGGTGCACTGCTGCCTCTGCTCAGTGTATGTCGGTCAGCTCAGTCTCACTGCTTGGCATTTAGGTGGTGTTCAATGAATCCTGATGACGTTCAGTCTTCCTAAACAGGAGGAGGCATGCAGAGATGGTGTGGGCGTAGCATACTGTGGTATAAATAGTATCAATGACCACTTTTTTTTCATCTTGTGAGGGTTCATACTGAATCTAAGAGATTTAGGACTGTCAAGCACCTTTTGACTTCACTCTGGTTCAGAATGGGCAGGAGAAGTTGTCACAGGCATATTAGGAACATACAGGGGAGGTCTGCCAGAAGAAGGATTTTCTCATGGTTTAACCACTGCATTGCTTGTAGTGGTGTAACCCTGAGGCCATGGACAGCCACTCTCCCTTGCTTTACTGCTAGGTAGGAACTCAGGCATATGCTTCCTCTTTTACAGGAAATGTGAGGTACAGCCTTCCCAGGGACACCTGAGTATTAGAGGTTTCATTACCAATTTCAGGATCCCCCAGCCAGCTTTCCACGTTCAAAGTAATAGTGGTGCTTTTCGGAAGGGCAGAGAGAAGGGCTCCTATATGAGCAGCTGTTGTCTTTTATTAAGCCAAAACAGGTGTGGAGGAAAAGTTCAGGCTAAAGAATTTTTGCCTTGTCACAGAGGATCTGTTACATCATTTGAAACCACACCAAGTTTCTTCTGGGTGCTGAGTTTGTAATAAGAAAGAGGATTTTTCTGGTGATCAAAGAAGAGAAGAACAATATGCTGAGTGAAAGGACAGCTACATCAAAAAAGTAATCATTACTAGTCGCTGGAGAAATATGGTTTACTTGTGCAATTAACTCTGATTGCTGCCTTGGGTTTTTGCAAAATAAGAAGACATTCTGAAATGCTTTGGGCAAAATACCTGTCAGTATCATCAAAAAAGAATCACGTGCAGAAGTGGTGGAAAATCTTCATCACAAATATTCTTTGTTCCTCTGCTGATTGTGGTACTTTTTAACACTCTAGTATGGCTGAATGCTTTATAATGCTTGCTTATAATTTTCCAGGAAAAATACTGAATATCCACCCATCTCTACTGCCTTCTTTTAAGGGAGCAAATGCCCACAAATTGGTATTACAAGCTGGAGTCCGAGTCACAGGCTGTACTGTACACTTCGTGGCTGTAAGTACTCTCTTCTCCCTCTCTTTTAACTCTGTGATTTGTTACTTTTAAAATTTTTGCCTCAGAGCTTGCTTGGAACTCCCTTAGACCATCACATCACCTTTTCTCCTTTGATCCTTCTTGAGATTATTAGACAATACAGTGCTGTACTTTGTTGTCCCTGAAGAAGGAAATGAAAATGATGAATTTAGACTGGAGTTCAGGCTTTAGCTAAGTTAACTTCTTCCCTACGCATTCCACTGCTGCTTTCTACCAGCTGGAATAGGGATATGAGGCCTCAGCTAACCCAAAACCTTTATTAATCTTCAGCACCAACTTACCCAATTGTACATGAAAGCAATGAATAAGGAAGGTTGTCCTAAAGAAGAAAAAAATCCCACAGCACTGGAAATGGCACAAGAAGCTTGGGTTTGTTAAGTCATCCAGATTTTTGTAGGAACAGAGAAAAATATAACAATTTTTGTTAGTCAAAAACTAAGAAAACAAAAGCCAGCTTGGAAGATGCAGATTTTATCTGTTCAGGGAGCATTTTCCCATTTTGTTTAGTTCTCAGAGTTGACAGTAGCTAGTCTTCCCTTCTCTGCTGCATCCTTCAGATTCTCCTCCACTTTTCCACTACTCCTGAAATCCATTCTCATGATTTTCACTTTCTCTTGGGTGGAAAAAAGACAAACACTGTTTTTCCAGATAGAAGGAAATATTGTCTTCCTTTCTCCGTGATGTGACTCGAGGTTTCTTCTCTGTGTGGCAGTGTACTGAGAAACAGGAGCTGAACATCAGGGAGCCGCTCCATTAACATGCAAAGGAAAGATCTGCTGCGTCCTCTAGTGTGTCTCCATGCCAAGCCTTGCCTAATTCACTCTTTAGAATTAAGCTGTCATTGTTTTGTCCAGTTCAGCCTGCTGTGTGCCCAGTTAACATGGCTTTTGTTATTTCTATAGCAGAAATGTAACTGCCTGGCTCCTCTTTGTCTTTGAACCCTGTGCTTCTGTTAGTTCGTCACAGGCCAGTGTGAGTGCATGCATCACTTCTGCACTCCTCACGTTACCCCGAATTCACGTTTCCTGTAGTAACAGGACAGTAAACAGATCCCCCAGGCAGATGGATTACATTCACTGTCATGCAGCTGAACCTTCCTCTCTCTCTCTCCTCTTTTCAGCCATGTGGACTTTGTGGCTTTTGTTTTTGCAGGAGGAAGTTGATGCTGGAGCAATCATTTTCCAAGAGGCAGTTCCAGTTAAGATTGATGACACAGTGGAGACCCTGTCTGAAAGGGTGAAGGAGGCTGAGCACCGAGCTTTCCCAGCTGCCCTGCAGCTTGTCGCCAGTGGGGCCGTACAGGTGGGGGAAGCTGGCAAGATCTACTGGAAGTAGAAGCAGCACGTCTGTAAGCATCCTCAGATAAGACAGCTGGGGAGCCTTAAAGCAGAGGTCACAGACTAATGACACGCACACTGTGTTTTCTTCATAAAGTATTTTCAACATAGAGTTTTACCAGGGCATGTTCTCGCTCAAATGGTTAAAGATTCAAGCTCAAAAACAGAGAAAGTCTCAAATAGGAATATTAAGACAGGGGGGTTGTTCTCAGTCATTTCAGCAATGGCTATAATCACTTCCTTGGCCAACATTTCAGTTCTCAGTCACATTCTTAACACATTAAAAAAACCATTTAGTTGGTTCCTGAGAAATCTCAGTGTCTCTGAGGTTGACTGAGAGAGTAATACTGCTGTTCCTACCAGACCATACAGAGGTTTCTCTTGTCATGTGCTGTGCAGGGTTTGTGAGGAAATGTAATGAAACCAGTACAATGGAAGAGACAGCTAAAGGCAAAAAACTGTACTGATTAAAATCTCTAGCCAAAACAAGAGAAACTGGCCTCTCACAACACTATAAATATTATTGCAGATAATGACATGGATTTTTTTTTTTTCCATACTGTTTGTGTTTTAATGTCAGTATATCTTGTCTGGCCCAGATTCTGAGCGTAGCTGTAATTCCAAATATTGGACCTGCTACGCCTCAGATGCTAGAGAGAATTAAATACCTGCTATATCACATATGCCCATGTGGATCCACATATGAATTCCTGTGAGAGATTTGTTCAGAGCCAATAGAGTTGGGTTTGTGGTTGGTTGTTGGTTTGGGGTTTTTTCGGTGTGGGTTTGTTTGTTGTTTTTTTTTTGGGCAGGGCGGGGGTTGTGATGAGAAAGGGAGTTAGAATGAGACACAAAAAGTGTTCTTGGCTTGCAAGACATTCTTCAGAAATTCTGCTGAAGTTAAGTGCCTTCATTCTTGGACCAGTGTTTTCACTTTGAATAATACTGATGGGAACACAGTAGACATTATCATTCTGAAAACTGTAAGGCTTTTTGAACAGGTCAGCTCTTGTGAAAAAGGACATGGTTTTCTTCCACTGTTTTAGTACAAATCATGAAAACATTCTGATGGGATTATTTTATTCAACACATTTCCCTCATACAAACCAGAAATACCTGACTGAAGCCAGTTCTGTATGTTTTAGAGCAGAGAAAGTTGATTTGTATTCTCTGCACTGATGTCCTTATGGTACTTCTATGTTGACATCATCTCAGTTTGGATTTGAAATAAAGTCTAATAAAATTTAAAAATAAAATATCAAAGTCATTTCTTAGAATTCTCTTAGCAGGGGTCTAAAGTGGAGGAGGAGTTGAAGAAACAGAATTTAACTTTGTTCACAGTATGGCAACTGCAAATCAGTTTGTGAGGGTACAGATGTGTGCAAACCTCCATCAGTTAGTAGTGAATGATGGAATGTCAGGTAACCCTGATGTGATGAGAGGGGTCTGTGATGAAGAACCTTGCTGACAAAATATTCCTGTCATCATTTGTCACCAAGGATAAAGCTCAAGCCAATACAAAGGAAAATTACATGGTCACATTCAGTTTGCTTGTGAAGAAATGCTAAGGCTTCATCCCAGCATTTTACTGAATAAACCTGCTCTCCCACAGGAGGGCCTTCCCCACAGGCAAACCGCCCACTAAGGCTTGACTGTCTCACAGAGAACACAAAGGATGCAGAGGGCATCCAGCGGGCTTTGGCCCACACTGGTTCAGTGCCTTAGCTGTGACAAACTAAATGTTTCACAAGTCAAAAGAAATTGTACTTAAATTAATTCCCAAGTTAGAAGAAGTGAGACTGCTAGGGGTAAAATCACTATCTGTACAGTTGATAAATACTACATTGTTGATAAAAGCAGTTCCGCCACTGCCTGAAAAGCCAACAGCAGAAGACCTGGGAAAAACTGAGATTTTGCACCTATCTGTTATTTCTACAACTGCTTCGTTGTGAACTGGATGTTAAATGGCTTTGCTTCAGTTACAAGTCTAAAATGGAAAAGTAGATTTAATATGACTACCACCACACCCAGACTCTGAGGGATGCCAGAAACACAATTGAAGAGCTGTTCAGTGTGAGTGTCCTGAGACCTAGCAGAGCACAGGACCTAGCACCCAAGTCCCTTTTGACATTTTATTTGTTAAGTTTAGAACATTTCATTCATGCATACTATGAAATTCAAGTACTATACAACAGGAAGTTACTACACAGAACAGACCAAAAGCAAACTAAGCAATGTGGTTATCATGAAAATCATCTCTATACACCAGACATTCATTAATCTTGCCTTTTTCTTCCTATTTCTCCCATATTACTTGTTCCAGTCTTTGAAGCTCTAGAGGCAAATACAGATCTCTGTACATAAATGGCTGCACTTACAAGATAGCACTGCCTTTTTCTCCCCTGCCTAGCTACTGAAACACCATTAACTATACATGTTTTTAAAAGGGGGGAAAAAAAGAACTGCAGCTATGTCATACTGTCAAATATCCTGATACAGCCAAGAGTGTCCCCTGTACATGGAATAAGAAGATTTTTTTTTTTTAATCTGCATCTAATGGCTATTAGTGGTCCCTCCATAGGAAAACTCAGCTCTGGCTTTCTTTTGTTCTTGTTTATTTATTAGCTTTCTTCCTCTGGTATGTTAACTGCATGCAAGCCATTATTCTAACTGATAAAAAATGAAACTCCCCCACAAAAAACGTTTTCTTCAACAGAAGTGACAGTTGGCCAGTCACTCAGCCAACAAAGAAAACAGGTTTTCCTTCCACTGCAGGTTAAGCTGAGGATGTCTTGTTCTGCTGATTTCAAGGATGAAGGAAGAAAAATAACCAAAATCTGGTGTTTCTAGACACTGTTACCAAGTTTTCATCCCTCAAAATCCAAATAATTTCATAGGAAATTCTGGGAATGTCAATGCACTGCCCTCTTCCAAGGAGCAGGGGAAAGTGTCTGGATTATGTTCAGCATGACACATATTCTGTGAAGGGGAGTTTGGTTTGATCTTTTTCCTTATTTTGAAAGCTCACTGTCTTTGTTGGCCTTTGGATCTTCTGCTTGTGACTAACTAACACTAGACTAACTCCTACACTGGTGCTCTTTTGCATATAATTTCTCCGTACCTATGGTGGTAGGGCTCACAATATCTGCAGGCTCCCACTTCTTCCCACAGATCTTGCCATTGATCCTTAATGCTCATTCACTCCAAAATGGGCCTCACTTCTGACCTGCCCTGACAGTTCTGGCCTCTTCCACGCAACAGGAGGCTCTGGTCACCCTGTTGCGGTAGCATGGTTCCAGTTAGTGGTTGCTTTCTCAAGCTCTTGGTGCTCTGCAATGTGATGCAGCCCAAAAAAATCATCCCTCAGTGGGACACTTCAGATTTCCCTCTGAATTACTGGACCACTTTCACAGCTTAACCTCCCTCTTTGATTTGTAGCACAGTATCTCCTTTACAGATGAGAAAAGGGAAAAAAAAAAAAACCCAGAAGAAAAACGAAATCTGAGATGACAGCTTGGCTTCTGCTGCCAGTTTTGCAAAAGGAGTATAACTGAAGCTGCAAACTAAAGGAAAAGGATCATGGCTCAGAATGGAAACCTGTGACATGGATATGCCCGCAGCCAAAGTGAAGCGCATGGAAGGCAGGGAGGAGGGAAAGATGAGCAGAGAGCAAGCCACTCACTAATCCGGCTACACTACATCATTTTCTTCAGACTACAGAGCCATGGGAGAGGATGTGCAGTCTCTCTTCTCTTCTTGGAAGCACAAACTTTGTCGCTCTTGTTTCCAATAGGTTTTACCGTCGGCTCCTAACTGCACTGCTCCGCTGGCCACCAGCTGCAGGGCGATGGGGAAAGCGCGACATTCAGCTTCCTGAACCCGTTCTGACAGGGTCTCCTCTGTATCATCTGCCTTCACAAATGCTGGCTCTTGGTGGATCACTGCTTTGGGACTAGATTCCTCCTAAAATGGGGATATTTGGACTCTTTAGAAGAGGATGGTGAACAGCCTCAGGGAGGTTCTGGACAGATGGGGCAAAGAAAATCTCATGAGATATCTCCACAAATGTGTGGTTGCATGCATGAGTCTTAAAGTACATCAGGAGAGGTTTGCCATCTCTATTAGGGGTACCTGCATTATGGTAGGAGGCACAGTGGGATGAGAGACATGGGCTAGAAGAAGAGGGCAGTTTGCTGAGAGTAGGAGAAACCGGAACCTTCTCTCCACAATATGAAAGAAGACAGGACCTCAAGAAACCACGAATGAAATCTAACCCCCACATCTTCCTGTTCTTACTGGTAACAGTCCTAAGATTTCCACACATTCTTGTTACCTCTTCTTGTTTGTGCCTTCAGAAAGAAAAAAAAAAAGCCAATTCCTTTTCATAACTTATGCAGTGTTACACAAGAGGACACTTACCAAGACAAAATGCACGGTGCAGCCTGTGACTTTGAATTCACTTTGCAAGGCTTGTTGATGGGCGTTCTCTTCCTTGACTGGTGGGCAAAGCGATGGGGAAGCATTCAAGATTTTCCCTGGGCATCAGAGTGAGAATCAGAAAAAAATAAATCAATTTGAAGTGAATTTCCATTAAAAATAGAAGGGAGATGTGATCATCAGTTCAAAACAACAGCATTGAGCACCACCCAGGAGTTTAAATGTTCTCAGTTGCTGTCAGAATGTAGCAGGACATGTTCGGACTCCGGTTAAAAAGCAAACCATATACATGGGGTTATGATCTCTATGAAAATACAAGGAAGCACTGCTGTGATCTGAGGAACTGCTGCTCTTCCAGGAACACAGGTTTGCAGGCTTTGGCATTATCCAGACAAGCATCTTTCAGTTAAGGCCAAGGACCTAATTTGCTTTTTTGATCTGTGGATAAACAGACGAAGTAGTAAGTCTCTCCTTTCCCAAGTGACCAGCCCTTGCACTGCAGATGAGGGGCCTGGAAGTAGATGTCACACTGCAGCCTCATGCAGAGCCACTGCACAGATGGAAGTGGTTTTCATAGAAAACATAATTTCCAAAGGAGCCTGTCCAAGGGCAATACACATAGTGAGTAACTAATGAGCAACGCCTCAGCAGCTGGCACTTGGCACCAGGAGGAAAGAAGAGTGTGTACTCCCCTTCTCTGCTGGCCTGGGGCACATCTAAAGAAAGCTCTGCCCCACAGCAGATCCACACTGGCTGCCGGGTCTGTAATAGCTGTAGTTCCAGCAAACATGCAGACCTCAGGGCAGCACATGTGGGAGATGAACTGAGAAATCAGTCTCTCTCTTGTTTTCTTCTGAGTGACAACTGTGGGGAATTAAGCTTACTACGATTCCCCAGCACAGCTCCTGGACAAATGACACGGTTACGCTACCTGTCCCTTATTGCAGGCAGAGCCAAACTCCTGCCTGCTCCATAGGTGTTCCTCCTTCCCAGAAGGACAGCAGACAGACCAACTCTACAGTCCTCATTTTGCTACTCATGCCAGCACAAGGCATTTCTCTGCCCATGCACAGTCAGAATCCTAGCACACTCCCACTGGCTGGAGCAAAGGAAGGCAGAGAGCAGCCCCACTGATTCACATAGTGTACCTCAGTGTCAGCAAGGCTGGGAGAGATTTAGCCAAAAGACAACTATAACTCTGTAATTCTGGTGAGACCAAGCATCTATATTTTAATTTTTCTTTTGCACTTACAACTTCTCACCTTTCCATTTTCTGAGGAAAGGACTGGACAGAATTCTCATAAATCCTGACAGACATATCAGTTCAACAGCAAATTCTTCAAGAACTTGGTCGATGGTGTTGTCAAATTCAGAGCGACTCCCGTATAACTTATGATCAATCACCTAAAACAGTAAGACACATCAAAAGCCTTACGAAGGAAATAACTTCATGTGAATGAGAACTTCAGGCAACAAAGAGAAAGCAAACTGGATTCATTCCAGGACACTCAAGATTTTAGAAGTTATAAGCTGGTACATTACTCAGGGCAATTGTGACTTTTCACATTCCTGTAAACATGCCTGGGAACAACCTAATCACTTACAGGCTAACTCTGGCTCTGTCACACAGGATGCTTCCTAGGACACCAAAAACTCTGCTCGAAAATCTGCAACTGTTTAAAGACAATTATGTGGGCAATGTGGTGTAGAGAAAAATAAGGGGGAACACATCAGAAGATTCTGACCTCTTATTCCAGAATGTCTAGCCAAAGACTTAAAAGTAATGACTCATTAACAACATCATCACCAGTTGGTCTGCAGTGGCTTACTGAAAATCACAAACCTATCAAAAGAGACAGCAAACTGGCCAGACATTTTCTGTAAGGGTAGGAGGAATTGGGAACTTTGTTATTTCTGCTCCACCTCTCAGCCTCAGCTCCCAAAGTAAGTGTTGATTCCTGACATTATTCATGAAGACATTTGAATAAGGGAGCTAACAAAGCAGTCACACTCTTGCCTGTGAGAATATGAATAAATTTTGACACAACCTAACTGGTTTGTTTTTTTTTTCTAGAGGTGAGCCTTTACACTGCCAGGAAGCCAACTCAGCTCTTGAGGAAGCTTGCTAAAAACTTTTTAAGGCATGGAAAGCCTCTAAAAACATTTATTTCCACCTGTGCATAGCTGTACAAATGTGATAACCACTCAGAATCATTTAATGCTGCACTTGAAATTCCAAGATGTTGAAAGTTTTCAGATGCCATGTTCTATACTTCCATAACAGTGACAATATGGTAGGTCCTTTTATATATATATATATATGTACATACACACACATATAATGAAACAAATCACTGAAAGTTTCTGTAACACAGTGCTACTCTGCTTATCACAGGTGGGAGAAAAGCCTTTTATGGTGCCACTGAAAGTGACTCAGCACAGCATGAAACATGGGTGTTTCTAAGGAGTGAGTCAAGGAAGGAAAATGCTTATGTGTTTTGCAGAGCCTGAGGCCTTACTGATTTCATTTGAAGCCTGAAGCTGCATAGGCTGTAGTCTCAGACCCAAAGAACTTGCTATTTTAAGTCCCTTCCTAACTCTGGATTGGAGCACTCCTGGAAGAGACAGGAAAGATTCATAGCCTCCAGTGAGAACTGTCCATACATCTTTCAGCTTTCAGCTCTGGTAACTTTGAAACTTTGTACTACATCCCTTTATCCATGATAAAAGTCTTGAACCAAAGTGAATCATGGCTGCATACCAAGTATTCAGTAAAGACCTATGGATTCAGTATCTATGAGTTGGGAATAAAAGGGTGAACAAAAATGCGTGTCATTACCCTGGTGGGAATTCCAGCCCGGGCTGCATTTCGTAGTTCTTCTACACCAGACTTGTTGGAGATGACGAGGACAACCTGAGCACAGCTCCCTGGTTCTTTTGCATAATTGATGAGTGCAGCAAGGTTTGTGCCTCGAAGAGAGAGCAGACAGTCATGAAATAGATGAGCACCTATGTCACAGAGAATTTGCTCTCAGACTCATTTATCTAACAACAACCTTGCTTTCAACAGCTGCACAAACAGAAGAGGGCTAAGGAATGTGTGCACTAATAAAGCTGATCTGTTCTGCAGTACAATACAACTTCTTGACTTTCAGTCAAAACACAGCCTTGGTTTAAGGCAGCTCTATAGACTCTATTGAAAAGAGGAGAAGTGGGATACACTTGTATCAGGGCTGAAGTCAACCTCTCCTTTGTAAGGACATTTCTCTGGGTGATGATCAATGAAAGCTCACCTGTTCCAGAGATGAGAACAGCTACTTTAACTTTGCTTTTCCTGTGTTGGTGTTGACTCTCAACAACCATATTATTTGGCAGATGCTGGGGGCTGCTCAGCTGCAGAGCTTCAGAAAGATTCTCCACTTCAATATGAGAAGCTCCTCCGAATACACCAGGAAAATGTTAAAATACATTAAATTTTATTTTTAAATCTCTACCTTTACTTTTCATAGTTTGTTAATTACAAGTTTCAATTAGGAGAAAGCCTATCGGCAAGGAATTTATGCTAGAACTAACTGGACCACAAAATCGTGCACTTCTCTGCTCATCTCCTCTGTCTGATTTGCAGGATGGTTTACAAAGGTCTAGGAATGGCTGTGGTCTGTTTGAGGATTACCTCTACCTTTTACACTTCTCCTCCTCTTTTTCTCTTGTTGCAGAATTGAAGATACCAAGCTGAGTAGTGTGGTTCACACAACTGAAGGACAGGGTGCCATCCAGAGGGACCCAGACAAGTGTGCCTGTGTGAGACTCATGAGGTTTAACAAGACCAAATACAATGTCCAGCACTTGGGTGGGGGCAATCTTTGGTATCAATGCAGGCTGGGGGACAAAGGGATTGAGTGCAACCCTGTAGAGAAGGACTTAGGGGTTATGGGTGAAAAGCTAGACATGAGTCAGTAACGTGCATGCACGGCCCAGAAAAAACAACCATATCCTGGGCTATATGAAAAGAAGCATTGCCAGGAAGCCAAGTGAAGGGATTCTGCTATTCTACTCCACTCTGGTGAGACTCCACCTGGCGTACTGTGCCTGGCTATGGAAAGACATGAACCTGTTGAAGTGGTTCCAGAGGAGGGCCACAAAAACGATCAGAAGGCTGGAACACTTCTCTGAAGAAAGGTCAAGAGAACTGGGGTTGTTTCAGCTTTGAAAATAGAAGGCTCTGGAAGAACCTTACCATAGTGTTTCAGTACTTAAATGGGGAGAGTCTTCTTATCAGAGCCTACAAAGGGTAGTGGTTTTAAACTAAAAGCAGGTAAATTTAGACTAGATATAAGGCAGGCATTTTTACACTGAGGATGGTGAAACACTGGCACAGGTTTCCCAGGCAGGTGGTAGAAGCTACATCCCTGGAAATATTTCATATTGGGCTGGACAGGACTCTGAGCAACTTCATCTTGTTGAAGATGTCCCTGCTCTCTGTAAGGGGGTTGCACCTTTAAAAGTTCCTTTCCAACACAACCCATTTTATGATTATATGAAAAATTACACTAAAAATTATGTTGACAGAACTGAGACTTCATTTTGACTGCTCAAACTGCTCTTCAAGCTGTTTGGTTTCCAGAAGAATTTTGGTTCACATCTTGCTGCTGTGTCAATCAATGGACATACCAGAAGGAAGACTTACTGTCCTAGCCACTACATGGAATCTATGTGAGTAGGGAAGGGGTAGGAAAGAAGGTGGCTTGATTACCATGATTGTGGTAAAAAAACCCAATAAATTAATATTTGTGTCCTTACAGAGAGTCAAAGGGATTTACTTATCAGAGCAATTTACTCAAGTCTCAAGCAGACTTTATTCAAATACTGTCACTCTGAAAGCAAGACATTCACTTCTCATTGTATTTAATAATGAAATTTAGATGGCAACCTGCCAAGTAGCAAGTGAAAACAACAGGGGAAAGATGTGAAGTACACAAACTTTGCAATAGGGATTCTTGTCCTCAGTTTTGTATGCACTGACAATTGGTGCCTCCCAGGAGATTCTCAGCATTTCAGAGAACCACGCTCTAAAACAAGTTACCCTTATCAACTTAAAAATCAAATAGCACATCCTTAAGTAGAAATCCCTCTGAAATGAAGCAGATGAATCTGTTACACTTTGAATCAAACCATATTCTAGTTAACTGGCATCTTAATTTCCCATTAGGATGTCTGCTAACCTGTATGACAAGGGGCAACAACTTTCCCAATCAGCCAAGCTTCTTCACATCTCTGTATGTCCTTGAGAACATGCTGAGCTAGGTCCTTCTGCACAACCAAGACTGCACCAATCCCACAACTAAATGTCTGAGCCATCTCCTCTGCAGAGAGGTTTCCCTCTTTGTAAAGCCAGCAAAAGATTTCAGGAATCTTCCAACTGAGAGCATCTGAAAATGAAATTTGTATATGGTGAGCACAACTGTTTGCTACCCATCTTTTATTATATACAATGACACTGGTATATTACAAGAGCTGATAGAGATTAATTCTTGCTAGTCTAAGAACACTGCCCAAGGAGAACAGTAACCTAACGTCCAGTTAGCTTTATAGGTGCTGCCACAGTGTACACTTAGTTGTATTGATTGGAACAGGATGGGAAGCTTGGATGGGCTTTCCCAGTGATCCTACTCACATAACTATGGCTTTAGGTTGTCTGTGGAAAGCTTGATGACTTGTCATCCCAGCTTCAGTTTAGAAAACTAACAAGTCTTCAATCTTGTTGTCTGTGGTTGCAGGTACTGGCAAGCAAGCCAGGCATGGCCTTAATAAGCTGCATTTCTTTCTTTCCTTTCAAATATAATTCTAAAGAAATACAGACACTTTCCTTCTCTCTTCCTCATTCCAACAATACATTATGAACTTGCATGAATATGGTTTTCTTTAATATTATGAATCTTTTAATACTTCATCCAGTTTTGGGCTCAAAAGTTCTACCGTACTTAAAGATGTCAAATGTCAATCTGTCATGGGGAAATTAACACCTACCATTAAAATGCATTAAATATATGTGTCTGTACACCTGTACTGTGGAGCACATCATGTAAATTCTCTTAATAGCCTTCACTGTTTGGTCAAAATGTTTAGCATGGCCAGGTGTCTTGCAGAACCATCAGTTTTCTCAAACACCTTTTGTGCTAGAGATAAGCTGCCCTCAAATCTCCTCAAATTACTCTTCTCCAAAAAGAAAGTGATGCTTACTTGATATAAGCACACTTTTGGTAGGCTCTTTGAAAAAGCTCTGGCTTTGGGTCATCAGTCTCCATGTATGGAGATACATATGTTTCTGAGTATTTCTGTAACTGCAGCTGAAAAGTCAAATCCATGCTGTATATACATTTTGTCAACAGGAACAGTCAGCTTTGATACTTACCTAGGACAGCACTGACGTATTCTGGCAGAATTCTAGAGATGCCTTCCAGCAACCCCTCCTCAGCAATGAAGGCAAAAGCCTTCACATGCCCTGAGCGAAGGACAGGCAGCAAAGATGGGCTGTACATTTTTGCTGGGGTCAGCAATACATCTCCTGCAAACAGAAGTGTCAGTTCAATTGATTTGTTTAAAAGGTAATTAGCTATTTAGTGGGAATGCTTCTCTGAAGAGATTCCCTTCTGCTGTTTCTGGCAGACAACCTCCGGGAGAAGGAGAACTCTGGTGCAAGACCACATACCTATCCTAAAGGCTGATAAAACTTAACTCTGAAGTAAACAACCCTTGGCAGCACCTAGTTATGAAAATGCCTGAACATTCATTTGCAGGTTTGCTTTTGAGAAGAAAGATAACATACCTAGAGTCTTGTCACCACAACTGCCAGGAGCTGGCGAGGAGTAGTGTGAAGAGGACATTAAGAGAATCTTCCTTATGATGCTGAAGCCACGGCCATGAATCCCAGAAGAGGCCAATCCAATAAGCACATCCTCTTCATCAGCTCTCTGCAGCCCCAGAAGCATCTGTCCTCTTTCCACTGCACCAACCACAAAGCCTGCCAGGTCATATTCTCCAGAAGAATACAGACCAGTCACCTCAGTCATCTCCCTGCCTATGTGAGAAGAGAAGGCAATGAGCACTAGCTGTAAGGATGTGTTATTATTAACTTTACATCTACAGCATTTCCTAAAATAAGCAACTTATCCAGGATAGCTGCAGAGACATGCAGCCTAAGAAGCATATTCAGATATATTTTTTAATTCCTTCTTTGTTTCTTACCTTACCTCAAGACTTCAACAAAACTGACCTTCATGAAGTTACTGAAAGAAAAAACATCTTTGTTTTTTAATGCTACTTATCTGGCATTTGCCCTCTATGATTTAGTATCCAAGAGGGAATGAAAACATTGATGCTTTGGAATGTGAGGCATCCAGTTCCCCTCTCCTTTGTGCAAGGACAAGTTTATAAGAATTATGATCCAAATGCGTGAATAGTAAAAATTATCCCTCTCTCTTGACACATTTTACACATAAGGAAGAGTTTAAGCCTAAATGCTTGACTGTTTTTTCCACCAAGCAGAAATCAACAGTTCTAATGCCACATATTGCCTCTGCTTGTAATCTGTTTCACCAGTAACCTTTTCAAATCTGAAAGCAGAGGAGTGTGGAGTGTTCATACCCAGGAAAGCACATCCTGCATTTTTGCAAGCTTCAGACATTCCTTCTTTGATGGTTTCAGTCACTTCAGTGTCAAGTTTGCCACAAGCAAAATAACTGAGGAAGAAGAGTGGCTCTGCTCCTTGAGCCAGGATGTCATTGACACACATGGCAACCAGGTCCTGACCTACAGTGTCATGTCTTTTACATGCTTGTGCAACCTGCAAAACATAGTGGGAACCAGCACTGGCAACAGGGAATTCACAAAAACTTAGATATTCATCAGTGAAATAAGCAGTAGAATCTTCTTTTCCCAGAAAAGAATCTCTATAGAACATCTCTATGCAGAAAATAACCTTGTGCATCACCTAGTTTAAATTAAGAGTAAACAGGTCATTTTCTTGCAGAGGAGAGATTTTTTTTTTTTTAATGTTAATTCAAATTCTATCATCAGCAACTCAGAAATTATCATTCTGGAATGGTTTTGTCTGCTTTTGGTGACATTATGTCAAATTCTGAATAAGAGGTGTCTAAAAGCACTTAAAATTTCCCAGGGTGTTCTATAGGTTGAATATCCTATTTTCCGATAACAACATTAGGTCATTCAAAACATTACTGTGTCTTCTGCTTTACTTTTGTCTACTAATTTCACCGAGTTGTAAAGCAAAACTGAAACAACTTATTAGAAAATTTTCTTCCTCTTCTCCAAGTCCACAGGAGGTGAGATTCTTCACTCCCACCCTCTCAAGGAGTCTTTTGATCTCAGCTATCTTGTGCCTGAGATAACAGTGGGAGACTGGGCTGTGGCCCTCTTGAAAGACAAGGCAATATTTTCCTCAGGAGGGTTGGTCTTTTATTTTTATCTTTTCTATTAAGTCATCAGGGTGTTTGCATCCTACAAGCAATGACTCCTGATTCAGACATCATGGCTTCTATAAAGTGGTGACATGTACACTATTTAATTACTAGCAGAGGTTTCTTCATTGACAGGGATACACCAGTGTATCTGCTTGTGCCAACTGCTGACATCAGCACCTAAACAAAGTCTGAGTTTGGATTACAGGCCTGATTTATTTTGCTGGCTGGTGGATTTAGAAGTGCTATGGAAACCAGTCATCCCATGTCTTTTGCTGCATTATAACACCTCCCTCCCACTGATCTAGTAACAATTCATATAGGCAGCAGCCAACTGGTTTTGGCCAAGGAAGAGTTTTGGGAACAGTCTGTGTAGGCACAGTTGGGAATGTCTCTGGGCCAAGCAGTTGGAACAAAGACTCACAGAAGCCAGCACAAATCAGCCACTTTTTAATGTGTGACACAAATCAGATGTGTCCAAGGATGTGAGACTGCAAAAGACCTTCTGGATTATTATATTTAGTCTCCTGCTGTTGCAGTAAGAAGGACTATATCATCCTATTACTAAAGGTATACACAGCAACTTGAAACAAGTTAAGGTGCCACACTCTACCAGTAAAAAGCAGCTTCAGGCCACCACTCTTCTGATGGCTGAAAATCATCTTCTGATTATATATATATATATTCCAGGCTCAACTTCTCCTACGTGTTCCTGTGTAATTAGCAATCATTATCTATTGCCTTCTCTTCCCTTTTAATATTTAGCTCCTCCATCTTTCATTACCCAGCGCCCTGACGGAGGTAACTGTGCTACATCTCTGCATTCAATTTAATAAGCTAAATCTGATAGCATTTCAACAACCCCCTGTGCTTCTCTGAACTGATCTTTCTCAAAGCCAGACCCTCTATTTCACAGCAGAGATTCTGGTCCTTAATTCCTCAAGCGCTCAGATAAATTTCTTGGTTTATTATCACAAAATGCCCGGAGCCTCTACACTCTCAATAGCATATGAATAGGCCTTGTTTACATGATCATCTACAAAGTTTAAATGACCATTGCAGCGGGCTTAAGATGTATTTATAATGCTTAGAAGATGCAGTTGGTCATGGCATTTAAAACAGTCTTGGAAGACAATATAAGCTTGGCTACAGTCAAGTCGCAAGTTACCTGCAGTTTAGGTCCAAGTCCTTTAGTTTGAGATACCAAGATAGGATCATCATAACCAGATGCTTTCAAGTCAAAGAAACCCGCAAAGCCTCCTACTTCTGAATGATTGCCTGCCAAGTACAAATATGTTGAGGATCATTTTGAAGGGAAATAAAAAGATTCAAAACCCTCATCGTGGCAAATATCTCAAATTATGATTGCTTTGGAGAAGACAGCACTGTGTGCACTAACAGAAACATGCACAGCTTCAGGAAGCATGGTCTCCAAAGTCATATATTACACATTTTAATCACATTGTAAATAGATCTTTATTATTTTATATTTCTGCCCTGTGAATTGTGTATAGCAAATGTTAAACATTTTACCAAATTCTTAACAACTTGCCTTTTTACTTTATGTACCTACTGCTAAGTGGGGGGTGGGAAATCAACAGCTAAGAGTGTGTCTCTTCAGACATAGTCTGAAGAGCAAATAGCAAGTTCATTGACTGTTAGTCACATCCTAGAAACTGTCTAGTGATGTACAAACTAGTCCATTAATCCAGGAGTTACTCTATTCACTAGAATTACCTTGCAAAAGTGCAATTATCTCCATGCTAAGACAACTGTTTTTTAATTAAGCAAAAGAGAATTGCTGAGAAAGAAATGAGAGTTTTCTTTCCAAGTGGTGACCCCAACCTAGCTTCTCAAGCTCAATATGAATGCCAATGAATGCTCACATCCTGGGGAAATAATAATTCAATATAATGAGGAAATGCAAAGATCCAATATACTGAGTAAATGCAAAGATTCTTCCAAGTCTTACCTGATCTGGTACTGCTTACAATTGATGTTTCCAATTGATGAAACAAAATGTCACTGGTTAGAGCTTCCACATGTCTCTCTTTGTATATCAGGCCTCTGCAGAGAGGAAAGATCTTGCTAGCAGCAGCAGTGACATTTTCTGCATAGACCATTCATCACACACATAGGAACAACAGAAACAAAACTTTGGACTAGCATCTATTTCTGCTAGTGCCTTTGCTTACATACAGAGACTGCCTGAGAAGCTGTATACCCCGGTGACCAATGTCCTTCCTGAAAGTGGCACCTTTGAAACGTATGGCTGCTACACCCCTGTTGGCTTCTCCCAGTGCTTTCATCAGGTCCTCCTCAACAGCAGTAATGGAGAGGACTCTGCCACCACTTGTCACCACTCTGCCATCCTTCAGTGTTGTGCCAGCATGGAACACCTGCAGCCCTAACTCTTTGGCTTGCAGCAACCCTACAAAAGCAAAAGGAATCCTCTGAGTAATTAAAATCAAATACTATGTTGCCAAAGCAGTGAATACTGAAGCCCTTTCTCCAGCCAAAGGAGAACAATAAAGCTTCCCACCTTAGCCTGAGAAACACCATTATGGTACCTCACTTCACTGGCCTGCAGGCATACTTCCAAGATGTCCAATATGGGCACAGATCACACAGAAATAGAAATAAGAGAAAAAGTAGCCACAATAGGACATAAAACTAACCTGTGCCAGAGAAAAGCTGTGCTGTACATTGTAATTGTGAATAACCTGTGAAGGGCTTTCCTGTATGAAATCACAATGCATAGCAATTTACTGCCTGGATTCTCCCCTGTCCCTAACACCAAACCATTAATGCTAATGTTAACTCAGCACTTCCCTAGCTGTTCTGTCATGCCCAGTCCATACCATTCCCTACCCACTCCTGGGATCAATGCTCCACAAATATTTGCAGGTCGTTATCCAACAGCTAAAGCAAATTGCACATTTTGATTTGTCTTAGTATAATTTTTCTGATAGAGGAAAGCAAAATCGCAGGGTTTTTCTAGATATATTTAGAGGAAAAGATAAGGGAAGAGGAGGGAATGCTGCCATCACCTGGAAAAAGCAAAACAAACACGTTTTTCTCCTGCTGTCAGCTAGATAGAATTTATAAACAAGTGAAAATGACCTTTATACTTGCTGAAGGTAGTGTTACATTGCCACAGCACTGCCCTGACAAGGTCAAAGCCGAGCCTCAGCTGGCCTTGCAGCAATGGGAACGTAACTCCTTCTCTTCATTTTTTAGGGAATATTTCAGAATAAAATGTTTGTCAAGCCATTAAAATTTGGGAGTCAATGTGAAAAAAAGAGGTAAAAAAACCCAACCCAACCAAACGCCAACACCCACCCACCTCAAAACCCCATACAACTCCAAAGGCTGCAGTACAATAACAAAAGAATGGATTTCATTTTCTTGTTTTGATTTTTTGTTTTCTTAACAAGTAGGAAGGCCATACCACCTCACTTGTAAGTGTCAGTTTCAGCTGATAAAAAAAGTTAAATTCCTGAGTCTGACTACTGAAAGGTAGCTCACTAGCAGATGGATTAATTTGGTCATGTGGTTTATTTTTTTAACTGTTACAGAAATACACAATTCCCCAGATTACTACTGACAAAACAGAATACATTCAGTGAGGGAACTGGAAGAGGAGAGTGGGTGAGAAAAATGTGACAGCAGAAATCTTGACCAGGGAAAAAGTAATACAACACGACCTTCTCTCTGGATGACATAGGGGAACTAGAGTTCTGTCAAAAACAAGGTGGCCTTGATAGAAGATCAGTTGTCTGGATGCTTCATACAAGGCATAGTGTTGGACGGAAAATGCAACAGCTGAGGGGCAAGGAAATAATCCTGCAACAGTTTCCTCTGTTTTTGAATGTTTAAAAAATGTTAATGATATATTAAACCATGAGAATTTTAACTCAGAAAGTTAACATTAACCTAAAGTCCATGTAGCCACCTGTCCAAAAACCCTTCGAGCCCTATGATCCTTACTAACATTACACAGCAATGACCCTGGCTGACTGGCACCGGAGAACGAACAACAGTGATAGGAGAAGTATTCCCTACTCCTAGTTTAAAGGCCAGAATTCTTTAAGCCACAATTCTCGGCTAGTGAGGCGTTAGCTAAGATGATGCCACCTCCTGGCAACGGTGCAAAGCGCAGTCATTGCTGGCAGCATTGTAGTCTGCATTTCCAACACAGCTTGTGGAAGAAACCCACGAGGATGCATTACAGTTATTCTAGAAGGACGTAATTCCCCATCACGTTCTTATCTCAGCAACCAGCCACTGACAAAGCTTTATAGAATGATGTAACTTAAACCACTGAGCTCTTCTTCTACTCTGGACAGGGGTACAATCTAGTAGAAAGATCTTACTGACAAGGAGTGAAGGATGAAGGCAGAGTCTAATATGGTGTGAGGGGTGAGATGGAGGAAAGCTGTACAGATCTCTGAGAGAAGAGGTAAATTCAAACCTACTGAAGTTAAACAGTAAACAACTCATTGCATTTACCTGTTACCTCCATGCCTTTGTCATATTCTCCTGGGTATCCCGGACTTGCCATAACCACACACACAGCTGTACTATTTTCTGACCAGGCTGGCATGAAGCTGCAAAGTTTGCCATCAATTGTTGCTTGAAGCACTTCATAAAAATCGTTTTTAAGGAGTGGAAGAATTACCTGCAGAAAATATCCATAGCGATAGATGTTATTTTTTATTTTGTTGACTTGCTGAAATTCAGCTTAGAGAAAACTCAGTTAATAGAGTAAAATTTGTACCTGTCAAACTGAAAGTACTGTATTACCCTATACCAATAAACAGTTTAATGCTTACCTATAGTTTCCAATTTGCAACATCTTTTTGGAACAATCACACATTTCCAAGCATAGGGTGTGAGGGTTGTAGAAGGAACTTGAATTTAGGGCCCTTCCATTCTGATTCTATCCAGGAAAATAAAATCTGAAGAACAGTTTATTTAACTGAAGATAATTAGCCAAGAATTTAAGTTACCCCATACATTGTCTAAGATATTTGCATTTGGATCTGCATGTTCAGGAGAAGGAAGACATAAATCCAAATACAGCATGCAAATTTCCCTAGAGGTAAGATAGAACAGTCAGAGGTAAAAGAATGAAGCATGTGTAAGTTTCCAGTATCTTTCACTCACCTGGCACTGAGGGTCACCAAACTGACATTTAAAGTTCAAAATTTTCACACCATCCTTGGTAAGCATTAAACCAATTTGGAGCACACCTGAACAGATAGAACACAGCCAAGCAAATTATTTTAAACGTTTATTTTAAAATAACTGCTTTAAATGCAACAATTTGGAATGTGGAATGCATGTCTACAAATCATAAGGAACGAAGAGTAAGGATTCTGCAAGTACTTACATGCAAGTCACAATAATTCTACACTAACCAACAAAGTGGCAAGCAGCAACCTAAGGAACACTGTGTCACATTTTAAACCAAATACAACAGAAAGCAGCCTCTCGGCATTAGGAAGTTGAGTTCTGCCTTCTGCTACAGCTCTCTAAATGCAGGCATTCAGAGATCAAAAAGAACTGACAGGATGAATTCATTACACAGACTCGGAGATTTTCTTACTACCATTAAGTGCTCTATTGTTATGCATAAATATAAATGTGTAACTCTGTATTTCAGGTAAAAATTACCAGCCCAAAATTCACTACTGCTGCTAACAAACAAAATCAAATAGTTACTGAAGTTTGTATTGGAAAACTTCCACTGCAACTCACATATATGCATATGGTAATCTAAAGCAGGCCTTTTGTTGTATAAGCAGAAAACCAGTTCCCAGTGCTTGACACCCACTGCATTCTTACTATGGGTCTGGGCATTATTAAAAAGTTACCAAGGAGCAGAGGATAGCAGAGAACACATGGCAGGCTGGAAACCAACTCTTTACATGTAGAAGTTCTCAACAGCTTTCAGTATCAAAAGCAGCCATTGGCTTTGAGTGACACCTGTGAGCATCACCTTTTTAAAAACAGCGTTAAGATAGATATCTTAAGAATACTTACATTGCTGCACATAGGAGTGAACAGTACAACTAAACTTAAGTATATATTATGCCCTGAACTACACAGAGTTAAGCTGCAACTATTTTAATAAAAATATATTTAGTAAAAATACAATATGTTTTATGGAGAAAAGACAAATGTCCTTTTCTCCAATGGGAGAATCAAAGAATGGTTTAGGTTGGAAGAGACCTCAAAGATCATCTAGTTCCAACACCCTGCCATAGGCAAGGACACCTCCCACTAGATCAGGTCGCTCAAGGCCTCATCCAGCCTGGCCTTGAACACATCCAGGGAGGGAGCAGACACAACCTCCCGGGGCAACCTGTTCCAGTGTCTCACTACCCTCACTGTGAAGAACTTCCTCCTAATATCCCGCCTAAATCTCCCCTCAGCCAGTTTAAACCCATTACCCCTTGCCCTGTCATTACAAGACCTTGTGAATATTCCCTCCCCAGCCCTCCTGTAGGTCCCCTTCAGATACTGGAAGGCTACTATAAGGTCTCCTCAAAGCCTTCTCTTCTCCAGGCTGAAAAGCCCCAACTCTCTCAGCCTGTCCTCATAGCAGAGCAGCTCCAGCCCTCTCATCATCTTCGTGGTCGTCCTCTGGACTCTCTCCAACAATTCCATGTCCTTCTTGTATTGGGGGCTCCAGAACTGCACACCATACTCCAGGTGGGGTCTGATGAGAGCAGAGTAAAGGGGGAGAATCACCTCCCTTGCCCTGCTGGCCATGCTGCTCTTAATGTAGCCCGGGACACAGTTGCTGTCTGGGCTGCATGCGCACACTGTTGTCTCATGTTGGGCTTTTCATCAACCCAGACCCCCAGGTCCTTTTCCTCAGGGCTGCTCTCCAGCCACTCGACACCTGTATTTGTGCTTGGGATTGTGCTGACCCAGGTGCAGGACCTTACACTTGGCCTTGTTGAATTTCATGAGGTTGGCCTGGGCCCACCTCTCCAGCCTGTCCAGGTCCCGAAGTATACATCAAACCAATGAGGCTTAATATTGCATGAAAAATAACTACATATTTTTTTTAAAAAATATTATTTGGAATTCAAAAGCAGTCTCTAACAATAAAAACCTTAATATGATTTTACCTTGTTTTTTAGCTGAACGCTCACTTACCTACATATGCTGTTCCTTCTTGTCTCATACTATCAACAACATGTTGAAGGATAGCATCGTTGATTTTCTCTAGGAGAACTTCTGGAACCTGGCAATCAACATCAAACTGAGTGATACAGTGATGACATCTGCTGGACTAGCTTACATGACCTGGAAGGACTGAGGGTAAGTGAATGTTTTCTTCTCTCCCACTCCCAACCAGTGCACTCTTTTCATTAAGATGCTGCCACATGGAGGACAGATACACTGATCCTCTATCTTACAAGTGTTTTCTTGTTGTTGTTATTTGGTTCTTTCTTTGGAAGTAAAATTTTAAGCAGGTTTGAGATACAGGCAACCTGAACAGTACTCAGTAAGACTATTTCTGTACTTAGAGAAAAAAAACATTAAGATTGTACTTGAGCAGCATATTTACAATGATGCAGTCAGCTTTAAGAATCAACAATATCCTCCCCATGGTTATGTTCAAGACACAAAGACTCCAAGCATGCAAGGAATTTTGCAGGGACGTTTCAAGTGATGCTAACAGGAGCAAAGAAACACCAGGTTTAGGAATAATGGAAAAGATAGAAGCAAGATCACTTCTCAGAACACTGGCTCATTAAATCCTAAAGAATTAGTACTAAAGTTTGAACCCTCCACTGCATTTAGACAAGCGAAACATCAACCAATTCCAGAAGAAATCTGGTCTACGTGACAAAAACCAGACCGTGCCCTAAAGCAGATACATTAACCACAGATATGATCAGCCCTATTGCAGACTGAGGAGGAAGACTGCTATACCTGAGGAACTGGGCAATAGGCTCCCATTCCTCCAGTGTTTGGACCCTGATCACCATCCAATAATCGTTTTTGGGCCTGGGCTGGGGGCATCGAGGCAACAGTGACACCATCCGTGAAGCACAAGCACTATTAAGAGATGCACACAACACAGAAACAATGACAACAGTCCTAAAGAAAGTTACTACTTGTCACTAATCTGATGCTCAGTTCTGCCTGGAAAGTTTAGGAAGCCAAGACAGAAAGTGATAGAATCCACTTACTCTGCTGCAATACCACTGACCTGAAGGACTCAATGAGGTTTCTTTCTCAGTTTCAAATAACCAAGAGAAATGGTCTTCATTGAAATTCTTATCTGATGAAATAGATTTTGACCTATCAGTCCTGTAGATATATACTTACCTTAAGGCACATGAATAGTCTTCAGTGACTTGACAGAACAATTCATATGGTTTGAGTTAAACCTGTCTGTTTGCAGGTCTGGGGCTTGAACAAGCGTGAGGTGTTCTCAGTGAAGGAGAAAAACTCGTACAGAGAACTTGTTTTCAGTTTTCATGTGGCATGTAACATGTGCTCAAGTTTTATCCTGCCATTGAATAGTAATCCATGCTAAGGAAAGTGCTAAAATAGGCACTAAATATTGGCATGAAATTATTGATGTAACAAGAGTTACCAGAACAAAGTCCATACAAACACGGTTTAGGTCACCCCAGGGAATAAAAAGATCATTTTTCACCTAGAAAGATAACCAATTTCACAATAAAGTTATACTGACAACATACATTGATTAGTATGACATCAAATTACTTACGTTGCAAAGTTATTTATATAAGTATAAATAGAACCAAAACCACCCTAACTGAAACAACAAACGTGTTTATGCATAGACCGTAGCAGTAACACAAAGAATAAAAATATCAGCATCATCAATCACATACAGAAAGTTCCTCCCCTTCAAGAAGTTCTTCAATAATGACCATTTCTCCAAACATTCTGTCCTGCACAAAGAAAGGAAAAAATATTTCTAATTCTCCAGTTAGCAAAAATGGCATCTCCTGGCTAAACCCCCTCTTTGCTTTGTTTTAACAGGAACAACAAACCAAAACAAAACCCCCAAAAAAACCCCACCAAAAAAACCCCAAACCCAACCCAACAAACCCAGTGTATACGAAAATACTGACTTGCTTGAATTCTGGTATGCTGAGTAAAGCAAATAGAATCTCATTTTGAGATAGGGACATTGAAATGCACCTTATCAGACTCTAGTAGCTAGCAAAATATTGAAAACTTGGAGGAGCAAGGCAACAGGACTCAGTGCTGGAACAAGAATTTAGTCAAAAAACTCCATAAAGCCCTGCTCACTGCCTGGAGTAAATACAAGCAATTTGAGGATGATACCCAGAGAAATTCATTATTCAAATGGGCAAGTTTCTTCTGAAACCACTTGCTTTCTGTGGCTGAAATTACAAACCCACAGGCTACAGAATGCCATGAATTGGATTCCCACTGGTCAATTAAAGATCTATCCACCTGCATAATCTCTTGGACAGCTCTGCAGGCTTCCTCTTTGCTGGCTGCAATAGTCACTTCCTTTGTAGCAGCAGGGCCTCTTGCCCGTACGACTCGTGCAGGAAAGTCTGTGCTTTAAATGAAAGC
This sequence comes from Psilopogon haemacephalus, assembly GCA_013396835.1. Lineage (NCBI taxonomy): Eukaryota > Metazoa > Chordata > Aves > Piciformes > Megalaimidae > Psilopogon > Psilopogon haemacephalus. The sequence continues at coordinate 774,605 of VWZI01012486.1, forward strand.
AAATGTAAGATTCAGGTATTCCTACTGTGTTCAGTGAAATTACCATTTTTAAGATGAGTATCTCCCATATTCTTTCCTTTTCTTCTAAACAGTTTAAGAATAACACACCAGAAAAACACATTCCCTGCTAGCCCATCCTATCATGAAGATGAATGGACTTTTATGGCTCTCAGTGAAGCAAAAAATCCACAAATTCTGTTGTTGGTTCTGACATCATCTCCATGTATATTCTTGGACAGCTCACTGGACTTCAACACTTCTCAGTTTCGTCCCTGAGTTGGGTTACTGTTCTATTCCTGTCATTGTCTTTTCAAACCTAACTCATTGATGATTTATAGTTTTATAACACCAAATTACGGTACATAATCCTATAAAACCACTACAGTTAGAGTTGTAAGATTAAGGCTGTGTTATGTCATGATAGTTTGTCATGTCCTGCACAAAAACAAACAAAAAAAAATTTCTCCAGACAGCAAACATGGCATCTACTGGCTAAATCCTCTCTTTGTTTTCTTTTAACAGAAAAAAACAAACTCAGTGTATGTGAAAAGCACTAACCTACTTGAATTCTGGTATGCTGAGTAAAGCAAAAAGAAACTCATTTTGAGACAGACATCGGAATGCATTAAAATGTTTGCACATGAAGTATGTGTTAGAACTAGTGTATTAAGAGTGTACTCCCAGAACTAGTCTGTTTACTCTTAAACACAACCTAAATCCGCCAGAATAAAAAGAACAAAGCAGCATAACATTAACCTGTTTTAACTAAACTTTACCCATTCAGGACAGTCAAATAAAGTATTTCTTTTGAAAAGCTGACTCTATATCATACTAGCCAGTTTTCTGAAACAACATTCCATTCCTCCTCTCCACATTACTATTTCTGTTAGGATAAATCTCAACCCTAGATTTACAGGGGCAGCCAAAGCAAACTCACACAAAAGTCCCTTTCTCCACATCTCAGTGTGCTGACCTGAGATACACTTTACCTTTTGAAGTTTCATGCATACTTGCACACATACAGATTGCTGACCTGTTTCTCTACATGGCAGCAATACAGACTAAATGCTGTCATAGAGCAAATTCAGTGAAAAGGTTGGGTTGTTGGTTTTTTTAAATTTCCACTAGATTATACCACACATAGCATGTGACGGCAAAGAAGCCTGTGAAACTAACAAACAGCCACAGACCAGGATAGCTGAACACAGTAGCTGCTCTGAGAGTAGACCAAAACAGCCACAATGGATCCCCACTGACTCCAGAAGCATTACAGCTCAACAAAATCTGCAGATATATGCAGCTGTATTTCTTTCTCCATGTAAGAGAGATGCTGTCTAGCCTTGGAGAAATAAAAGCATCCTTCTTAAGAGTATTTGATCAGTACCTCCCAAATCACTCCACAGGTAGCATTTTGTGGGCATTTGTCTGTGTAGAAATTATTCTTACCCTTACGGAAGGATTTATTGAAATATGTTTGTCACTTGTTTTTTCTTTTAAATGGCTAACTATTGTCCTGAAGAACATGATCAAAGGGAAGCAAAGTTGTGATCCGTGAACAGAAAAATCAGCCTAAGTTTCCTGCACTTCTGACATCTATTTCTAATTACAAAATTAATTACTTGAGGAGAAAAACCGTTGAAAAGTTACAAAATGCTAGATAACTACCATGGGTGAAGAACAAATGCATAAATAAAATCACAAAGAGTATCCAGTACCAACATATTTACCTGATAATAAACCTACAAGCTTCCTGGGGATTGGTGAAGGCTTTCCATCTTGGTGTTGGGATCCCATGTCGATCCAGAAAGGCTTTGGCAAAACTGGTGTTGGATGCCAGCTGGGCTGCTTTTGCTGATGGTCCAAAACATCTAACTCCTGCTGCTCTCAAATCATCAGCAATCCCTAATTACCAAAACCAGTAAAAGAACCAAGTTGTCTCTTTGGAAACATCAAATAATTTTGACAAAAGGAAGACCACGTAGTGATTCTGGCTGTCTGTTACACCTTTCTCTGCCTCAAATAGCTAACTCACCCTTAAAATCGAGTTTTGCATATCCAATGAACAGTTTCACGACTTGATTTTAAGAGGCCTTTTGCTCTTTTAAGCACTGTCACAGTTACTATCCTATGAATACTGTTAGGTCTATCAGGTACTCCTGTTCACTATTTAAGCCACAGAGATCTTGCTGTACCATGTTACAATAAACGCATGTGATGGTCTGGGTACTGTTTTACACAGCAGCAATGTGTGTGCAAGGAAGTGCCTTGTATGAAGGAAAGCACAGAAGACACAAGAGTACATATTGCTGATACTTGATACTACATGAATTCCCTTGTTGATTTCTAACATACAAACAGCAGCAGACAGCTCTGAAGTAAAATGTTTAAGTGACCAGAACCTACATTTACAAGACAATTCGAATATTCTTGCTTCTCAATTTCATTGTCAGTGTATGTTCTGAGAGGCAAAAGAGCTAATTTTAAAGCAGAATTCAAGGTCAAGTTAGTTTATTTCAGCCTTACCAGCTTCCAAAAGAGCTTCTTGCCCAACTAACACAAGTCCAATGTTATGATCTTTGCAGAACTGGGTAACAATAGTGTGATTGCTCACTAATACAGCTGAAAATAAAAAGGAAATATAATTAGGTTACCACTCTGAAGCCTAAATAAGAGATGGGAGCTGAGAATGTTATTATCCTGTCTCCCTAAGAAGTGTATTCAAATAATGAAACAGCTCATGAAGGGCAAAGCAAAACAAACAATACAATAACGACAGAGGGAACATTGAACGTTTTCAATTTGCATTACTCTTTTTAATACATATCTGCTAACATATTTTATTTGTTACATGTAACCATATAAGCTTTAAAAAAACTTATCATCAAATAAAATAATTTTTAAAACCCCTGTAAGTTCACACAGAAACTGCCACCATCTGAGCCAAGATTTACTCAATGCCAATGTATGATGTACCTCAATTTAGCTGAGCTGCCTGCACAAGACACTAGAGAAGTCTGCCCAGACGTTAATAGCTTTGAGCTTTCTATCCCTCTTCTAAGTTTCACCAAAACTGATCAGTGAATTCAAGCATAACAGTGTGAGGAAAGAGATGAGATGTAGAAATACAGAGTCTCATGTAAGCCTCACTATCTTAAGAGGTTAGGCTAAAAATAAATATAGTGTGACATTTTACTAGGCAATTCTAAAATCCAGAAACAAAACATACAGAAAAAAACCCCAAATATATGCTTTAAATAACTTGTGATATCACTAAAAGAAAAAGAGTAAAATTGTGAATTCCTACTGATTCAATACAAATGTGGTCCAAAGCTGACATTACAGATTGCTTGGCACAATATATATTTTTTTTCACCCTTTTTACCTGAATTGGAAATTTTTCCATTGTCAGCTGTTCCTGCATTTCCTGGAGCAACAAAGACATGTTTCACATGCGGAGACTGGGCCAGCTTCCAGGCCAGTGCATGCTCCCTCCCTCCACTGCCAATCACAAGCACTCGATCGGCCATTAACCTGTGCAAATGCAAAATCATTGTTTGCACTGTGATTTTTATAATTTACTTATTTTATTCAGGAGTTACTGAAATGGGTAATATCTCTCACTTGTAATTGGTAGGTAATATCAACCCAGTTTGTATTACAAAGGTATTTACAAGACATTTGCAGTGTCATGGAATGGAGGCATCATTTACATTTGTTTTAAATACTGGTAACAGTGAAGTCACTGAGCGTTTTTTCCACTTGTTCCAGAATAGTCAACATTTCCTCTCTTAAGTACCAAGGCTGAAACAATCTTGTCATGACTAGGTCTCATCAAGTCCTTTGCACAACACAGGCCTGAAACTCTCACACAAATGCTACAGGTAACTTACTAGATATTTCAAACTGAACACTGTGAACTGTGTGAACTTTTATGAGTGTCAACATCCTCAGTAATAAATGGCAAAGACGGTTTTAAAACAGGTTTCATACTTTGACACGTGCTAAGAGGACGACTTCAGCAGAGCAAGATGCTCAATGAAAGGACAACTGCTAATTTCACTACCATACTGACATTTAAAACAGTTCCTCAATAACATTTCTAGGCAAACTAGTTTTGATTTATTACAGAAATATTATCATATTCAACATAGGTCACATCTGCAAACTTAATTTTTCTTTATGTGCTGAACGTTAATAAATGTCAGAAAGAAAAAAAACACCCAGAACATGACCTTTAAGGAAGATGCTAATGGCAGAAACCAGTCCTTATCCAGGAAAGACAATAAATTAAAGATACTATAAAACAAGAGCTTTGCAAGCAACATGTCAGCAGTCTTTTCCCAAGAAATCATAACCACTGGTTTAGGTTCATTACATAACTTCCAAAGGTAAATAGAAGCTAAATGGTGACACTGAGGTATAGTATTTCAGAAAAACAAAAAAATAGAACTGTGATAAATCAATAATCATGATTGAAGTTCCTGAGACAGTCTTAAGATGTCTTTGTCAAATATAAAAAAAAACCCAAACAACCTAACTATATATACTTTAATATTTTTTACATTGTTCAAGGCTAATGCAAGTACTTAGAGTAGCTTGTCCCTGGGAACTACAGATCATTGTGTATTATCTGAAAGACTAGTTTTAAGTTTTAGGTCTTGTGTTCTAGACATATAAACATGGGCATATACTTAATGCTTTATCAATTGCCATATTGATTTCCTTGCTAAACACTTTTCCAAATCTTCACACAGTGTAACTATCCAATATTTTGCACCTTGTCTTTCTTTTTGCTACTGCTTGAGAATTAATTCTGAAGTCACTATGAAGCTGATATGAAATCAAAAGTAAAGAGCTACATCTGCTGTAATAAAGGCATCAACATACTCTTTACAAAGCTTCATTAAGCACTACAGACCAACTATTACTAATAAAAAGCAAAGTGTTTTTAAAAGCAAAAAAATCTTCCCCCCTTAAATATAATTTCACAACTCATGGAAGCTTTCTAAGGCAGAATAAATCAAAGTGTCTGACTTGGAAAATGGTGAAATCAAGCAGTGCCTCCTACCCTGTGGGGAAAAAA
>VWZI01012486.1:782964-793830 GCA_013396835.1 Psilopogon haemacephalus
CAGGCCGCGGGCTCCCTCCGCTGGTTAGCGGCGGGGCCGGGGGCGGGCCGCCCTTCCAGCCCACACAGGCGCTTCCTCCCGGTTGCCCCTCCCGCCTTCAGGATAGGGCGCCTGTCCTTGAGCAAAGGGTAGGAGCAGTCGTCCGTCCTCCTCTTTGCCTGCTGCTGGCGCTCTACGCCTGGACCCGTACTTGGCGCATCCTCGGACCTGCGTGGCTGTAGAAAAGGCAGAAGGGCGGGCGGCGGCGGGGACCCGGTGAGGCTGGGGCGCTGGGCAGCGGGACTCTGGGCTGAAAAGTGCGTATCGCGGTGCGGAGCCCTTCCCGCCCTATATATGAGCTTAGGGAGTGGAGTGCTGTCCTCTTCTGATGGGGGACCGGCACAGCAGGCGTGGGGTTGGTGACTGGGGGCCACACACGGGAGCTCTAATGGAGCTGTCAGACCCTGCTCGGTGGAGGGGCGGGACGTGCCATTCGATGCTGTAGCCCTCCTTGGCCTTGAGGGAGGAGGATCACAGGATGTTAGGGGTTGGAAGGGACCCCAGGAGATCATGGAGTCCACCTCCCCTGCCAGAACAGGACCATATAATCTAGCACAGATCACAGAGGAACACATGCAGGAAAGCCTTGAAAGTCTGCATAGAAGGAGACTGCACAACCTCTCTGGGGAACCTCTCTAGTGCTCTGTGACGCTTACCGTAATGAAGGTCCCCCTTGTGTTGAGGTAGAACCTCTTGTGCTACAGCTTAAACCCATTGCTCCTTGTCTGTCACAGGGAGCAAGTGAGCAGAGCCTGTCCCCCCTTCTCCTGACAGCCAGCCCTCAGATATTTATAAACATTTATTAAATCCCTCTCAGTCTTCTCCAGACTAAAAAGGCCCAGGTCCCTCAGCCTCTCCTCATAAGGCGTGCCCACCAGTTCCGTGATGAACCTTGTAGCACTCTTCTGGACTCTCCAGCAGAATCCTGTCCCTCTTAAACTGGGGAGCCCAAAACTGAATGTAGTATTCAAGATGGGGTCTCAACAGGGCAGAGTAGAGAGGGGGAGGATCTCCGTCTTCTCTGCTTCTACCTATTCTTACAGAGGGGACCTGAGACCTGAATTCACACGGTCAGGGAATAAAAATCCACTCAGCTGGCAACTGTTGGTGTTGTTGAACAAACATAGTTTGATGTGTTTTTTAAAGCACAAATATATTAAAATCAAGTCTACGGAGTTGAGAGAGTGCCCTTCTGATCATTGTGCTGAATTTTTTAAGTGTATTTAATGATCTTTAACTAGTAATGTGTGCTTTTATAGCCATGTGGAATTATGTTATTATCTTCGCCAGTCACCTAGAAGGAAAGATATCGATAATGTATATCATAAACTTAAAAAAAAAAGAATAAGGTCCTATATAATAACCACAACCTGATTACTTAGTGCATTACTTGGATCAAGATCAGCTGGAAAACATTTGAGATTGATCCAATCTTTTATTTAGTCCCAAGTACATCTCTTTTCCCTTCTCTTATCAGATGGGTTAGTGCAGGACAGCAGATTGTTACATGCAGAGTGTATAAATACTATTTACTTGTTAAACTTCACCTAGATTTAACCTTTTTTTTTTTTTTTGGAAAGGGGGTCAGCGGAGGATACATTGTAGTCCCTGATGGACTTGCAAAGGAATACTCTAGCACTATGTATGTGGCATTTGCTTTAGGATTTTCATTAATAAAGAGAAATTAGCTGATGCATAAATGGTGCATGCAGTTTGTATTACATTTTTCTACTTTTGTTTTTATTTGGCAAATTACTTACATTATCATTTCCTAAAGGTGTTTCTTTTGCTGTTTCCCAAAATAATTCAGAAGCACAGATAGTTCTGATATAATGAAATACTGTCTGCTACTGATCTGTTCTGAGTTTCAGATTTGTAACCTGACCTGCCACAAACAAGGGAGATTGGCCACTACGATGTGAGAGCCCTGCTTGGACACAAGAGTTAATCTAAATGGATCTTTAATCCGAATGCTGCTTCAGTTGTTGCTGTGAAATACCAAAAGGGTACTGTAATGAAATACTTTGAGAATGTACCAGGTAGTTGATCTTGAGGCACTGATATATATATGAATAGAAAATTTGGTTGATGATTGAGTGTAGGTATAGAGAGAGAAAGGGAGAGATTTCTTCTGGTGAAGTTACTGCTCAGCATAAAGCATATTTCCCTTTTAGATTGCACTAAGTTTGCAGAAAGGCCTTTTGAGAATTCTGCAGTGCGACCCAAATGTATGTCACTGTTGCTATACCAGGAGAAAACTATAATTTTAATTAATTTTCATTTACATTGTGCTACTATTTCAGTAGTAAGGAGAAATGCAGATCTCAATTTAGTCTATGAAAGAAAAAAAAACAACAAAATTGTATACTGTTCTGAAATTTTGTAGAGATTTCTTTAAATAATATAACAAGTTAAAGATATAACTTAGATCGTGTAAGCTCTTTCAAGAAGCACATTTAACATAGTTTTCATAAAAATGTGTTTATAGGTCATTGTTTATAATGTAGCAGCATCTGAAGAAATACAAAGTGGCGTTGTGCTATGCTGCCTAACAACACAGGGCATCGTTTAGTGGTACGTCAAGCAATGATTCCAAGAATCCTGAAGCTATTTCCCTACATTTGTGGCAACAGAATGTTGTCAAGTTACAAATCTAAAAGCAGCATCAAGGACTCTTACAAAATTCTTGAGCTTGAGGAAGGATGTTCTCTCAATGACATCAGAAACTCATACCGAAGTCTTGCCAAAAAGTACCATCCAGACAGCAGTGCTGCCACAGCTGATGCCGCAGCATTTATTAAAGTGGAAGAAGCATACAGAGTTGTGCTCGATGATGTGGCGACCCAAAAGAAATCAAGCGAGAATGATGAAGAGGAGGAAGATCTGTTCAAAACAAAATCACCACAGCATAGACACTACTTGAGTTTTGAAGGTGTTGGTATTGGAACACCAAGCCAAAGAGAAAAGCAATACATGCAGTTTCGCGTAGATCGTGCTACTGAACAAGTGTTGGAGTACCGGAAGCAGCGACTTGAAAGTCAGTATGCTGGGAGCGACCTGATGAAAGCCAAAGATGTGAGGGAGAGCAAAAAGATGAAGATAACTCAGGCAGTTGAACGGTTGGTTGAGGACCTCATCCAAGAGTCAATGGCAAAAGGAGACTTCGACAACCTCAGGGGCAAAGGAAAACCTTTGCAGAAATTTTCAGAGTGTCCGCATATTGACCCTATGACTCACAACTTGAACAGGATCCTGATAGACAATGGATACCAGCCAGAGTGGATCCTGATGCAGAAAGAAATACGGGAAACTATTGAGGGGTTAAGAAAGAATATAGTGGCATCTCGAAGTAAGCTTGGAGGGCCAATGTCACCACATAGACAAAAGCAATGGAATCGTATTTGTGAGCAATTTATAGAAGACATCAGGAAATTAAATAAAAGAGTTGACAGCTTCAATTTAGTTGTTCCTCTTCTGAGCAGACAAATGATGCACTTCAGTGCAGACAAAGAAATTGTTCGAGCACAAAAGACTTATGAAGCTTTGATAGAAAACATAGAGGCTTCTAATTCAGGCACAAAGGAGAATGAAGAGGAAAATGTTAAAAAGTTTGGATGGAAGTCTTCTCTGTTTAAGTGGTTAAACCTCACAGTGAAGTAAGATAATACTAATTCACCTATCTTGTCAAGATTTTGAATGCACTTTATTCATAGAAACTTGTAGCACTTCAGAAATTTCAGTTACACTGAAAATGTCAAATCCAGCTGTCCACTGTTGCACCAGTTAAAAGTAATTGGGTTGCCTGATGTGCATTTGCAGGTCCTTGATTTATTTGTGAATGTTGTTAAATAACAAATAAATTTAGTTATCCTCTTGCACCTTATTTGGCTTCTGCTTAAATCAAAATGAAGGCTTGACTTTAGCAGAGAGTATAATCACTTCCACACTGTTATCTCTTCAAAAGGTGAAACTGGGACATACCAATAACACGATAAGGACAAAGGGGAAGCTGTGCCACGTTAATTTGACCTTTATCCTTTTTTGTTTAAATGCTTACAGTTCATACATTGTTGACAAATTTCATGCAATTTTAGAAGTACATTTATCTCTTCAAGGTTAAAAGAAATAAGAATGAAGGAAGGGGGTATCTGGACTTTCACTGTACTTTCTGCAGAAGTCTGATTTTCTATCTGGGGTTGAATTCAGAAGGAGCCTCAGAAAGCATCCAAGCAAGTAAATATGACTGGCCAAAACTGTACCCTAGTTGCAGGGCTTTTAGAAGGCAAAAAGAGAAGGGAATATTAATTTTTGAAAAAAATTGCACCATTTACATATTTTGGAGTATTGTTGTCAAATAACTTAGAGTGAATTATGCTGCACTATTAAAGTACAGGGCTATGGCTTGGAGAGTAGGAAAATCTCAGTGATGCCAAAGATATATTAATCTTCAGTAACCTTCAGTTCTCCATGCAATCTGATTTTCCTAGAGAATTTACCATTTGAAAAAGTGTCACTGGATATATATCAGTATCTGAGTGGGTATCTGTCCTCACTTGTGCCTCTGTGGATCAGACAGACTGTCTCTACCTGTGCAGGAGATATGTTGTGTCCAGCCAGTCTGTAGGAGGGTGTCCCACAGGCTCTGGGTGTGCCAGGGAGGGTGAATTTGCAGTCTCAAGAATTTAAGAAATTAAAGCTAGATGATACTCATAAACAACTTCTGCCAGATGCCCAGAGAGTCTGTTAATGCATTTGCTTTTGGGCAGGTAACAATGAATATGCTCCTTTGGGTCTTTGTGCTCTTGCTTATCTAGAGAAAGTCTTAATATGTGAGCAGAATGTTACATTTGTTGGTGGAGTGGATTAATTGAGCTATCATTTGTCAGAGGATATTGTAGAATCAATATTATTGGATATAATATATTTATTGGTAAACACCTGAGGTGTTTCTAGCCTTTGTGTTACAGCAAATAAGTAATAACGAAAAAGTGTCATGATTTAGAAAATAGGATAGTCTCAGCTTCCTTTAACATATATTTGTTGTAGGAATTAAGGTGGCAAAAGTTAAAATCATGGCCTTATGTGCAGATTGATCTGCTCCCCCTAGGTCATGCCACCGGGATGCTTGTGCTGTGACATACTCTAGTGTTACCTGTTAGATCTTTGCTTTTAATTCTTTTCTGCTGAGATTCAGTTAGGAGGAAGGGATATGCTAGTGGTGCATGGATCAGTTGGACCAGCCAGTGATCAACAGACTCTTCTGTGGCTCTCCAAATTTGCAAACCTGGCAAGAATTAATGTGTGTCTTGCAGGTATAGGGATGATAGAATGGTGATGTAGGAACAAAATGTGAATGTGATCACAGAACCATGGAATCAGTCAGGGTTGGAAGGGACCACAAGGATCATCTAGTTCCAGCTCCCCTGCCATGGGCTGGGACACCCTAACCTAGATCAGCCTTGATTTGCCATTTACAAACCTCTAGTCCAAATGTTCAGAAAAATCAGGTTACGTGGCTGTCCTTTGTTTCTGGAAACGTGGAAAGAGTTCAGATTGCTGTCCTTTGCTTTGTATACAGATAGGATTCATTGAGATCATGGGGTTAGACCAGGTGATGGCAGGAGGCTTTGACCTTATAAATTCGTTACTCATTTTAGCAGCTGTGCATGTGAATATTCATTTTAATGGCTTACTTATGTATTCTTGGAAGTCCTTTGACACAGTAGTCTTGAAAAAGATCAGATTGATTTTCTTAATGATACATAGGGACTCGATCAGAAATGCTGTTTAAATCTGTGACAAATCTAAAAAGTTAATTGCAAATCAAATTCATTGCACAAGAGTAAATAGAAACCAGATTGCAATAAACCCAGCTTTGATGGAATCCATTTTGGCTCACAATGAAGATAAGTATGAGCAGTTTAAATATTTGTGTTGCCATAATGGATGAGTCAGCATACTGAGTGATTTTTATATTCCTTTTCAAATTGCTTGGTGTTAAATGGAGTAGATGCGACCTGCCTCTCAACACTTTAAGTCAGCCTTACACTGCTGTGATGAAAAATTGCCAGGCACAAAGATCCATTTCAACATCTATGGCACCGATGATGAGAAAAATAATTTACTTTTTTTCCCCCCCAAGTGTGTGGAGGAGTACATTTTTGCAGAGCTGGTCGTTTGTTGTTGTTGATCTGAGCTGACAAAGTTTTAAAAGCAGTATTTAGTCAGTACTTCTAGAACAAGTGATACCAAGCACTGCATACATATTAGAAAAAACGTGGAAAGAGTGGCCTTCAGAAGTAATTTTTCTGACACTAGGCTTAATATGAATTTGATAACTTACCTGATCCTAGCCACAAATATGTTGCTTATTCTCATAACTTCTTGTGGCGACTTGAAAGGCTTGTCTAGGTGACATCTTTGTTGCCCTTCTCTGAATGTGGTTCAGCACCTCAGTGTCCTTCTTGGAGTGAGGGGCCCAAAACAAAAGCCAAGATTTTAGGTGTGAGTATTTGATATGTTTGTGCAGTAAATGATGTCCCTAGATTTTGGATGTCACTCTGGCATTGCTACTCCTGCAGGAAAAACACTGGCACAATTTCCAAAGGAAGACCATGGTGCTACTGTAACAGCTCTGTATTTGTGTGAAGCTTTTAAGGTAGGATGGAAACGCAGAGTAGAGCAAGTCCTATCTCTTATGTAGGTTGAAGTGAAGCAATCAACCATGGGAGCTGGAAACTGAGTTGAAAACCTGTGTCCAAAGAAGACCCGTGAGAATGATCAGATGATGTAATCCCTGCCTATAGAGGAAAGGGTGAAAGAACTGGGCTCATTCAGCCTGGATGTCATGTTTTTACTGCCAACAGAATGAAGCTCTCAAATGAATTGGAAAAAGAAGAGAATTATATTTTGGATAGAGAGATACATAAAGAAAGTTACAGAGCAGATACAGAAATCATAGCAAACCCCTTGAAATTTTTTCCCATCCCATAACTAAATCTCTAATCCTCAGTGCTCCAGTTCCCCCCCAACCAATGCCTCTGCCATCCATAGGCCCCAAAACAGGCCTAGACCTTACACGTTTTGTCCAGATAACACAGCTCCTGCCCAGACATGGCTGGAGGGGGAGGAAAGGAGAGCTGGCCTTGCCCTGAGTTTATAAAGAGATAGCAGAATTATGGGATTGAATAACGTTTTCTTCTAGTCTCTAGAGGAGTTTTAACCCTATAGTTCCCAACCTGGGACACTGGAGGAGGATCAGGAAGACCTTATTACAATGTACCAGGATAATGTGGACTGACTTTGTAGAAGGATTCCCATGGAGAAGACAAGGGGTGATGGGTACAAGTTACTGTTGGGGAGATTCCCATTGGATTCCAGAAGAAAAGGTTTCCCCAAGAGAACATCTGGACAGCAGGATCATCTCCTAAGGGAAGCAGTAAATTCCTCTACACTAGACAGTTTCACGACTCAGTTTGACAGGCTGCTGTGCCAGCTGATTTCAATTAGACTATGAAAGGTTGGACTAGATGATCCTTGGGGTCCCTTATAACCTGACTCTCTCTGATTCTGTGATCTTAATAGGAAGATAGAATATTGTATTGATTATTAGGATTATATTAGTTGAGGTACCAGTTTTTTTCAAGGTGGAGAGTATTTTCCTCTTGCTCAATAGCCTGATGGCTCTTTCAGGTGCTATTAGCAAGCTGTACAGTTACACTGTTAGTGCTTTCCAATGAATGGAAGACTACAGCTGTAGACTGGCTGAAATAATGTCTCCGGCTGTCCTGTGAATCAAGGAGTTTCTATATATGCCGTAACTGTTGAGACCCAATGAAACTTTTGTTTCTGAGCAGCATATTCTGTTTCAGGCTCTCAGGATGCATGTGGTGTTACAGAGAACATTGTTGACAAATAAGAAAAGCAATAGTAAGGCATGCTCTAGGAGATGACGACAGATGATAAACCTTTATTCTCAGTGGGATAAACTGCCACTATGAGGGAGAAGAGAATGTGTGCCTTCTCCCTTGAAGTTATTTCCCTACCAGTTGTGTTTCCCTGGGTGTGACAACCACATGGTTTACCTTCTCATTGTTGAGATCAGCTGTTGAAACAGAAAGGTGTGTGTGCATGTAGTGGTGGGTGAGAAGAGCGGTAGGAAGGGACTGGAGAGGAGCAAGTTGAATAGAGGGAAAGCAAACTCTGTAATATTTCCAGGTGAGGATGAGAAGATGGTGGCACATGTAATAACAGTGGGCCCATATGAATCATATGGACCTGAGCAAAGCCTTTGACACTGTCCTGCACCACATCCTGGTCTCCAAGCTGGTGAAACATCCACTACATGGACGAAGAACTGACTTGATGGCCACACCCAAAAAGTGGCTGTCAATGGGTCCATGTCCAAGTGGAGACCAATGACAAGCAGAGTCCCTCAGGGATCAGTCCTGGGACCAGTCTTGTTTAACATCTTTGTTGGTGACATGGACAGAGGCATTGAGTGCATCCTCAGCAAGTTTGCTTACGAGACCAAGCTGTGTGGTACAGCAGACATGCTGGAGGGCATGGATACCATCCTGATGGACCTGGACAGGCTGCAGAGGTGGGCACAAGTCTACATCATGAGGTTCACCAAGGCCAAGTGCAAGGTCTTGCATCTGCGTCGAGGCAATCCCAAACACAAATACAGGCTGGGTAGTGACTGGCTGGAGTGCAACCCTGAGGAGAGGNATCAGGAACATTGCTCTTCCAGCATCCAACCTCTATTCTACATAGCTGGCTAATTTGCAATGACAAATTGCAAATTAGGAGGAGGCTCCGAGGTGACTTCCTTGTGACATTCCAGTATCTGAAGGGGGCCTACAAAAAAGCTGGGGAGGGACATTTTAGGCTATCAGGTAATGACAGGACTAGGGGGAATGGAGCAAAGCTGAAGGTGGGGAGATTCAGATTGGATGTGAGGAGGAAGTTCTTCAGCATAAGAGTGGTGAGACCCTGGAATGGGTTGCCCAGAGAGGTGGTTGAGGCCCTGTCTCTGGAGGTGTTTGCAGCTAGACTGGACGAGGCTCTGGGCAGCCTGATCCAGGCTGTAGGGTGTCCCTGTCCATGGCAGGGGGGTTGGAACTAGATAATCCTTGTGGTCCCTTCCAATGCTGACTGATTCTGTAAACCAAATTGTTATGATCCGTTTTCAATGAACAGCAAGGCAAAAGTTTTGTTACAAACTTTGTCTTCATGGTGTGGTTCTGAGCACTGCAAATAAGGAACAACTGTTCCTACTGATATTTCTGCCGTGGATAGCCTCTGGGGCAGGCAAAGTGAGAAAAGAGGAGCTTTGACAGAACATCTTAGCTTCAGACCTGGTGGAACACAGTGAGCATATATAACTGAAAGAAAAAAAAAATAAAAAGAGAGACCTGAGAAACAGAGAGCCTGGAGTACAACTTCTGAGTGGGATTTCACAGGGTCACAGCTTAACTGTCTTAACAAGAAATTTGAATATTCTGTTGCTGCCACTTGGTTGTATCCTTATAGGCCTTTCTCACAGTGCTTCTTAGTGCCCCTTTTTGCTCTTCAAAATACCTTGCTCTTGTTTATCCTGTTCCACTCTCAAATTTCTCCTACTCACTTTTCAGATTGATTCTGTACTTTTCTCTCTTACCAGAGAGTGAATTTTCCAGACTAAAAATTTTCCTGAGTTTGATACTTACATTAATTCAATTACATCTTTTTGTGTAACCTTGACATCAAAGCTTTTGTAATAGGCAAGAACCTGTATTTTATGGGAAGATGGTTTTCTTCAGAGGTAATTCTGGTGCTAGTATTACTCTCTTTTCAATATTTTGGCAAGAAACAGGCCACCAAACTAGGAGAACTGAACCTTGTCTGTAGAAAGTATGAAGATAATCCACTTAAGAGTAATTTTTTGTTTGTTTGTTTGATTGGTATGTTTTGTACAACATTCAAAACCACATTGCAGACATCTGTTCACCTCCATTGTCCAACAGTAACATGTAGAAAAAACGATTCCTTCTCCCTGGGCTGTGGCAGGTGTGGAGGGGTGGTGAGATGAGTAGTACCAGTTAGGTCTCCCTGCCAGCTTCACCCCAGCCCCTGTAAGCACGTGGGAAATGGGAATAGGGCAGGCAAGAACGCGAACATCAGCAGGCTGCTAATGGGGGTGGTGTACAGGTGGTGCAATTACTGCTTGGGCTGTGTCGAAGCTGGCTGGTAAAAGAGGTAGGAAGAAATAATTCTGATGACTCTTCCCGGATAGCTGGAGGAGGAACGTAAGATTGCTTATTAGCTGTTACACCTCAGCATAGGGCTGACGCGTAACAGCGCTTTGTGGAGAAGCGTGGGAAACGTTTGAGCAATTTAAAGCTCTGCGCTACCGGTGGGACGGCGTAAGGCGACGTGAGCCAGGGACGTTTTGGGAGGTGACCGTAAGCTTCTGGCGAAATACTCATAGCCACGGCTGGGAGGGCAGAAGGGGTGAGTGGGGCGGAGTGAATGGGGCCGCGTTTCCTTCTCCAGCCGCCTCCCCGCCCAGAAAGGAAGAGGGCAGGGCTTGCTCTGGCCTCCTCTGCAGTCGGTCGCTCCCCGCTCTGGCGTGGGCTGCGGCACCAGCCAATAGTGGCGTCCGGTCCTCACCCATCCTCCGGTGACGCTCATCGCTAGCTCCTGATTGGCGTGCGGCCACGTCGCTCGCTCGTCCCTGCCCACCAGCCCCAGGTCTCCGCAGGCGGAAGAGTCTCAGCGGGACCGAGCGGTACTTGCGGCCGTTGTTTCCCTGCCACGCCGCTGGCGCCGGTGGGAGTGAGAGGC